>JAUNZO010001256.1:0-507500 GCA_031894775.1 Chloris gayana
CCAAATTTAATTGTATTGATATCAATCATCCAAAATAAAATGAGGGGACTAGATGCACTTTCACCTTTCTATTATTGATCGAGGCAAAGTGTGGTTTGTGTTCTTGGAGAGACGAGACGAGCTGAGTAGTATTGCATGATGAAGAGCGAGGATTTCCTTACGTGATTTCCTAGTAAAGTCAGCTCGTCTTTGTTTTCCATGGCTAGGTTAGTTCTGCTTGCTGCTTTAATTTGCACCATGTGTCTTCATCGTGATCCTCGCACTCTTCGACCTCCTTGCTTGCCGATTTTGTCACGTTCTTGCGTTTCAGGGTTTTCGGAAAAATGTGATTTTGTTCTCATCTCTTTGCTCTTAGATCGAGGATGGGAAGGAACATGCAGGTAGAGGAGGGCGTACTGCCGCGAAAGAGGGGAAAGGTCAGTGCAGCTTCGTCTACCATGATCCTTATTTGCTTGCGATTTTTCTTGTGTTTCAGGGTTTTCGTCAAATCTCTGATTTAGCGTCCTGTGTGTGCCTGGCTGCTGCCTCTCACTGATGTAACCTGTCTTGCTTGGTCCATTTCGATCTACTCACATGTTTCAGCCGTCGGAGCGGGAGAAATTGATGACATCATCGAGGACAGGAGCGGGCAGAAGGACCTACACATGGACGAGGGCACACTAAAGAGGGAGAAGATCATCAAGGACGTGTAGAGGGAGGAAGGCTTTGTGAACATGGACAAGGTCAGTAAAGTTTCTAGCGTCTGTAATTACACTGCAAATTTCTCATGCCCGTCATTCTCTCTGCAGGGCGTCTTGGTTCAATTCTCTTCAGGTCTCGGCCACCGTTCTCGTTACGAGGAAGGCAGGGAGAAGCCAGAGATGGCAAAGGTCAGTACCATAGCTTCTAGCATAATAGCTGCAATTATGTTACTTATATTCTCTCGTGTGTTTATTCTCACTTGGCCTTTGTTTAGTTCATCGAGTAGTACATACGTAGAATGATCTTGTGTGTTCGTCTGCTCTTAGGTTTCGGCCACGAAAGCGGCAGATATCAAGGAGATCAGTGACGTGCATGAGGAGGCCATCATGGTGGGAGTCGATTACCTGTGTGCCATTAAGAAAAATTTCGTTTACCTCTATGCCACCAAAAACTTTGCAGCTACCTGTGTGCCATCACCCTAAATTTTGTTTACCTCTACGCCATTATGGATGGATGGAGAGTTAACCGAGGTGTTAGATGGTATAAAATGACTGTTTTGCCCTTCTTTACAATAATATGTTACAAAATTCCGAAAAATAGAAAATAAAAATAAAAATTTTCAGAAAACCGTAATAATTTCAGAAAAATGTTTAAAATTCAGAAAAATCGTAATAATTTCAGAAAATCGTAATAATTCATAAAATCAAAATAATTTCAAAAAATCATAATAATTTCAGAAAAATGTTTAAAATTCAGAAAAATCATAATAATTTCAGGAAATCGTAATAATTTCAGAAAATCATAATAACTTCAAAAAATCGTAATATTTTCAGAAAAATATTTAAAAATTTGGAAAAAATTGGACATGACACAAATGGAATTATTTAATGCAGAACACCTCATTTTTTATTTTTTATTTGACTTTAGCCTCCATAGGGATTTGATCCCAAAAATACCAATTCCTTTTCAATAAAAAAGGGAGCCAAAATATCATGTTGAGAGGGTTCGAAAAGATCACTGATCCAATCGTACTACACAGTACTGGATTTGAGCCAAGAAAATTTAGTTCGGAACTCGTGTAAATCATTGTGCTACACATTAGCATACTACGCCTGCAGTTTGTGAACACAGAAAGCCCCTACCACTGGAGCCACCTGACACATTAACTACAGTACCTAAACACTCCACTCTGGAGTCAAAACTTCACCCGTTACAGACACATCAGCATTATCTGCATATAAGCCTAGCAACAATCTCATAACTCATTGTCAATTATGTTCCTTATCATCTCCATAGGAATCAATCCTTCTGTCCGTATGGCATCTTTGCTTTGATCTGGACTGAAGAAATATGGCGTCGGAAGTCCTCTTACCTGTACGTTTTAGCAATGTTGATTCAGAAATGAGGCATGATATGTGGAAAGAATAAAGAAACTATGATCGATACTTTGTCAGCTCAAACACGTGAAAAGATGTGGTAGGGTACCTGCATATCTCTTGCAAATTCATACTCATCATCTGTATCCACCTTGACAGACCCCCAAGCAATTTCTTGGCGGGAGGACTGGGCGGGCCCGAGGGGCGCGAGGGCGGGCGCGGCCCGCGAGCGCGGCGGCCCCGAGGGGCGCGAGGGCGGGCGCGGCGGCCCCGCGAGCTGGCGCGCGGCCCTCAGCGCGAGCGGGCGCGGCCCCGAGCGCGGCGGCCCCGAGGGGCGCGAGGGCGGGCGGCGGCCCCGAGGGGCGGCGCGAGCGGGCGCGGCCAGGGGCGGCACTCCGGCGGGGGCGGCGCGGACGGGGCCAGCAGGCGTGGACGGGGGCGGCGCAGACAGGGCGGCACTCCTCTCTCGATCTGGAGTCCGGTCTGGGGAACGTGATAATTGAACTGAGGGTAAAAAGGTAAATTGCAACGTTGGGTCCCACAGATCAGAGTTAAAATGTAACGGAAGATGGATGGAATGGCGTAGGGGTAAACAAAATTTGAGGTGATGGCATATAGGTAGCTACAAAGTTTTTGATGGCAATAGCCGTAGAGCCATCATGGTGGAGGGTGTGCTGCAGAGGGAGAAGCCAGAGCTGAGAACGGTCAGTATACAAAAATCTGAAATTCTAGAACGTCAGCGTAAAGAGGATGCATTCTCGTGAGCCATTTTCCCACCAAAACAGTGTGCATTCCATTCATGCGCGTCGTAAGTTGTGCGGCACCGTTTCGGCTTAGGGAGAAATAATTGTTTCAGGGTCGCCGGGTCATGCCTGGTTGGATGACATGCGGGTCTGTGATGGGACATTTATATGCATAGGAACGAAGTTCGGATTTAAAGGCCAGCCACGCGAAAGCGAATTGTTTTGCTTATCATCGGGAGAAACAAGAACAAAGCACCGCATGTTTCTCTTGGTCTTTGGACCCCGGGGGATACGCCCTCTTTACGTGGACGGATGGAGTAGCTTATAGGATACCTGCAACCATGGTCAAACATAACAGCCGTTCAAAAATGTAAGGATTTATTGACTTTCAGTTACTATGTTTGACCGTTCGTCTTATTTAAACTATTTACACAATATAAAAATTAATAATTACTACTTAAAATATATTCAATCAAAAACAAATTATAAAAAGATAAATAACATTTTAACAAAAAATTGAATAAGACGAGTGGTCAAACTAGATATCTGAAAGTTAACAAATGCTTACATTTCGAACAAATGTAGTATCTTCTCGATACCGTATTGATTACACTAACGCATCCGACAAATTTTATTTGCAGACTTTGTAGCGGTTAAACAAACACTCGTTTATGCCGAGCATTCTCATCTAGTCCGTGTCGTACATTGTTTGCGGGCATCAAGAGGCGCGAGAGTATCTCCATAATGTGGAACACGGTTGGACAAGGTAAGCTTTATAACATTACTCCATTGTTTTACCGTATTGATTACACTAACGCATCCGACGAATTTTATCCGCAGACTTTGTAGTGGTTAAACAAACACTTGTTTGTGCCGATTATTCTTATGTCGTCCGTGCCGTAGATTGTTTGGGCCTGCATCAAGAGGCGCGAGAGGATCTCCATTTTGTGTTGTATTAAGAAGTGCATGAACCATAGCCCCCACCCCCACCCGTTTTGTGTTATATGAAGAAGTGCATGGAGCATAGGGGGCAGCCCCCCCGATTCATGTACCTGATTCATGCGGATTGATTGTCTTCTCAAAAGTTGTTTTGCTCTCGTTCACCTCGTCTCGCAAATGTTATTTTGCACATTGCTATCTATCTCGTAAATCTATTATATTTTCATTATTTTTCAAGCACATCGGACCACCCACATTGATGAATAAAGATATCAAAGAATACAAAATAAGGCATGTGAAAGTAACGTCCATCCGAAAACAATATAATTTTTCACGAACCGCACCATAATGCTCTAGGTGACGTTAGGTCGCCAATTTGCCAATTGGTGTGGGTGTGCCACTCACGGTTTGTCACACTTCGTGCATTTTCTCTTCATTAGCTTGTAAGATTGAATTCAAAAATGATAAGACAGATGATCTGCAGGTTCACTTTCTCCCCATTCAATTCCTAAAGCAACAACTTGTACTCATATTAATATGAAATTCTATTAGATGGCAAGTGTGTATTCCGTAAGCAGACCGCCCGATCTCATCCCGGGATGCGAGCCGCATTGCGAGTGGGCGTCAAGTTTGATGAAATACACACGGTAAGATGTACTTGTATGATGGGACCTACGGAAACGTGAATGTGGCGTCTAGAATATAACCATAGGCCCTTCCGCTCTCTCTTCTCATTCTATTCCTCACTCTTTCCCTCTCCTCTCCACTTGCTTTCCTCCTACCGGTGGTGGGCCAGGACATAACCGACGACGGAGGTCCGGATCCGGCCTCTGCGACTCCGGATCCGGACCGGGGGTTGCCGGATGGAGGCCATCGGAGCAAGATGACATCGGCGAGTGGCAGGCTAGAAGAGGAGTGATGGTGGTGACTCAAGATGCAACTAGCATCTACTATCTTGTGAAAGTTCGGATGCAACAAACACTTGTGCAAAAGAAATAAAAAAAGAGAAATCAACATATGAATAATAACGGAGTTGCGGGTCTAAGATGAATAGTCGGAATTCACACTATTCACATGTTGGTTTCATATTTTTGTTTCTCTTTAGATAAATGCTCATTGCATCTCAACTTTTAGAAGATAATAGATTATGACATGTACTACACATCCGTATTTTTGTTGCAATTTTTTATATTTCCATTGGGGCGCTACCGGCGTTGGGAGCACGATAGCACCACAAGATGTGGTAGCATCGGATCTCTTCTCGCTCCTCTTGTCTTTGCAGGTGTGAAACTCCACACTTTGCACCATCATTGAGGTGAAAGAGTTTTGAGAAATTCTCCACCAACGAATGACGGAGGGTGAGATTGCTCATAGGTGACGAGAGCACAAGCAAGAGTGATGTGGCACTCAAGGCCAAAAAGAAAGAGATTGTAGATATTGATCAAATTGAGTTTGAGGAAGATAATGAAGAGCTTGCATTATTTGTAAAAAAGTTTGGTAAGTTCATGATCAACCATGGCTTCACCAAGAAAAGCTTTGACAAAGCCAAATCTAGAAGGTCATCAAGAAAGTGCCCATGGTGACCATGACCCTAACAATCAGGACATATTTTAGGTATTTGCAATTTCCTCAAAACTAAAATGCTCTCTTTGGTAGAAGATGTCCAGTTCAGAGGAGCCCACTTTGCTTACATTTTCTTTGTTGCATTTTTGCAAACGCCACCAATTTGACCTTTCCAAATTCCAAACAACTTGTATCAGAAACAAACGGGAAAGAGTGGAGAGAACCTTTTGCAAATCGAATCTATGCTACTACGCACTAGCTGCATGGAGATGAACCAGCAACGCGCTGAGAGATTTATCACAGGATGATAAAAGAACAAACGAGAAAAATAATGACGGGTTGCAAGAAAAGTGTATGCAAAGCCACATTCCTGGTCTTGGACCCCCACCACTTGGGTCGGATTCGATTCTGCAGCGAGCCGTCCACAGAACGATGCATATCATCATCATAGCATAAGTTCATGGGCAACGAACTTGATTCATTGCCTTTTCAGATTCCACCACAATTTGGACGTAGCAGGGAAAGAAGAAGTTGCAAGAGGGAAATAATACGGTGATGGAGATATTTCAACTTCAACTTTAATATATGTACATATTCGTCAATCCAGCTACGCTACGCAATTCCCAGGCAAACAGCATAGTAGTAGTCTTCATTGAGCTAGATAGATAGAGTAGTGGTTATTAATTATTATACACATGCACGCACGCACGGCAAAACAGCATTAGTAGAGAAACCAAAATTAGCGGCCAACAAGGCAGTTTTTCCATAGGGATTAGGAAGGGAATCAGAGAGGCAGTTCAGAAGGTCTCGTTGGGCTGGGCCGCGGATGAGTTGGAGAGCATGTGGACGACCTCGCGCATGGTGGGCCGGTCCGTGCTGGCCTCGTGGACGCAGGCCATGGCCACCTTGTAGAGGTCGACGATGAGCTGCACGGGCTCCGGCGTGAGGCGCGTGTCCGCCACGGCGAGGACCGCCGTGGCGTCCGACGTGTCAGGGAGCTCGGCGGTGACCTTGTGGACCCAGTGCACGATGTCCACGCCGTCGCCGAAGCTGCCGACCGGGCGGCGCCCCGTGATGAGCTCCAGTAGCACGACGCCGAAGCTGTAGACGTCGCTCTTCTCGTCCACGCGGAGGGTGTAGGCGTACTCTGAAAAGATGGACGGATCAGTAATCATCACCATTGCTAATCCATCTTCTAACCAATTGAAATCAACCAGAAATCCACTGAAGAAACAGCCAGCTGACAAGTGAAGCATGGGCAGATATCTGAACCTCTCTGAGCAGTTTGTGTAAAGGACCATCCACATGGAGTGGCAAAGGCAGATTTTGTCCTGATACCCATTGACCTTACAGAGGACAGCAAGATGTGCTTTTAGGCCATGCCAAATCCGTGCTAAACTCCAAGGAACCCGCCATTAACTATTCGACCATGCAACCGTGACTCTGGAAAATGAAATTGACCGTTTGGTTTGATCCCAAGTACTACTAGGAGTAGGACTAGTACAAACAGAGGTGGTGTCATCCCCTGAGTTGACCATGCAGAAGGCAACAGAATACCCGTACAAGTGTACAAAAAGGTGTACACGAGATTAACAGATTTTAGCTGTAGCTGTAGTAGTACGAGTAGTACTAGTGATGAAGAAAAATCACAATCAACAGTAGTACTCCGTACCTGGGGCTATGTAGCCGTAGGATCCTGCGATTGCTGACATGCACTCGGAGGTTGCGCCGCCGAGGAACTTGGCGAGGCCAAAGTCGGCGACGTGCGCCTCGAAGGCGGAGTCGAGGAGGATGTTGTTGGACTTGACGTCGCGGTGGATGATCCGTGGCGCGCAGTCGTGGTGCAGGTAGCAGAGCCCCCTGGCGGCCTCGACGGCGACGCGGGCCCGGGCCTCCCAGCCCAGGTGGCCGCCCTTGCCGCCGTGCAGCATCTCCCCCAGCGAGCCGTTGGGCATGAACTCGTAGAGCAGCAGGTTGGTCTCCCGGTTGGAGACGAAGCCCAGGAGGCGCACGATGTTGCGGTGCCTGATGCGGCCCAGCGTGGTGACCTCCGCCGTGAAGCCGCGGTCGTGGTCGCCGCACCCGCGCCCGACGAGGCGCTTGATGGCGAGCTCCGTGGTGCCGGCGGCGCGTGACGCCGTGGTAGACGATGCCCGCGCCGCCCTTGCCGATGATGTTGTCCTCCTTGAGGCACTCCACCACGTCGTCCGCCGAGAAGTCCAGCTTCTGGAACGCCGTCATCTTCCACGCGCCCGAACGCCGCCGGGACGCCGCCTTCCACGCCTCGTGGGCCTTCTTCCCTCCCAGGAAGGCCAGGGCGAGCACGGCGACCGCGATCACCAGCCACACCACCATCTTCTTCTTCTTCCGGCTGTCAGCCGGTGACGACGGATACCCGCAGGCATCGTCGGAGCATAGCCCGGGGTTGCCGACGAAGGAGCTCTGGTTGAAGACCAGAAACTGGCCCTGCATCGGCACGGGTCCCGACAGCAGGTTATAGGACACGTCCAGCGTGGTGAGGCTGGTCATGTTGGACATCTCTGCGGGCAGCTCGCCGGAGAGCCTGTTCCGGGAGACGTTGAGCGTGCACAGGATCTTGAGCGACGTGATGCCCTCCGGTATGGGGCCCGTCAGGACGTTGCGGCTCAGGTCCACCGCCGCCAGGGAGCCGCAGCCACCGAAGAGCTCCGGAGGTATGGGCCCAGTCAGGGAGTTGCCGCTGACGTTGAGCCTGCTCAGGTTCCTGAGCCTGCCCATCTCCGGCGGCAGCTCGCCGGACAGGCTGTTGCCCTCCAGGGACAGCGTCTGCAGCGCCGGGAGGTTGCCGATCGCGGGCGGGATGCGGCCGCTGAGGGCGTTGTTCCCCAGGAGCAGCATGCCCATCTTGTCCCCGCCGATGGCGTCGGGAATCTCGCCGGTGAGGAGGTTATCGGTGAGCTCGAGCATGTCGGCCTGCGGGAGGTCCAAGAGCCCCGGCGGGATGGGGCCCGTGAGGAAGTTGTTGCCGAGGCGCACGCGTGCGAGCGTCTTGCAGCCACCCAGCTGCGTGGGAATGGGGCCGAAGAGGCCGTTCTCCATGAGCACGAGCAGCTCCAGCTGGCCCCCGGCGCACAGGTCCGGCGGGATGGGGCCCGTCAGGTGGTTGCGCGTGACGTCCAGCTTCTTCAGCCTGCCGTTCCGTCCCAGGCCGGGAGGGAGGCTGCCCGTGAAGTTGTTCTCCCAGAGCTGCAGCACCTCCAGGCTGGGGTACCGGTCCGCGACGAAGTCCGGGATGGCGCCGCGGAAGTGGTTGCGGAAGAGGTTGAGCAGCTCCAGGTTGGTCAGGTTCGCGAAGCTGCCGGGGATCTCGCCGCCGAGGTCGTTGATGGACAGGTCCAGGGACTTGAGGTTCCTGAGGGCCCCGAGCTCCTCCGGGATGGAACCGGTCAGGCGGTTCATGAGGAGGAAGAGCGTGTCCAGGTTGGCGAGGCGGCCCAGCTCCGGCGGGATGGGGCCCGTCAGGTTGCAGCTGCTCATGTCCAGCCGCACCAGGGACGACAGCCGGCTGAACTCGGGCGGCACGCCGCCGTCGTACTGGTTGAAGTAGCCCAGGTACATCTCGCGCAGCCTCGTCAGGCGCGACAGCGACGGCGGCAAGCGGCCGGTGAGCGCGTTGCCGTTGAGGCCCAGGTACTCGAGCGACGCCAGGTCGGAGAAGCTCTCCGGGATGCTCCCGGAGAAGTAGTTGCCGCCCAGGTGGAGGTACCGGAGATTGGTGGAGTGCTCCGAACCGAACGTGGGGAGCAGGCCCGACAGGTTGTTGTTGTACACGTCGATGACCTCCAGCGCCGGGAAGTAGTTAGCGGCATCATCATCAATTGCTGCAGGAGGAGGAGGAGGAGGAGGAGGAAGGGCCCGGTCAGGTTGTTGTTGGAGAGGTTGAGGAACCGCAGCGCCGGCATGGCGGCGATGGTCGGCGGGATTTGGCCCGGGAGCGAGCACGCGGCGACGGTGAGGTTCACGAGCGCGTCGAGGATGGCCACCTCGGGAGGGAGGAAGCCGCCGTGGAGCGGCACCCCCGTGATGTTGACGGCCACGACGCGGGAGGCGGCGTCGCAGGACACGCCGGAGAAGGAGCAGTGCGCGGGCGGCGTGGCGGCCGGGTCCCAGTCCAGGAGCGCGTGCGTCGGGGTGGCCGGGGCCAAGGCCGCCTTCAGCTTGCCCAGCGCGTACACGTCCCGCTCCGGCGAGGCCGAGGCCATTCCGGCGGCGAGGAGCAGGATGAGGAGGAGGAACAGAGGAGGAGGAGGAGCCATTCCGGTGGCTGCGGTTGCGGCGAAGTGGCGAGGGAGACGTGAGAATAAAAGGGTGGTGCTGGTGGCGGTGCCCTGAATTGGATTCGAGATGCTCATTCCCATTTCCCTACCACCACCACCACCACCACCACTGCTGTTTGTGTTTCGAGAGACGGGATGAGGATCGAGGTGCGGCGTCATCAGACTGTTGCTGGTTTTGCCCATTGCCATTTGCCATCGCTACTGCTACAGAGGGAAAACATGGCACGGCACGGAGTGGACGTGTCAGGCCCCCGGCATCAGACTAGTAGCTCTGCCTCCTCTGCCCCGGGCGGTGAGTTACTGCATGTGGGCCGCGCATTGCCGCTGCCCCGCTCGTCAGTGAGGGTGACTTGAGTCAGCGCAACCCGTCCCCTTCTCTGCCCCTGCCCACGGCCTGCCTGCGCTGCGCTGCAAAGACTCCTCTTCCGTTTCCATGATACAGTATGATACAGATCTCTCACTAATAACCTTCTTTTTTCATAATCTTGATTGTCATGGGACTGGCAAAAACACAAGGAATATGAATTCCGAAAAAATGGAAAGTTGAAATTTCTTTTCTCATACTTACATGCATGGTGTGTCTCGTTCCACACAAAAGGTGTGACGACTACGCTCCCGGACAATGCATCTGCTCTGGTCCTCCCAGGGCTCCTCCTGCTCTATCTATTATTGTTGCGGTTACTCTCACTCCAGTCAAAGTAACGTCTCTACATAGTGACGATCCCTACACTAATGTGATTCAGCTAGTGATGGATGATACAAACAGAGATTTCGGACGACAAGTTCCTCCGATTGTCCTTGAGTGAGATCCATGGCCTGCGGATCCAAAGAAATCCAAAAAGTCTTGCTGCTTTCCAATCCACCTGCAGCTAGCCTAGCCTGCCATCAAGCATGCTGCGAGGTCAGTAGAGTGGACCGCTGGCAGCAGCTGCCCTCTGCCCGGCTGTCCCCTCAACTGAAGAAACTGCCCGGTCTTCGCGTAAGGCCAAAGCAACATCTCATCTCATCACCTTTGACCTGCATCTACACTGTTCATTCTCATCACCCAAAGAGCACTCTCACTTTCCTTCATTCCAAACACCGGTTCACTTCTACAGTACTGCTCTCTACTCATCATTCCCCCAGAGATTACTCACTTGTTCTGTGCATCACAAAAACGTAATTACCGGACTAGTCCAAGCAGAGGGAAATGTTTCTTCCTCAGGCCACACCATCTCTTGGCTGTTCGAGTACTAGTGGGGGAATGTCAATCACACCGGGCAAACCCAATTATTATTATTATGGAATCCTCATTACCGTCACCTGCGCATTAACATCGGCGATACTATAATTCAAAAGAGAAAAAGTTAAATATGCGCCACCCGGTCCATGGAACTATGCTTTATCTTTATTATTCTATAAATATTAGCATCGCCGGATGGGAAATTACACTGGCCCTGAAATGCGATGCCACAGCCCACAGGTGTCAGCTTCACAGTTTGGTTTAATCATAGCGCACAAAGAAAAACGGTAATCTTTCTGTATTTTTTAACTACGACCAGCCAGATTTATTCGTCGTCCACCAACTCGTAGAAAGATGTTCTTGCTGGAATTAACAAGCAGAAGTTCATATTCTCTCAACATCAGGATGCACCATCCACAGCCTCAGACAGGAAAAGAGGAGCCATGGCTTGTGCCGGCAGCTTTAATTTGCACTCACCACCAATGTTTGTTGATGAGTTGTCCTTGAAGCTACCCAGTAATAATCACAAGAAATAACAGTTCATGAACTTTGTCCATCCATCGCAGGGGAATAGATGCTGCTATGCCCTGAAAACACGATATCTAAATTTAATGATGATGAGCGAGCACACAACAATACCACTTTGTTAGGCCAGCATGAGCACGCTTGTTACGTGTACGTCCACATCGATCGAATCTATACTCAACTGGGAAACACCCAAACACTCGCGCACTGCCCGGATAAGAATGACTTGTTCATCTAAGTGGCAGCAGGAATATGTTCTGCACAAAGCAAGCAACCCCAACATAAGAGTGTGGTCGTCTCAAGGTCAACTCCTTTTCTTTTCCTCCCTTGCAAAAAGAAGCCCTTCTCCTTTCTCTCGACTTCTTTTCGGTCCATGGTTCTTTATTTTTCAGAATGATTTACTTTCTTTTGAGGGAATTTTCAGAATGATTTACTAACACAAGTCACTATGTCAGCATGGATTCCTAAAGCAGAGCAGAGATGTGTCGTGGTCGATGCGACCCATTTTAATAGTCTAATCGGGCTCATGGCCCATCGTGCTCCAGCCCACTATCGCAGTAGGTCCAGGTCAGCCCAACAACGGAAGATTTCGTGAGCCCACACCCGTGGCTGGAGGTGGAGGAGGAGCACCGACCGAACTGTTCCGCCCTACCTGCCCTTGCGAGCGCGCGCCGGCGGCAGTCGTCGTCTCGCCGCGCCCAGCTCCCTGCCCCTCCGCGATTCCTTTTCGGCCGCGACGAGCTCAAGGTTCGATGGATCTCTCTTGCTACTCCCGTTCTCGTAGACTGCCGATGCAGTCCTCACTGCGTATAGGGTTTCGGTGTCATGGTATCAATCTATTCTGCTCCTCTCTTACTGAGGCGTTGTGATATCGGTGTGATTGAATTTTAGCTCTAGGATGCAGCTACTGATGTGAGCTGATCGGGTGTTCTTGCTGGGGAGGCTTGAGTATATGTAGTTTCTGCTGGACTTGTTTTTAATTACAGCAAAATCCAGACACGATTATACGACTACTGAGCTGACTTTTGTTGTAACTGCACCGTATTTGCCGCTCGTTGAGCAAGTGGGCAATTAGATGAGCTCTAGTGTCTTATATTTCTTTGCATCAGCAACTATGGGTTGTTGAAATGGGGGAGAACTTGCAAACCTGTTCATGAGTCCACAGTCCCCAGCTAGCACTAGAGTTCTGCATCAACCGATGGCTTCATTTCACCTACTAGCCTATATTTCTTTCAGCATCATCAGTTTTTTCGGCAAAAAGCTGTTCCTATGGTCTGCCCATGCTTGATATGAACATCTCATCATTTTTGTTACAAACCATAGGCATTTGACCTGCCATGACTAATACCAAATTATGCCATCTTTTGGTCCACACCTTGTCTTCAGGCTACTGCGATGGAAGGCCAACCAGATGCTGCAATGGCCAATCTTGATCCTCGGGTGAAAGCAAACCTGGTTCTTGGAGGGGAATCATTTGCTATCAGTTCTGAGTCCGGTCTCTTGTCGGAGCAGCTGGCTGCAATGAGGGAGAAGAGTATGGTCATCCTCAAGGAATACATCACCAAGTACAATGCCCCAAACGATGTCCCGGACGAATCTGTAGAGGGTGAATCAGACGGTGAGGATGAAGCACTTGTCAAGAACCCACCGAAGAAATCTAAGAAGCAGAAATGAACATCATTATTATACCAACTTCCTTGCGACTCCTGTAGCTAATTTGGCTGCGGTGCAAAGATAGCATGTTGTAATGTTTAGCTAGATTTTAATCACAGTAAGACAGGATCAGTGTTAGAAGTCAAATTACTTTGGCACAACTTATTGGTTATGTGTTCAACTTCACAAACAATTTTGCACTTTTTTGTTTCTATGCTCATATTAACCATGGAACACTGCCAATATGACGTCCCAGTTGTAGTATGAAAGATTGCAGTCAAGCTAGTACCTTTTATTTCAGCAATCAATGGTTCAAAATTATTGCTTATATTGACCCCTGAGCATTTCTCCATAAAACACAGCATCAAAGCCTTACGTAGCCACTAGCCCTTTTCAGAAACAATACGAGCAACAGATACACGATGAATTTTACAAGGCAAAAACAACACGAGCAACAATGTCGCAACAACATTACACAGTGAAGTTACTAGCTGGTTACAAGGTAAGAAGAAACAGGCCTGATACCCAGGTAGAAGGAAAATACAGTTCACATGGCATGTCGTGGCAAACTATTTTCTTGCATTTGCAATCATGAAGAATTATCAAAGTCATGATATACAGGACTGCTGTGGCAAATACTTTCAACGTTCCGTTGCTATTGCTACTCAGAGACACCATCATAACCAAACTACAAAAAGTAAAGAAATAACAATACAGGTGCTAAAACCCTACTTTTCTCGAGACATTCTCATTGCTGCTTCATTATTTCCAGTGTTTTCTTCTCCCACATCAGGCATGTTGAAAATCTTAAGTTTCCCTTCAGATGTTTAACTCCTTGGCTCTGGGTCACACTCCGGTAAGACTTGATGATGTTACATCAGGATGCTAAGCATGATTTCTTGCCTCACTTTGCAGTAAGCTCAGGATTTTTATGGAGCTACACCATCACCATTTTAACCATCTCTTGATGGCGTAACACGTCGTAGTTCATCGAGTACCTCAGCAAAATCATCTGGTGGGGGGCATGTGAACTCAAGGATCTTCCCTGAATGTGGATGCGTGAATCTGAAACAAGAAATTGATCACACTACAACACGCAAAAGGTACAACAAGATATGTTTGCTGAAGTACCCACCCAAGTAATGCAGCATGGAGGCATGGCCTGTCTACTTTTGATATCAGATTCGAAAGATCGCCATGATAATTTGAAGGAACCCTCGGTCTCAAAAGTGACAATGCCAAGCTCTTGGTGCCCCCATATGTTTCATCACCAATCAGAGGGATTCCCAGATGTTTCGCATGGGCTCGGATCTGAAAATAAACAGGGGCAAGATCAGGAACTGAGAAGTGCAAACTATTAATTAGCTAGGATTGTTTCCTAGGATCATGAACTGCATTATTGAAAATAAATATGAATTGTTTGTTCGTCATACTGTTTACTGTTTTATTTTGCTACTATTCAATACGCTGACAACTTCAATCCAAATAAAAATGTGTTGTTCATACTCGTTGGTGACAGATGCAATCCAAATAATATATGCACGTTACTAGCTATGATCACTGATGCTTTCACAATAAAAATGAATTAATCTGAGGTTGCAGTAACCTGGTGAGTCCTCCCTGTCTCCAATCTCCACTCTACTAGTGCGGATCCACCACCAGCAAATACCTCTCTTACTTTGTACCTGCGGAATGTTTCGAATATATAAACAATGAACCAAATCACAGATAAAAGTATGGCTAAATAAGGTTTAGAACCCAAATAATACTATAATTCATGGTTTTGTGCTTAAATCTATTTTTTCTTGAGGGGAAAGTTTGATATGAGTGGCGGACCCAGGGCACGGCGACCCTGGGCGCCTGCCCAGGCTCCCTGCCGGAGAATCTTCATCATGTGCATCAGATTAAATTGGAAATAGGTGCTAATTAGCTTATTTGGTTCACATGTGCAGTGAAAATTATTCAAAATAGATGCATTTCTTTGTGTTATATTCACACCACCATAGATTTTGTTCTAGCCTTCACCTATGCTTAAGTTAGTGATTGAAATATTTGTGTGAATTTGTTTCCACTGTAATTTTCGCCCAGGCTCCAAAAAATTTCTGGGTCCGCCACTATGAGGACCTACTGGCATGCTTCACAAATCTGTGAAAATCAACTAAACTAGAGTAAATATGAGCTCTATTGTCAGATAAAGTGCAATTTTGCTAATGCTTTAATCTCGACTAATTTGGTTTAGAACATGAATGCTTTATTCAAGTGAAATGAACAAGGGGAGGGTGCATCATGGATCAAATGAAAGAATAGAAAAAAAGCACAGGTGACAAAAGCTTGAATCACCTACTAGCAGCATGCCGTGCATATCTGTGGCCTGAACCAGGAATAGCAATCATACGAATCCGATTGTTAGGATCACGACCAATAGACGCTTCAATCCTGCCGGAAGATGGATTAGGTACACCACAAGTAAGACTGATGTATACCCTACGAATTGTATGCAGCTTGAACTGATCTGCCAATTGAGCATGGGAGTGCTCATCCTGTCAAAGGGAGAAAATTCAGAGTAAGAATGTTACATATCCAGATAATAATATTATTCATTCTCTGCCTGAGGATTGATAGGTTAGTACCTTTGCTACAACAAGAAGTCCACTTGTCCCCTTATCAAGCCTATGTACAATACCAGGGCGCACAAGAGCTTCCTGGACCTCTGGACTGACTACATCAGTAGTGAACTGATCAACATCAAATATGTCTATATCATCATCTGAAGAATCTGGACAATCGTCGCCAGTTGAATTGCGTGCTAAACAAGTAAATGTTGAGATTCTGCAATGGTGAAGTATAGCATTGACCAAGGTGCCATTTGCATTTCCTGGTGCTGGGTGAACAACCATGTGTGGCGGTTTGTTCACAACAAGAACATGGTCATCCTCGTAGACAATGTCTAATGGGATGTCCTCTGCCTCTGCCCTCAGCGGCTGTAGGTCCGACACAGTGCAGCAGACCAAGTCCCCTCCCTTCACCATATGTGAAACCTACTATGCAGAAAGGAAAGGAAAGTATAGCAGCTTAAAACTCGACAAAATAAAAGAAAATAATACGACATGTATAAACAGGTAACTACAGATATTTATTACAATTCACAATGTGGTTTGTGTACTGCTGCAAAATAGCAAATATTAGAACTTAGAACTACTGTTGGTGTATGATCTCAGTTGTGCCGTGTATTGTTCATTCAGTCGTCAGTCTCAGACCATAAGATGTCCCCGTAAGCTACGAATGAAGCAGTAGCATTTTAAGGTTTTAATACTAACACAGTCCCAAAACTTGAGGAAGGAAACGAGTTTAGGGAGAAGCGTAATGACACCTTGGAGACAGGGCGGCCATTGACGGCGACGAGTCCAGCGCGGATACTGGCCTGCACGCGCGCGCGGCTAACGCCCCCGCTGCCCAGCCGTGATGAGATCCAGGCGTCGAGCCGCGAGCGCCCCTCCCCAGCGGGCACGGCCTCCTCCAGGCGAGTCCCTCCGAGGCCGCCGCCCCTCCGGCTCTCCGGCTCTGCCACCTCGGCGCTCGCGCCAGAGGATAAGCAGACCGGGTATGTGTGTCGAATTCTGTGAACGTTGCTCGTCCGGCGGCGTAAGAGGGCCGAGAGAGTGGTGGCGATCGCCGCCGGCGGCGGCGCCGTCGCACCTGCCATTGGGCTGGCGAGGGGGAAGGTCGTGAACACCAGGAGAGAGGAGGATAACGTTTCAGTATTTGGGCTAGGCCGATATCGTTTACAAATGGGCCTCCAGTGTACTGGATACTCCAATTTTTACGGCCCATAGTCTCGTGTCAGCAGTGAGCCAGTGATAGTGAACAGAAGAGAGCAAATTCAAGCGACGTTGGTGCCTCCCTGCCTGTTGGCCACGTTTGTTGCCACGTGCAGCTCGCCCAGGAATTTCTAGCAACACGTGTATTCTTGTGTCGGTGGATGGCTTAAAATGATCGTAAGCTACTTTATTCCAGCCTCTGGGTTTTGTGTCTAATATATTTTGTGGCCCGGTGCATGACGTACTTTTGATGAATCATCTATTTAAGAGTGTCAAATTTGCATCTCATTTGAACTACTGTAGCAGACACTTCGCCGGGAAATTTGATAGAAAACAACTGTAACTAATCGTTGAATAACCCAGATTGATCTATTTTCAGGTCTGAATGATCAAAACAGGTACTAGGTGGGTCTGATATTGATTTGCACGAGTAGCCGGAGCGTCACCTCCTGATTGATTTCGTGTTAGACTAGACCAAACACGAACGACGACGATGACTGTGATGATGAAGCATTCAATTTGATGATGTTAGGAGAAGAAGCATCATCAACCTAGCGGCAGCAGCCAATCTTGAAGGGCCAAAATCAATGTGGTGGGCCCACGACGGTCACGGCCACGGCCCATCACCATTAACTCGCTGCCGCGGTTGTACTTGGAAAGTTTTGGATTTGGCGATGTTGCACTGGCCCACACTTTTCTTTCTTCCTTGAGAGACTACAGTGAACCTGTCTCCGAAAGATCTTCTTCACTTTTGACTGCTATAGATATTTTTTCTCGGAATAATGAGTTTAACACCTTAGTTTTTTAGTCTTCCTAGTAAAACGTGTTTTGAGGTTGCCCATTTCATCCCACGAAGGTACAGTCTTTTTTGAGGTGGAAAAAAAAGGGAGACGACGACGTGAGTGCACGTGATGTTTTTTTAATCTTTTGTGGGAGCAGATTCCATGTGATTTTGGTACGCCACTATCTAGCGCGTCACTGGTACACATTTCTGCTCACGGGTGGATGCACGGTGGTTTCTTTTAATTTAGAGACCCCGCAAAAGAGAAGAAAAGCATTCATTCGTAAAGTGTGTAGGGGTTTGTCAAAGGACAGACATCGTGCTAGATACTTTAATTGCGGTTTCTTTTCGCTGCTCAATCGTTCATACAAAAGGACGAAAAGAGTTGCTTTTGTTGATTGAATTATTACACAAGAAAAGGCCCAACGTTCATCTATTTTTTTTAAAAAAAAGCATCAAATTTGCATCCTCGGAGAAAAGGTTAAAGAAAACTACTTGTTTATATGAGGTGAGAACCACCTAGAAGTTGAACCTTAAACTTTGATGTTGAATCTACAATAATCAAGATGATGTATGTCATACCCTCTACTTTTGGTTATTTTACGCCAGCCATCTTAAATTTTACCGAGTCTTGGACTTTGGGGCTTTTACGTCCACACGTCTTGATTGAATCAAGATTTGACATCCAACGGCTCATGTTGTAAGTTTGTAAGTTTTTAATTTTTTTGATAGTTTTTACTTGATATGCCCTCATACATATGCAACTTACTAATAGCAACAGGACAATTCATCAGTTAGCTCTAGGTGTTTCTAGAGCTTTCTTATCTAGGTATAAAGGAGTTTTCACATAGGCTACGGCATTGACTTATGGCGGATCAGGACGCAACGCATGCGACATTTTACAGTGAAAAAACTGAAAATGCATGGGGCAGCTAGCCATCTTTTACGAATCTAAAATTTTTTTGCTGTGCCCCGTAGGTGTGCGCATTTTGCACACATCTCGCAGCGGATGAGGATCCTCTACGATATCTATACACCATACATTAACGATCACTCACGTGTCAGTGAGGGTACATTATTGTAGAGGATCTGAATGCTTTCGCAGCGTGTCTTGGATCTGTTTCTAGCCCTGCAGTAGGTTTATTACTGCAGAAATTAAGGAGCGTCTTTTTGTGCAGGAGTTGTATCGGTAATTAATGTACTCACCTGTAATGCCAGTCTGTATGCATACTATGGGTTTCACGAGCTTCCTTTACTACTGTAGTGTCGCCGCATCCATCAGCTAGGCGACCAGTAACTCGGTTTACCTGGCTAATTAACCGCCTAGGTTATTATTATTACTGACCCATTCATTTGACAATCGTGTATTTGGAAATTCGTGCTAGCTGGCAAAGCAAACGACGTATACCATCTTCAAATACACCGAATTGAAAGGAACATTGACAACAATGTGTGGCTCTGTCATCACAAACTAAAAGATGGACCGGAACGCATCAAACTTATTAGCAGACATATATACAGTGACTGGATGAGCACTTTTTTTAAATAATCGCAATTGAAATGAATTCGGATGCTTGCTTTTAGTTATGGGTAGCGATCAACACTCTCCCTTTCGGATCAGTTACGTACTGACAAACTAGCAATGGCGGACGTGGCTCTCATGAGAGGTAATCTTGATGGGTTACTAAATCAAGATAGTAGTAGTATATGAGAGCAGCGCTAACGCCAGTAACTAGTGTATAGTACGGAAAAGGCCATTTATACCGGTGCAAGCTGCATCTGGAGATATTTTTGATCCCATGCATATGCATCCTCGAACGAATTAAGGTGCCTGTGCTGTGCAATGAATGGCCCGTTCAGCTAAACCTTGACCACCCTTTGCTTTAGTCAGAAAACTTGGGCGCATCTTAATTGAAAGTTTCAAATGTAGCGACAGACGCATATGATCTCTTTCAGTCAGTCGATCGCACATTTTTATATAAAAAGATTGATATCTCGATCTCTACGTTGATGGATGCATATACGTAGCAATCTAGTATCATAAAATTAATCTGAAATCATGATAAGGAACACAAAATTTCAACTCATAATTTTGTACCAGTAGAACATTATTTTTTATTAGAAAAGTGTTATCTACTAGTATTGTTTAGCAAGATCTGGATGGCCACAGTGTCAAAAGCGATTTACATGCGGATGAAAGAACACCGTTTGACCCGAAGGCTGCGTTTGGTCTTGCATGGTCAATTGGTCATGGAGGCCTGGACACGCAGCCAGGCACGATGCGTACAGTAGTAGTAGGTTTTACCTTTTTTTTAAAAAAAATACGCATACAGGTACAGTTTGTATGTATAGGTAAAGCTGGGAAACACAGCAGTTGCAAGCCTGTGCATGCATGTGGGAACCCTACCCGGCAAACCGTGAAGAAAAATATCAGCAGAGCCGCTACTACGCCGTACGGCTACGACGACGCGGCGGACGCAAGCAAACCCCTGCGTGTCTGGCTTAATTCGCCATTGATTTACCAATGAGACGGCCGTGCAGTACTGTACTACTCAGTAGAGAAGACGAAGACGATTAGATTAGCCCAGAGCTAGCAATTAACTTGCTGTAGGTAGGGTACGAGCCAAAGAGGAGACGGAGGCCGCTCCCGCGTCTCGTCGCGGATTAAATGCAGCGGCGAGGAGTTGGTTGGCGCCATAAAGACCCACCCCTCCGTTCCTTCCTCAATCTCGCCTCACCTCCTCACCTGCAAAGCCAAGCAAACCTCGCTCGTCTCCCTCCCTCTTCCCCATCGGACCAAGAATCTGTTGTTGACCAAGTAGAAACCGAGAATCTCATCATCATCCACCGAACTCGAGGCTGCGTAGGCCATGGATCCGTCCAGTGCGTTCCTGCAGCGCGCGCCGAGCATGCCGCGGAGCTCCAGCAACCTGTCCCTGTCGTCCATGGGCAGCAGCCGCTCTAGGGGCGGCACCAGGGGCAGGAGGATGATGCGCAGGGTCTGCCGCGGCGTCATCACCTTCATCTTCGCCATCGGTACCTCCTCTCCCCGCTCTCTCTCTTTTCCTGATTTTGATTTTGCTCCTCCTCTGATCTCGATTTGATTTTCATCTTCCTTGCTCACGGTCTCGACACTCCTTTCTGTTCTGTTGCTTCTCCATCTGCTTGCCTAATTTAATTAATTCAGCAGTATTATGTATAGGCCGGGGAATAAAAAGGGTTCCGATCTAAACATGATTTTTGTCGTTCCCCAAAAGTATCTTCATTTGAGCATGGTTTGACTTTGTTTCCTTCCGCGGCTAGTAGAATTGCCAATGATCACTGGCATACTGTTGCCACTATCTCTGATTCCTCGATCGAAAAACTGTTTTTGGGGTTGCAACAGATTTGGTCACCAAATCCACCCTTCCTATTTGAGTTATTCTGCATGTCGGAACTGCAATTTTCGTGAGCTCTGAATATTTTGATTCGTCCTGTGCAGCTGGCCTGTTCCTGGGAGCGGTCACCGGCGGGCTGATCGGCCTGGCCACCGAGAGCGGGCTCTTCCGCGGCACGGGGATCGGCGCCATCACCGGCGCGCTCGTCTCCATCGAGGTCGTCGACTCGTCCATCCGGGTGTGGCAGTCCCGCAGGTCCGGGATCTGGAGCATCCTCTACGTGGTAAGCAAACCACTTGATTCATTCTCATTCTGCTAGTCACTAGTGACTGATGATATGATATGAAACCAGGCCGGCAAGTAGCTGGGAGTAGGACACCAACTCGCACACCTGTTACTTCTTTGTGTAGGATGTCTTGCACGCGTCACCTTTGTGTGTCTACTGCATCATCAAAATCAGTTAACTTCAGCAAATCACTGCTAAAGAATGCATTCTAGTGGCATAACTCTGCAATATGTTCAAATTTTGTATACGAATTGTGATTTACAAGTTGTATGTGGTCCAATGCATTCTTAGTGACATGTCCCACGAGAGCTTTACATATGCTTTATATGCATCATGCCTAAAATTCTACAGAGACATCTCCTAAAATTCATATCTATCAGCTTTTTTTATTTTTTATTTTGATACCATCATCTGCCCTGATTGAGCCTGACGCCTGCAAATTTGATCCCGGCGATGCAGCTGAACGTGATCTACAGCCTCCTCACCGGCAGGCTTGTCCGCGAGAAGGTCGATCCGGCAGTGCAGCGTGTGGTTCGGAGCCAGGTGAGTCCTCCATTGAATTGTTTGGTTCAGCGTTGCATCTTCCGATTCGATTAGTGTAACACTTGCTGTGATGGCAGATGAACGCGGTGGACTCGTCGCCGTTCAGGGAGTCGCCCGACCTGTTCGAGATCGAGGGCACCAACGGCATGCCACGGGCATCCATTGACAAGCTGCCGGAGATCAACATCACCGAGGAGTACAAGCGGGACGCTGTCGGCGACCTCTCCGGCTGCTCAGTCTGCCTCCAGGTAATGCCCTCTGAACCTTTCAGCTTTACCTGTCATCTTAGCAGCTAAATTGGAAATTGGATAACATTTCATTCACATTGCTGCATTTAGTTTTGTACTTCTAAACATTTTTCTTCTTTTTGTATAATGAAACTGACTGATGATTGCGTTGGAGTATATTAAACACTGCATTCTATCGTTACACAACAATGGTTCTGAATTTGGATTTTCGAAAAAGAAAAACCAATGGTTCTGAGTTTGGTCTTGTGTTGGATGACTGCAGGACTTCCAGGTCGGGGAGAAAGTTCGGAGCTTGCCGGACTGCTGGCACGTGTTCCATGTACCATGCATCGACGGCTGGCTGATCAAGCACGGGTCCTGCCCTCTCTGCAGGAGGAAGCTCTAGACGCCATGCCTGCTTGCTGATCGACCATGTTGCCCTGCACTGTCGTGTCCCTGCTAGGATGGAGGACGAGGAGGAGACTGACATCTATAGAACCCTTAATTTATAGAGAGTTTTGTTTTTGCTTCTACTTGTACTTGGTTTTGCATATTTTTGATCTATGTAATATCCTCCTCGATCTCTCTTCCTCATGTAATATACTGCTGCTGCTGTTACCTGGACTGGCCGGCTTGTGCTTTGATCGATCCTGCCCCGGACTGATCTGGTGTAATATATAGTTATGTATATCGCACTTGGACATGCATGTCTCGCCTTGCTATTCGGTATCGTCGGGCTTTATTACATAACCAGCACAAACTTTATACTGTATATAAGGTTGACCGATCCGAAAGATTGCAAGTCCCTTCCGGAAGAACGTGTGGATCAGTACTGATTTGTTGCTTGGCGTCAGGCTGGCCTTTGCCGTTCCTGAGTTGAACAGTCTGATATGTCACGATCAAATTGCTCATCTATCACACCATGATTCTGTTGAATTTCGCCCTGAAGTTGAATTAAACGCAATGAAATTCATGCAGATCCTTGGAGGCAATTTTATCAGGATTTCATCTTGCAACTTGGCTCGCCAACACAATGTGATAATTCATGAGCATATAATAGGCATTCCTGTAGAGCCAACTCGAATGTTCAACTCTCGTCCAACTGGATGAATATATGACAATTAAGTGTTTTAAATTTTCAAATGGTGATATCTAGTTTCTATAATAGTATGAGTTGTACATGAGTAGGACGATCAGGTTGGACCTATAACAGTACTCATATAATAACAATTGTACAGTGTTATATCCGAATGGCCCTGTGTGCCAGCACCCAGCAGCATCCGGCGAGCCATGCATCCCCATAAATACGGATCTCATCTGACGGTAATGTGCCCAAACAAGATAAGCTGCTGTCCCGGAGTGGGCGGACAGGCTCAGCCGTGCCATGCGACCTACAAGCCAGAAGGCACAGCAATTATGCAAAAGAGACTCGGATAGAAGGTGGGTGAGATTTAGGTGCGGGGATTCAAAACTTCAAATCATCATTTTGCCGTCATTGGGGTTTCATAGAAAAGTCTGAATATCCACTTCATAACAAGAGACTCAGGGAGGAAGCAAGCCCTTTGGACATAGATTTCATTCGGAAATTTCAGAGGAAATACACATGAGAAACATAACACCCACTTTAATCATTTCTTTTTCTGTCACATGCTAGCAATATACCTGCGGATAAATAGGGATCAAGGTCCTGTACCATTTAGGCAATTTACCTGCAGTTAAATAGGGATCGAGGTCCTGCGCCATTTAGGCAGCCCCATAACAACAGGCACAACAAATAAGGATTGAAACTTCATATTTGCATTTTACAGCAGTTCTTCTTGTATCAGTGTAATCTAAATTGGCGGCAAATTGCCAATGGACGTGGACGTCATACAGTGGTCAATAAACAACAGTACAAGTGCAGGTAAAGGACATTTTACATACAGAGTCCACATCAGTTAATAAGTTAAAAATCCCTTCTCCTTCATATTATTTCATATGCACTGGTGTTAATTTTTGCAGTGGAAGGCATATTTGCCCTCCCAGTGGAAATACTTCGTGCTTTCCACGTTGGCTGCACAGAGCAGTACTATTGACTCGAGTCAACCTTGATACATACATTACTTAAAAAGGCTTGAGAAGACCACCTGTGCCTCTCCTTCCTTGCACCATTGAGGGGATGATCTTGGATGGGATGTAACACATTTAACAACTCGAGACTCTTCGGTCAGGTGCGTCAAATCAGCCAGGCATTTTAGATCATGACTGCGACGAATAAGGTGCGAGAGTATTGTTGCGGAGGGGGACACCACCGCCTCTCAGGGAAAGAGCAGGACCTCGGTGCGTGCTCGCCCTACTTATGAGATTGGCGTCAAGGAAGACTACTATGACTGTTATGTCATCGTGGAAGTGCCGACGAACACCACGATCAATCTTCTTGAGGTCAGAATACCTCATCTCTCTTTTCTTCGCTGCTGCTTGCAATGCTGCCCTTATGAGCTTCCTAGCACATCCCTGCAACGTCAAATATAGATGTGAATCGTCACATGCTGTGGTTAGCAGTAAGCTGCCTCCTGACATGTTTACATGATATGCACAGATCATCTTCTATTTAGCAAAACAAGGATGCAAAAAAACTTATAATGACAGCTTCCCATAAAGGAGCATGAATTTGGGCCCATAATCCAATTCCACGGCAATTTGGCAGTTACAATTCAGTAGCAGTGAACCTATTTTCTACAGTTCTTGAAACTGTGTGCGTTATTATTTAGCAAAAACTAATATGATCATTGTACTAATTGAAAAAAAATGATCACTGTACTTTGTTTATGCAACAGCAGACATGCAAAACGCCTAAGAATACATTATTTATTATTATTATTTGGACAACAATATTTGCATGTAATTCACTGTGGGTTCTTTTTTAAATAATGTAAGGGAATTATGAGCTTGGAAAATGCATCATATAATAACTACATGCTTGTTCATATATGTCTGTGAAGTTACTTCATACACACAAGAAAGAGTAACTTACACTGCGAGGACTACTGTTAACAATATCAACAGCCTCTTGGTTGGTTAAGTGCTCCCAAAGTCCATCAGATGCAAATATGAGAAACTGATCATGCGGCTGTAGTGGTTGCACACTGATTGTTGGTTCTGAACTCAGTATGGGCTTGTTGAATGGTTCACGAAGGCGAAATTTTGAGAACAGAGGTTCCCTGTTGAACTCTTGTTTTTTCAGATAAGCATCCCCGATTGATCTGCACACCTGCAATGCACAATAGAAAAAATATAACAATTGACAAATATGGCATAGTAAGATGCATAATCAAATTTGTTATTCATAAAAGATAAATCAAATATTCAAGCTCTTAGCACAGCAGGCTGCATTACAGGAGAGGCGGGGAGTAGACTCAGCCCACTTAACTTCTTTCGGTAATGAATAGCTAAGATGAGCAAACGATAAAGCTAGATAAACATAATGTTCACTGAATAGCACTTTAGTAAAACAGCAAGTTACTGAATAATCATGACAAAGAGCTTAATGCTATCACATGCTTCAGGCACTAACGATGCAAAACATTCATCTCTTAGCTCCATGCTTCCCATCAGAAATGAAATAATGCCAAAATCATTACTTGCAATACGAAGGTATCATGCATAAATGAGCATAATGATATTTATGTTACACTTTTACTACCACTTACAACGCAACAACAATATTTTAGACTCCAAGATGGAAAAATAAGATGATTGTGTGAAAAATTCTGAAAGCAACAAATAGTTAGCAGTTACTGAGGTTGCACCTGAATTAGGCCTTTTACACGCCAAACATTGTGCTTGAGAACAACAATATTTCTATCTTCTGGGTGCATAGACTGCAGTTCTTTTCTCACAGATTCAATGCTCACATTATGTTCTGCTGACAGTTGGACAGCCAAAACCTCCCCAGTAGCCTTAACATGTCTTCCTAAAACAACACGAGAATCCCCAACATTGGCAACATAGAGCACACCATCACAAATTACACCCACCAGGCAGCATGAGCCAACAGCCGCTATTTGAGGTTTTACAGGCCATTGTTTGGTAACAACGGAGAAAAATCCATCTTCTGTAGCTTCATATGCTTTCTTTAGCACATCAGCAGACATTGAATTCTGCTCAGAAGCAAACCCTGGAATATAGATAATGAAAGCATGCATTCATCAGTGAATCACACCCTTTATTTGGCAACTGAAAAGAAAAATCACAACCTTTATTTGGCAACTAAAAAGAATAGTGGAGATATCAATCTAAGAAATTAAAATAATGCTAGTGTATGACACTTCCAAGGATAGTAAGTTACTTTTCAGATTCTGGAAGAGATGATCGTTGATATAGCAAGCTGTCTCTGGACCACCATGTCCATCGTACACCCCGATGAAAGTGCCACATGGGCCAGAGTCGAGAAAGCTTAATGGACCTGACTCAATCTGACATTGGTCCTCAAGCAAGTTATTGGCCTGGATTACAGCCATGGAGAATTCCCCATTTACATGCTGCCCGGTATCCTTGTACCATAAAAGTCCATCCTGCCTACCGGCAGCATCTGAGCCTGTTCGGGCATGCCGGTTTGATGACGGTCGCCAGCATGCCCGTAACAAGTTCATCAATTTCACTAGCATCCCTCATCAGTCATAGCTTCAACAACCACCTTCGAGCCCGCTTCATCTGTACTCTAGGAAGATTGTTGTTGGACTTCCAACGCGTCAATATTGTTTTTCCTGTAACCTGGAAAAAAACAAAGGCAGCTACAAGTGAGTGAAAACAGCTATGGCTTATGCATGATGTTGAGAATTCTTTTCTTTTGCAGGATTCAGTTTGAAAGCACAAACAACGGCTCTGATTGTTATTTATTTTCCTTCCTTTTTTTATCAATCAACAATAGCATTGCACCATGATACCAAGGTCAGAACAACTAGATTCTTAGGGCTTAGAAATAGATTCCTAATGCTCAGAACTGGAAATAAACTTCGGATGTACTACGAATAGCTGCTCAAAGGTAGAATTCTGCTTACAAATTCGGAAAATCTAGTGACAACAATGCACAGTTTGTTTTTGAGAATGACGTCTAGGCATTAAAAGTTTAAAACCAATCCCCAAAAGTGGAACTATGCAAACGTTCATCTCTCCAGTCAATTAGTATAATTCTCTCTCGGTCCAACGCATTCCAGATACCGGGAGGTAATAAGAATGCTTATACACTATCATTCGCACATTAATTCCATCCCAAAACCCTCTGTTCACACGTTCAATCCCGCAGGCTGTCTAACCGAAAAATCAAACAAATTTTCCTAGCCGGAACCAAGAAATCCAACCCGAATACCAAACAAAACGATACCCAATACTCGACGACCACAAAATCAAGGGCAAACCAATTGATTCGGATCAAGAAAGGCCCCCAATCCTGGGGCTTGCAATTCCAGGAGGGGAGGTTAAAAATGAAAAGGGCCGAGCGAAAAAAAAATTGCACCTTTGCGTGGGCGGCGCCCCCAATTGGCGGGCTCGGATTGGGATTAGGCGAATAGCAGCGAGGGGCCTCGATTGAATCGCGCAATTTGGGCGTCGCCACGATGGTGCTCCCTCTCTCGGCCTGAACGAAGGGAGAGAGAAATGGAGCAGCCGTGGCTAAGAAAAGGGAAAAGAAACTGGAGCAGCTGCAAACGGGTCGGGTGGTTAGCGCCCGACCCGGCCACAGACGGAGCTCGGGGACGCTCACGGCTGGGCTGGGGTAGGGGACGGCGAGGGGTGACCTGCGAGTGGCGGCGTGGAGCCTTGTCGGGTGTCGGCGGAGGATCACCGGCGGTGGGGCTCCCCGGCGGCGAGGGATGGAACGAGTGGTGGTGGATAGCGGCAGAGTGGCGCGAAGGTGTGGGCTGTTGCAGCAGACGTTTGATGACGTGTGAGTAAACATAAAAGGTGGAGGGATTTGAGTCAATCAGCCCTGGGTAAGATTGTAATTAAATATTAATCCCTAATGATTCCTGATCAAAAATATCTGACAGTTCAATCAGCTTGTGAAAATTCATTATTAGGAAAATTTACGTTACACAACAGCCACAGAATCCAGCTCTTGGTTTCAAAAAGAACTGTTATCTGATTCTCTGATCTGTGAATGTTTTCACATGCAGTTGGTCATACTTTGATGACTCAGCCAGACAGACTCACCAACCTACCCAAAGGCTTTGCCTTCCTAATTGTTCTCTGTTCAGTAATACTTTGACCAAAGTTACACCACATAATCCATCTAAAACTTATGGTTCATATCAAGTTGGAAATCCTGCAGAAATTTTTCTATTCAGATGCAAAGACCCAAACTTGGGCTCAATTTTCAGTCCGGTTGAATCCTGCAGAAGCAGCTGCCGAGATGATGATGATTGATGACCTGTATGCTCATAGTTTGGTTTACGATACTGTGAAAGTCTGTGTTTTCCTCCCTTCATAGTCAACAAACAAACTTTTTTATGTCAATTTTTTCGTGTTGCTGTTAGAACTAAACACCAACTAGATGATGCATCCACATGAAAGCCTACACCAGCAAGCACCGAGCACGTCACACCAACCCAGCACCTCTCTACCCTCTACTGTAATCAATCCTTCACTATGCTTGATTCAGGCGTTCAGACTGATGTAGGATTTGATAAGTAATGCCAAGACAGATGAGCACGGACCAATTAATTGGTACAAGAGGGATAGGGTGCTGGATTAGTACTACTCTCGTCTACCAAGGATTGATGTTAAAGCGAAGTGACACCGTCATCAACGAACAAACCTGTTCAAATTCGACAAATCAATTCGTTTTCAACCATTCTCAAACTAAATACAAGTTCACAATGATGTTGTCTGCGTGTCACAACTTTAACGTATGTCACCATCCAACTATGACTCGATTATTGACTCACTGCCCTTCACCTTTTTCACAATCCTCGGTTTCCTCATCACCTCTTGCTTATGACTCAGTCCAAAAATCGTGCTTTTGGTTCCTAGTTTACGTGATTGTCCATGGTTAAGTAGCAATAATGTTACGATCAATCTATGAAAGCACTTTGCATAAAAGTAGTACATAGTTGATAAGAAAAAACTAAGGGGAGTAGCCATGTGCCTGCTCTTCTCGCTCGGAGTGAAGACCTCCCCCTTTACTATTCAGACCAACCTCCCGCGCGTTGAGGCCAAAATTAAGCCATTGTTGTCAATCTGATCTCTGGTGGTTACAACCTCAAGTTTAACGATATGATACAAACAAGAATGCAACACAATTTTTCTCATGACGTGAGTTAGAATATAGTACTAGATAAATATTAAGGTGAATGACCATGTGAATTATTGTTATCTTGTTAGGACACCAAAGATTCACTTCTATTCAGTTCAATACATTGACGACATTTGAGGGAGATTTGTCGCAAATGCACAAAGGTTAACCCTATCTTCGCATGGAAACATCTTTGTTGATTCTCGTTGATGAATGGCACCATTTAATTTTGGAATAATATGACTCGGCCTCTCAGTTCTATCCAAGGTTAAAAAACCTAGATTGACTTTGAACCAGAAAACCGGCAGTTTAACCGGTCTGCTACAGGACGTAGCTTCGGTTTTTCTTGGTAAACCAGTCGAATAGCCCGACCGGCCGGGACTGGTTCTCCGGTTATTAGAACTAGGGTTTTATCACAATTGTCGTTTAAATGTGTACGAAAAATGAAGTGTCGTTCAGTGTAAACAAAAAATTGGAAGCATTTTTACAAAATACATATAAATTATTCACTTTTACTGAGAAGAAGTATTGAACACACATTTCAAGCAAAATGACAATATACCATGACCACGTTGCAGTGGAGTAGATAAATATGTTACTGATTGCCAACTCAACCTGGAAGGTATTAGTTCTCATGTTGTTTTGCTTTTATACCGAGGAATATAGGAATATAATGGAGGGAGCAGAGGAAGCTATAGCTTACAAGGAAGCATGCAGTGCAATCAATCAGTCGACTATTGATTGATAAGCAGTAATTAGCCAAGATAGCTAATCGTAGGTATCCTGGCTAATTTATCCCTAGCACCCAAATTATAGCATCCCGCTAAGGACTGAAGCAGCTTCCTCGCAAGCTCCGGAGTACTGAAGAGGCAGCAGCAGGACAGACAGATTAGATTAGATAGATAGATTCCTGATGGCATGATGCATGTCCCCGCCAAAATCTTTCTCGGTACCACCAGGATCAGATACAGTGCTCTATATCTCTGTAAGTATTCTAGAGAGGAGCACCATTTACACGAGCTAGGTGCATGCATGATACTGTATCGTCGGAGGCTCCTAGCGGCCGGAAAAAGAAAAGGCAGAGACATGATTGTTTCTGCCTATTGTATAGATGAACGAATCGTGCTATCTTTTTATTTCATTTTACTACTACTCTGTCACTTGCTGAAAATACGCAACAGTATCGTTACAACTCGAGATTTTTATGGTGTTTATTAAGATGACACAGGTTGTTTGTTGACTCTAATGTAATTTTTTACGATTAAAGATGTCAACTAAAAGATACTTAAGTATTGTTCAAGGTACTTAAGAACCGAGGATGAGGACAAGAAGGTAATTGAGCCCCTCGACCAATCTCGAAGGTTAGAGAGGAAAATGGAAACCAATCTGTTCTGTTTGCTTGGTTTCCTTGATATTTTACTTGGTATCGTTCTTTCTTTTTAGTATTATCATTGCCTGAAAATAAACAGGCATGACTAAAGCAGTATCTCTCTCTCTCTCTCTAATTATTCTTAAAGCAGTATACTATCTCTTGGTTTGCTTGCAGCTTGAGGCCTAGAGAAAATCACAAGGCTTCATTATTCAGCTCTGAGCTCTCAGAGGAGGATTCGGACAGTGTTGGGGCTGATTTCTTTTTCTTTTCTTGCGGTCAGACAGTGTTGGGCCTGATGATTCCATCCCAACTGGACCGTTGTATTTAGACCCAAAACTTGTCCAGCCACAAAAGGCCCATTTACGCATAGTTGCCAAAAGTACGAGCTAGAAAATAAAAGGAAACAGTACGAGGATATTTCGAAAAGGTAAGAGAGTTTTATATGACAAACGATCTGTCTACTAGAAGCCAAAAACAAAAAAACAGACATCTCCGCTTTCAACATGACAAAAACATCATGTTGCTTAATGGAAAAGAAAGGTCGTAGTTTTCTTCCTTGATGACTGGAGTAGCATTTCCAGCCGACCAAATTCTACGACGTAGCACACTGGAGACGGGACACGGGAGCATGTTAACGTCACAATGAATTGTGTGGTCATGGTCACGAGTACGTTGTTCACTTGCCGCATTTCCTCTCTTTTTCTCTCCCTCTTCATCTCCCACGATTAGGTCCACATACTTTTTGAAAGGAGAGGAGAGAGAGAAAGAAGTTAGATAGGTCGGATAAGCACGGAACTTCCAATAAAACATTGCATTCGTTGTCTTGCTTCTACCTTCTTCTTTTTTAAGGCCAAACTCCCTCCATCTTATATTATTAGGTGACGTTTTGGCTCATGCACAAATATTAAGGAAGGAGGGTAAAGTCTCATTAATTGCATAGAAGATGGCCTTTGTGTCCTCCGAGTGACTCTCGTAACATGGTGTCACTAGAGGAGAGTATGAGGGGAGGAGAGGACAACAGGAGGAGTGGGAACGGTAGAAGGTCCATGTCTGATGACAGCAGGAGGCGTACGCTGCCTAGGTAAATGATACTAGTAAATGAGACCGTCATCTAATTTGGTAAATTTGGTGACCTCTAATACGTCATGTAAAATGACATGGAGGTAGTATTTTATTAATTGAAATACAATTAATGGTACAAAGATGAGTACATGCCATTGTGCCTAAAATTCGAAGAACAATGAAAAACTGATAACATGTATTTATCTAGAGCCCCTTTACGGTACATACTACCACCAGATCTGTATCTGGTGGTACTATCGTGAATAATGGTGGTACTTATAATCTAACGGCTTAGATTAATTTACATCACATCACTAGTACCACTAAGTACTTGTTAGGTGAGTACTAATGAGTACGAGGGTATTTTCGGAAGAATAAAATAGTGTGTATTATAATAGTTTTGTATTATTTAAAAGAGATTGAATTGTTTCAAAAGAAAAGATTGACTTGAGGGAATTTAATTCAATTTTTGTGAATTCGAAAGTTCCAAAATCTCAAATTTGAACTTATTTTTGTTGTGAATTTGAAATTTTGCAAATTTGAAAATTGAATTCCCAAATTTAGATTTTGAATTCAAATTCTATGATTTCAACTTTGAATTTCAATTTTGCGAATATGAAAATTTTGAGATGTAGACTTTGAATATCACGAATTTGAATTTTGATTTTTTGAATTCGAGTTTTGCAAATTTTAGACTTATTTTTTCTCGAATTTCTCAAATTTGAAAAAAAAATCTCGAATATGGAAATTTAATTTCAATTTCCTGATTTTCAAATTCGTGATTTTAAATTCAATCTGTGAATTTTAAAGTTGAATTTTACAAGTCACGAATGATAAGAAATCGTAATTTCAATTAAAAATTATACAATTACTAAAATACCATAAACAGTACCACCGATACGGTACTTGGTGGTAGTATGTACCATAAAATTGTTATTTATCTATAGTAGAGACATTTGATGATATGTGTTACGTTTAAGCTCATGCGGCTCATACATTAGAACATGAGCTCTACATAAAAACCATTATTACAGCATGAAGATGGTTGTTACTTCGATAGTTGTTTACACGGCTGGAGAGATCGGGTGAGTGAGAAAAAGCATATGACAAGACTTTGTCTTTGTTAATTGCTTTGACATTTTATTTTCGAACCCCTTCAACAGGCCGGGGATTCTTTTGACACGTTCAAGGTGTCTTCCAAAAAAAACAATGGAGATTGAAGAAGCTCCGATTCGGTTAGGCTACCAAAAAAAGAAAAGGCTAGTTGCTGGAAGAGGAAGGAAGGAAGGCACATCCGTACATGTGCCCTCGGCTGAACAGGCATTGAAGTGCCAAATGTCAACTGGGAACAAATGCAGACCAAGCAGAGATTAGGTCTGTACAGCTAACCTTGAGTTTTTTGAAGTTGTGTTTGTCGTAGATTGTAAGCCCTTGTTCATGGATAGAGAGCAATCTAGGGGCACGATCCTGTTGGTTGAACAACCTGTAATCCGGCGGTTTCAGCTGGATTGGGATGTCTGCTGTTTAGGTGATGCTGATGTTGGGTAGAGTAGGTACCAACTACAGAGTACATGGAATAACAGAGGAGATAGGTGCTGAAAGTCCAATTGAAGCTTTTTGGCGGACCCGTACTTGTGTGAAAGGATTGAAAAAGGCCTAACAATGCATTATTATTGCAGAGAAGATATGAGGAAATGAGGACCGAGTCGTATGCGGAGACGACAGGACGTTCCCGCCACCTTGGTTCGCCGGCCAAGCCATAGTTGACGGGAGCAGCAGAGGAGACTTTGACTGGGCCTACCTCTTGTTAATTACTGTAAGATGGTTGATGAACCCACCAAACTTGTTGTCTTCCCCACGGCCACGGGCATGGCTCGCTCCATCCGACACCAGCAGCTCCTTGCCGTGGTTGCCGTGGCGGCGTTTGTCGCCGCCGCCGCCGCCGAGGCGTCTAATACCGTGGGGTTGAACCTCCACCACAGGTCGTCGTCGACGGTGCGGCGGTGGGCCGAGGCGCGGGGCGGCGTGCAGAGGCCGGCTGACGGGTCGCCGGAGTACTACTCGGAGCTGTCTCGGCACGACCGCGTTCTCCTGGCCCGGCGCGGCCTCGCCGGCGCCGATGGCACGGTGACCTTCGCCGCGGGCAACGAGACCATCCGACTCAGCGAGCTCGGATTGTGAGAACTACTAACAAACTAATTAGTTCATGCGTGTTGGTTTTGCAACAAATTAGTAAATTGAATCTTGTTGATTTGCAGCTTGTACTACGCGGAGGTTTCGGTGGGCACGCCGAACGTGACGTTCCTGCTGGCGCTGGACACGGGCAGCGACCTGCTGTGGGTGCCCTGTGACTGCAAGCAGTGCGCGCCGTTCAAGAACCAGGCCACGGGTCTCCAGTTCAGGCCCTACAGCCCGAGGCAGTCGTCGACGAGCAAGCAGGTCACCTGCGACAACGCCCTCTGCGATCGCCCCAACGCCTGCACCGCCGCCACCAACGGCAGCTGCCCGTACGCCGTGCGCTACGTCTCCGCCAACACGTCGTCCTCCGGCGTGCTCGTCGAGGACGTGCTCCACCTCGCCAGAGGAACAGGGGATGGATCGGCGGCCCTGCAGGCGCCCGTCGTGTTCGGCTGCGGCCAGACGCAGACCGGCGCCTTCCTCGACGGCGGCTCGCCGGACGGCCTCCTTGGTCTGGGAATGGACAAGGTCTCCGTTCCCAGCGTGCTCGCCGCCAAAGGCCTCATCGCCGCCGACAGCTTCTCCATGTGCTTCAGCGAGGACGGCATCGGAAGGATCAACTTCGGGGACACCGGCAGCCCTGGCCAGGCCGAGACGCCATTCATTCTTCGCACCTTCCAGTTAGTTAATCATTTCCTCCTACTAATCAAAGATGATCCCTGCCTGACGGCTAACTAATCTCTGTTATTCATCGCGGTGCAGCCCCACTTACAACGTCAGCTTCAGCGCGGTCAACGTCGGCAGCGAGTCGACGCCGGTGGAGTTCACGGCGGTCATGGACTCCGGCACGTCCTTCACCTACCTCAGCGAACCCGAGTACATAGCGCTCACCACCAATGTCAGTATTTGATTCCTCTGGTTTTTAGACTAGACTTTTTCTTCGGGCTCTGCTTGTGAGAGATGCTCGACTCTTTTTTAAGTGTTTGATCCTCGACTGCGAGGAGGTCAACTAACTTACATTACATGTGGTGCTCCGCAGTTTAACTCCCAGGTTCGCGAGAAAAGAGCCAATTTCAGTGGCTCGCTTCCCTTCGAGTACTGCTACGGATTCAGGTAGCCGATCTCTTTTTCTCTGTAAAATTAGAGGACGCAGTCTCATTCAGATTACAATGCAGCCGCGAGCAAACAGGTTTCGTGCTCCCGGACGTGAGCCTGACGACCAGCAATGGACGCGCCGCCGTCTTCCCCGTCCTCAACCCCATCATCACGCTCGCCACCCAGGTCAACGGCCGGGTCCGTCCCGTCGGTTACTGCCTCGCCATCCTCAGGAACGATATCAACATCAACATCATCGGCCGTAAGTCCGCCATTCCAGATCACCAGTTTTTCATCAGTAATTGATCATGGTAACCTATTCCTCTGAATTCTGTCTGATGCAGAGAACTTCATGACCGGGCTCAAAGTGGTGTTCGACAGGCAGAGAAACGTCCTGGGCTGGCAGGAATTTGACTGTAAGCAGCACCTGCCGTTTATTACTTCTTACACAGCTGTAGTTTAACTTGATGCACACGGGACGGGACACTGACGCTAGAACTAACTGAAATGCAGGTTACAAGGACGTGGGAGTAGCAGGCAGCCCCCGCGCCGCCCCGGCGCCCACGACGTTGACGCCCAACGGGAATGACGGAACCAACAGGTACCCCGGCGCGGTGCCCGTGCCACAGACTGCCAACTCCGCCTGCTCCAGCCTCCAGCGTGGCCTCTCCCTGCTTCCGCTGTTCCTGCTCGCAGCGCTTGCCATTTAGATTTCCCGGCCGCCGGCTGCTGTGCTTGTGTACATAATTTTTACGACTCCAATTGCTTCTGCTCGTGCATATCCCTATTAGGACGATACGATGAATTTTGGTCTTGGAGGTACATGAGATTATTTCCTTTGTATTGGGTACTGCTTGCTCATTGGATGATTGATTCATCGATTTTTTATTGCCAGTTTGGCTTCCATTATTCACCTGGTGTTATCCAGTGTTTCGCTTGCAACTTGTACAGTTTCATGAAAAGTTGTTGTTCTTCCCTTCCGAAAAGAAACCTTTTTGTTCGACCATGCATTGTACCTAAAAATCTCAGGAGGAGGACCGAGAGAAAATTTGTCCACCACACCGCTGTTAGATGGGCTATACCTAATGATGGCCAAACGGGCCGGGCTAAACGGGTAGGCCCGAAGCACGCTTTTTTGGCCCGACCCGAACCCGGCACGGCACGGATTGATTTCGGGCCGGGCTGGCCCGGCACGTACTGTCGGGCCGTGCTCGGGCCGAGGGTAGGGCACGACGGGCGGCCCGGCCCGGCACGGATTGGACGCGGCCCGATGAAGCCCGACGGGCCACACTTTTGGCCCGATAAAGCACGGCACGAAATTAAATAATATACATGTTTTATACTTAACACTAATGGTGAAGTGCTTTAGTGGTAAAGCATTTGACTTGTATCTTAGAGATTCAAGGTTCAAATCTCCATGCTGCTATGTTTTTATCTATTTTTTCAAGTTTTTTAACATTATTGGGCCGAAAAATACTTATTGGGCTGTTAAGCCCGTGGGCTTAACGGGCCGGCACGGCCCGAATAGCCCGAAAAACATTTTCGGGCCGTGCCGCGGGCCGACGCCCAGGCCCGTGGGCCGGCACGGCACGGCCCGAAAGTAAATTAGTGCCGTGCCGGCCCGAAATGTAAATGGGCCGGGCCTTTTCGGGCTCGGGCCGTGCCGTGCCGGGCGGCCCGTTTGGCCATGACTAGCTATACCATACTGTGTCTTCAGACTAAGTGCTGGCCGGGCTTCGCTAGCAGGCTGCTCCATCGGCCTTGTGGGCTACAAAGGCCGCCGCTCTGTCTGTCTGTCTCTTTCATCATCACACCAGCATCGTCTCTTTTTCTTGTGTGGTAGCTGGACAGATGACATAACGATCGACTATCCATAACATGTGTATCCGCATAGAATATAGCAGCAACTTCAATTTATCAGGTCCTCCTTTCATATAGATAATCAAAGGCAGGCCATTATCAGTTTCATTTTTTTGAAAGAGCAGCCATGATCTGGTTCCACCAACTACCTTACCTGGTATACAAATCTTCATAAGAGAGAGCGCCAAAGTCCAACTCCATCCCAGCTTTGGATGTGACCGAGCCTATAACTAATCTTGTCTTGTCCCCAGCTCAGACTCAGAGATCCGCTAACATGCAGAGCACAAGTGGAGTCCTGCAAATCAACCTTTAATACTGTTTGTCTGTAGAATACGGTGAGAACATCAATCTAGCAGGTACACTGAATATTTCATTAATTATAAAGTTTTCAAATTTCAGCTGGCCAGGACATACACAGTTGTCAACTACTGTAGTAGCATGAATCAAACTGTAGCAAAGAACTGAAAGTCCAACTCATAACGTTTCACAAGAAACTAGTGATAACATATACTAGTACTCGTCTGTTTTTTGAAATAAAGTAACTAGTGATAAGAAAAATTATACCATGACAACAAAGCTTGCTAATTTTGAATAAGAAACAACGCCACTAGCTCAAAATCCGATGGTCTCTAGAAAGAAAACTAATAAAATTTATAATCTATATATCAACAATTTTTTACTACATAATCCTATGAAAATAAATAAAAATAAAAATTCCAAGTATAAATCATGTACTCCTCTCTTACTAAATTGTTGTCGTCATTGACTTTTTTTTGTTATATTTGATCATTTATCTTATTTTAAAAAAAGTTTAAGAAACTATCATATATTTTATTGTAATGCCTTTTATCACTAAAAAAACTTGAAATATAGTCTACAATATTTTGTATTTGATGATTTTTTTAATAAGACGAATGGTCAAACGTCACGAAAAAAAAATCAATAACAACAATAATTTAGCAAAGGAGGGAAGGCAACAATGACTCTTGACTTGTGGTCACTTCTGGATGAAGAAATCGTATATATAGCCTCTGTCTTGCAGCACACTATTCGTGGTCCTCCAGACGTTGGTCAATGCTGAGAGGAGCACACCTTGCTCTTATATTTGTACAACTGGAAGAAGATGTGTCGCCGTACGGCCGTACGCTTGACCCCAGCACTTAAAGGTCATTACCTGGCGTTGCAGATCCTGCACGACATCATCTCTTCCCCGTCACGCACCATGCCTCACTCCAACCGCCTCCTCACCATTGCCATTGCGGTGTTCGTTATTGCCTCCCGGTGTGAATGTGATGAGGCGTTCGGCTTCGGTCTGGACCTCCACCACCGGTGGTCCCCTGTGGTCCAGCGGTGGGCGGAGGCGCGGGGCCATGGTGGCTTGCAGTGGCCAGCTCACGGCTCGCCGGAGTACTACTCGGCGCTGTCGCAACACGACCGCAAGCTCCTGGCCGGGCGCGGCCTAGCCGTTGCCGGAGGAGAAGATGGCCTGCTCGCCTTCGCCAGCGGCAACCAAACCAAGCGCTTCAACGACCTCGGATTGTAAGTCTCCATATTCCTGGTAGGCTTAATTAGCTACAAGTGTCAGCAAGAACAAATTAATCCATTTGCAGCTTGTACTACGCGGAGGTGTCGGTGGGCACGCCGAATGAGACGTTCCTGGTGGCGCTGGACACCGGCAGCGACCTCTTCTGGGTGCCCTGCCAAGATTGCAAGCACTGCGCGCCCATCCCCAAGGAACCCGGCGAGCCGGACCTCCGGCCGTACAACCCGAGGAAGTCGTCGACGAGCAAGCAGGTCACCTGCCAACACGACCTCTGCGACCGCCAAAACGCCTGCTCGAACGGCAGCAGCAGCAGCTGCCCCTACACCGTGCAGTACGTGTCCGCCAACACCTCCTCCTCCGGCATGCTCGTCGAGGACGTGCTCCACCTCGCCAGGGAAGGCAAGGCGGTGGAGGCGGCCGTCGTGTTCGGGTGCGGGCAGACGCAGACGGGCCTGTTCCTGGAGGGCCCTGCCTCGGATGGCCTCCTTGGTCTAGGAATGGACAAGGTCTCCGTGCCCAGCGTGCTCGCCGCCAGAGGCCTCATCAAGTCCGACAGCTTCTCCATGTGCTTCGGCCACGACGGCGTCGGCCGGATCAACTTCGGCGACGCCGGCACCAAAGGACAGCCAGAGACGCCGTTCATCCTCACCAAATCTCAGTGAGTCCTCCTTACTGCTACTAGTCTGTGCTTAACCATATATATGGATGATGAGTCTCAACGATCATCTATTTTGGTGGGCAGCCCGACCTATAATGTCAGCTTCACTTCCGTCCAGGTCGGCAGCAAGACCACGCCGGTCGAGTTCACGGCGATCATGGACTCCGGCACGTCCTTCACCTACCTCAACGAACCGGAATATTCGGCTCTCACCACCAATGTCAGTATAGACTTCTTTTCTTTTCTCTCTTGTGTTCTGACAGAGTTGTTGTTTTACTACTCCCGATAATAGTACGAGTGAGCAGATTGGAATCCGTGTCACCGACCGATTATGGTGCAGGAAGATTGAGTTTTTATGTCCTCGAAATCCAAACTTACACGTGATCTTGTTCGATTGCAGTTCAACTCCCAGGTTCGCGAGAGGAGAACCAATTTCAGTGCCTCTGAAGGCTCTGTTCCATTCGAGTACTGCTACGGGTTGAGGTACTTATACTGTACAGTAATTATCAAATCTCTCTGCAATTAAATATTCAGCTGGACTGTTTTCATTACCGATAAGCTAGCAGTGGCTACAGGATCACGATTTCATCATATATTCTGCAAAATGACTTGATCGATTTTGGGTGCAGGAGTGACCAGACAGACGTGCTTCTCCCGCAGGTGAGACTGACGACCAAAGGTGGAGCCGTCTTCCCGGTCCTCCGGCCAATCATCGTCTTCACCGCCCAGATCAACGGACGGGTAAGAACGAATATATAATGGATCTCTATTGCTCGTCACGTCAGCTCTCATCCAGAGTTAACTGACACTGACACCATATAACTGATCTAATCGACAGGACCGCCCCGTCGGTTACTGCCTGGCGATCGTGAAGAACGACATCAGCATCAACATCATCGGTCGTAAGTTCCATTGATCTCACGCTAGTCCTTCCTAGAATCGAGCATCGAAATTTCAGTCTTTAGGGGAAATTTTTGTTTCATGCGTGCAGAGAACTTCATGACGGACCTGAAAGTTGTGTTCGACAGGGACAAATCGGTCCTGGGATGGCAAAAGTTCGACTGTAAGCAACAACACCCTGACATGACGATTGTTATTTGCAGGAAATGCCCTTGTTTTTTATCACCATTCATGGCTGACTGTAGGTTACAAGAACGCGAGAGCAGACGAGAACGCCGCCCCGACGCCGACATCGCTGAACCCGCGGGAGAACGAGGTCACTCGGTCCACAGCATCCCGAGGAGGCCTCTCTGCCCTCTGCTGCTTGCTCTCCCCGTCTTGGCCGCACCGGCATTCCTCTGACTGCCCCGTTTCCTCGTCTCGGCTCTGTACATACAGTATTTTATTCGATTTTGATTCAGACTTCACGTGCTTAGGGCCTGTTTGCTTCCTGCTCAGATCATTGTTAGGATCATATAATAAATTTTGCTGTGTGGATGTCGAAACCTGGTGATGCGTGCTGCTAATTGATTGGTTTCAACAAGAATTGTGTCCAAAGACAAGCACCTGTGTTGCCAACTCGCCGTCCACACAGTTGTCTTGTCTTGTGCCATAGGAAAAAAATAGCTTTCAAAAGTGAAAAAAGGCACTCTCTAAAGAAAAAAGCTCTTTTATACGTAGAAAAAAACTCTTCCCGCCGTGCTTCACTTCCAGCCGCCTTTTTTTAAAAAAAAATTGTTTTCAACTTTTTTAGGAAAACTTCCGGTGGCCTGGTAAGTGGTAACACAGGCGGCGTCACAGAAAGAACAGCACAGAAAGAAGCCGAGTCCGTTGCTCCGCTAGATGGGCTCAGCTAGGTGCTGGCAGGCCGCATTTCACTAAAAGGCCGCCCGACTCGAGATTGTGCAGCCCAAAGATGGACCAACCAAACCCAAGTTTAGTCCTCTGTTCCTGAAGATGAACCCTCTCTTCTTAGGCCTACACAGGAGTCAAAAACATAGAAATAGCAAAAACACAATTCGTCATTCGTTGCAATCATTTAGAAATTGAAAACGTAGAAAATTATCTAGCAATTGTTTGGTTGTAACACATGAAAAACACAGGAATTTGAAGAGAGAAATAGGCTCATAGGAATTTTAAAAGAGGTTTATTTTCCTCCAAAACTTACATGATGTAAAGCATTCCATAAAATTTGAAGGATTTGATCCTACATTCCAAAGACTCGAAAAAGAAATTTTTAGCATGAAAGCCAAGAGCAGGAGCTCTGCCAATTCTTTAAGGGAGAAGGGTGAGACACCTGCATCCATTAGGGCTTAAACGCGGGTGGGCGCGGCTGCAACAAGCAGCGTTACCAGCCGGGCTGAGGCCTCAAAGAAAATTATCCTGTAGGGATTAAATCCTACAAAAAAGTCGGTAAAAAAGATTAAATCCTACAAAAATCATATGTTCTTCCTCCGTTCTAAAGGAGGTCTTAGCTGGTTCCCTAATCTTATCTCAAATTCCAAGATCGCCTGGACGACATGCTCCTCCGAGGTTCCAACTCCATGTCGGATTGTAATGTTTAATCTTCCTCAACTCAAGGACGCGCTAACATGTAGAGCAAGCACAGATGGATGAGGGGTCCTCGAACGATTTAAATACTGTATGTAATTTGTAGACAGCACTATTCGTTGAGAGCAATCAGAGGCTATGACCAGGCTCAATTTCACTAAACAATTTTATCCAGATTTGAATTTCAGCTGGACTGGACATTCAACCGCTGACGTTGGGGCAGTTCCAAACTACCAGGACCAATCAACATAACAGAAAACTTAACGTTCAACTCCCAACTTTAATTTGCACCTGAGCACTTGACCTTTAAAAATAATATCCTAAAAAAACTTGTCCAGACAATAGTACTATGTTAACAGCGCATAATAAGACTAAAGTTGTCCATTCTCCGGTGATAGTTAGCACTAGGTCAAAAGCTACAAGAGAACCTAGTCAGTTATCTAATCGAAGTATAGCAGAGCAGCATATATAGGAGGCCAGGTGTTTCAAGCAAAATATGAGGCGAAATGCATGGATGTAATTAATAAGAGAGAAACACAGCAGACAATTAAGGGGCATATAATAAGATAGTAACAATACAGAAAGCTGTGTTTTTTTATGCAACGACCGTTGACTTTGTGGACGAGCAAACACGACATAACCACATTCTGCTTGGCTCATGATCGTCCTCAGCACGTCGGTCAATGCAAGCAGAGGGTTTGACTTGTACGCTGTTCATGCTCTTCTTGTTGGTATATAAGACGAGATGTCGTTGCGTCCTAATACGCTTCGATGACACACTTAAAGCTTATGTTACCTCAAGGGTTAATGGCAAACCCTATGGGTTACTTCCTCCTTGTGGTTGCCTTGACCATTTTTGCCTCATCGAGCTGTGAGGCTTCTTCCGGCGGGTTCGGGTTCGAAATTCACCACCGGTCATCTCCCGTGGTCCGGCGGTGGGCGGAGGCGCGAGGCTATCACGCCTGGCCGGCTCATGATGGCTCGCCGGAGTACTACTCCGCGCTCTCGCGACATGACCGTGCGCTTCTGGCTCGCCGGGGCCTCCTCTCATCATCATCGTCAGGACTCAGGAGGAGGAGAAGATGGCCTTCTCGCATTCGCCAGCGGCAACAACACTAGGCGCATCAACGAACTCGGATTGTGAGTTGTCCCTCTTTTTTTTCTTCAAGAGAGAACTTGCCGAGATGGATTGTTAAACTCATTATTGTCCATTCGTGGCAGCTTGTACTACGCGGAGGTGTCTGTGGGCACGCCCAAGGAGACGTTCCTGGTGGCGCTGGACACCGGCAGCGACCTCTTCTGGGTTCCCTGCGACTGCAAGCACTGCGCGCCCATCGCCAACGTCACCGAACCGGGACAGCCTGACCTCCGGCCCTACAGCCCGAGGCTGTCGTCGACAAGCAAGCCTGTCACCTGCGACCACGACCTCTGCGACGCCACCTGCACAAACAACAATGGCACTAGTAGCTGCCCCTACACCGTGCAATACGTGTCCGACAACACCTCCTCCTCCGGCGTGCTCGTCGAGGACATTGTCTACCTCGCCAGGGAGGACGACGACGGTCCGCCGTGAAGGCGCCCGTCGTGTTCGGGTGCGGGCAGACGCAGACGGGCTTGTTCCTTGGGGGCCCAGCCTCGGACGGCCTTCTGGGCCTGGGAACGGACAAGGTGTCCGTGCCCAGCGTGCTCGCCGCCAAAGGCCTCATCAAGTCCAACAGCTTCTCCATGTGCTTCAGCCGCGACGGCGTCGGCCGGATCAACTTTGGCGACGCTGGCAGCCCTGGGCAGGACGAGACGCCATTCATTGTCGACAGCACCAAGTCAGTTCCTTCTCATCTTATATATATGTACTTATATCCCAACAGATCGAACTCTCACCGTGGTTAATTAATTTAATGTTGCGCGCATGGGTAGCCCCACGTACAATGTGAGCTTCACGGCGATCAACGTCGGGAGAAGCTCGGCGCCGGTGGAGTTCACGGCGGTCATGGACTCTGGCACGTCCTTCACCTACCTCAAGGAGCCCGAGTATACGCAGCTCGCCACCTACTTCAACCTACGGGTTCTCGAGATGAGAACCAATCTCACTACCGGCTTGGAAAACTCTTCCATTCCCTTCGAGTACTGCTATAGATTGAGGTAATTAATAATAGAGCCTACTACTAGCACGGAGTATCCATCCATCATCACAAAATTGACTTCATTTGCTAAAAAATAAATACTTACATTCAGCTCTAGTAGCCAAACAAAGGTCCTCCTCCCGGAAGTTGGCCTGACGACCAAGGGGGAGCCCGTTTCCCGGTCACCAAACCAATCATCGTCTACGGCGACGAGATCAACGGGGAGGTTAGCCTCTTCATTCACTGAAATCGAAATGCGTATGCTGTTCTTCCTAGCACGTACGCACATCATATCTAATAACATTTCATCGACAGCTAGTACCTGTTGGTTACTGCCTGGGGATCTTGAAGAAAGATATTAGCATCAACATCATCGGCCGTAAGCTCTCTGCTTAATAAATTATTGTAAGTCCTCCGACATCTTCCTGCTGCATTAGTAACAATTAAGGAACCTGCAGAGAACTTCATGACGGGGCTCAAAGTCGTGTTCGACCGGGAGAGATCGGTCCTGGGATGGCAAGAATTCGACTGTAAGCACCACTTCATTAATTGTGACCTCCTGGGGGATTAATTCACTTCTGATGACTGTAAGCATGCAGGTTACAAGAACATTATGCGAGCGGCATCAGGCTCCACGGACGAGAGCCCCACCGGCAGCGCTCCCGGGCCGGCGACATTCAATCCGGGACCAACTACCTTCAATCCATGGCAGTCCAACCCAAACCCTGGCACGGTTCCTTTGTGGCGGCCGTATGCCTCCTCGTCGGGCCACACCACACGCACGCTCGGAATCGTGTCGTCCCTGCTGCTGCTTCCGTTGCTGGCTGCAACAACACTCTTGTTTTATTGACATGTCATCCTTTCCTTCTACTTCAGCAGGAGAAATAGAAATTGTTCATTTCTCTTGAAAGCAACAGTCCATCGATCATTCCCTACCTGGATTATTTTTTAAGGAAAACGTCACCATTTACTTCATCAGAAGCAACGGTCCATGGATCATTCCCTACCTGGATTATTTTTTATGAAACGGGGAAGCATGAAAAACAATTCCCAAATTAAAATGTTACATTATGCCCTTCAAGAATTCTCTTATGATAGATAACGATTCAATTTTTGTCACAGAAAGTTCAAATTATTAAACGGCCAGGGAAGCATGAAAAAACAAATAATCCCAATTGAAACACCATTTGGGCCTGTTACATTAATATGATCTCCTAGCTAGGATAAAATGAAGAAGTCAGCACTTTGGCATGTTTGGTGGCGGTGGGATCATCTTCTGATGCGAGGCCTTGCCGTTTTTGACAATAAAGACGGTGTTCATCCCCCACACCATGTGGCGATCGAAGTGGCAGTGCATGAACCAGACGCCAGGATTGGTGGCGCGGAACCGGATCGCCGCCCATCCTCCCTTGGGCACGGAGACGGTGTTCTGACAGGGCGGGTCCACCAGGTTGTAGCTGGGCGGGTCCCTGGTGTCGTCGAAGTTGCCGGATCCTTGGCCCACCACGTAGAAGCTGAAGCCGTGGAGGTGCATGGGGTGGCTCACCGTGCCGAGCACCGCCGTGTCCTGGAACACCACCTCCACGACCCTGCCGTAGTCGAGCACCTTCACGTCGGTGGCACGCGCAGTGAACGGGCCGGGCTGGCCTGCGCCGGTGAAGTTGAACAAGGACGGCGGCTCGTCGGGGAAGGCGGTGAAGTCGAAGTTGGCGTGGCGGTAGTAGGCGCGGAGCATGTCGGTGGAGGCCGGGTTGACGAAGCTGATGTTGTTCAGGCTCGCCGCCAGCCGGTCGCCCTTGGGTCCGCTGCACTTCTCGCGCGGCGCGCACGGCAGCAGGTTCACCGCCATGGTCACCAGCATGCGCTCGTCCACGTGCGACGGCACGTCCACCGGGTGGGCCCTGCTGGCCAGGGACCGGAGGCGCGCCGTGAACGCCGTGGCCGCGGCCATGTCGTTCACCGCAGGCAGGGGCAGGCTCAATTCTTCTTCTTGATGGTGATGATGGTGACCATGATGGTGATGACCATGATGTTGATTACCGGTGGTGGCAGTGTACTCGAGGATGGCCGTGGCGGTGCTGTTGTTGAACGCGATGGCGGTGTCGGTGGCGAACGTCCTTGCGGCCATGTAGTACCGGCGGCTGGGCGTTCCTCCGCCATGGTTGGCGTGGAGGAGCAGGTCCATGGTCTGGCCCGACGCCACCATGACGTAGTCCACGGTGAAGGGCTTGGTGTACCGGGCATCGGTGGCCACCACGGTGAGCCTGTGGCCGGCGATGCCGAAGAACATGTCGTTGGTGAGCCCCGCGTTGATCAGCCGGAGCAGGTACGTCTTGCCGTGCTCCACCTTGGTCACCTGCTGCTTATTATTTACATCCTATACTGGAGCAATTGGAGCAGGACGAGGGGAAGAGGTCGCCGGGATGTCCGTTGATGGTGTTGGCGTCCGAAGGCTTGACGTCTTGGCCGGTCCGCATGGTGTCCTCCAGGAGCTGGTTGACGTCGTCGTCACGCCACCACTCGCCTAAGATGATGGGCGCTCCGAGCTCCTCCACCTCCGCCTTGTTGTCCGAGTCCGGGGGAGGGGGAATGGAAATTTGGGAAAGCGGCTGGGGTAGACGACGATGGCGCCGTGCACGGTGGCGCGGTCGAATCCGGTGTGCGCGTGCCACCACAGCGTGCCTTCCTCCTCCGACAGGATCACCCGGTAGGTGAAGGTCCCGCCGGGCTTGATGGGGCACTGCGTGATGTACTCCGGCCCGTCCGACCACGGATTACCCGGCTGCTTCACGCCGTGCCAGTGGATCGTCATGTTCTTGTCCCCATGGTTGCGCACCTTCACCAACACCACGTCGCCCTTGTGCGCGTAGATCGTCGGCCCCGGGAACTCACCGTTCACCGTCAGGATGCTCTTCTGCCGGCACAGCCTCGTCACGTTCACCTTCTTGATCTGCAACGCCTCTATCTTATTAATTTTTTTTTTTGCGATGAGTATCTTATCAATTTATTGCTACACCTTAATTATTTTTTCTTGATCTACACAAGAAGACAGTTAATAATTAATTGTTACAGCGTCCTGAATGGTAATATTTAATTTTCTACATTGCATTAAATACCTGACATGCAAATATTTTGATTTGATACTACCGCATTGAATTCGTGTATATCAGTTAGAATCTGCTCCTGATTCTGTCCTTAATTTCTGCCTATTTCGAGCAGGGTGCATATATGCTCGCGTTGCTGAAAAAGTATAATATTGCTCCAACAATCAAAACAAAAGGTACAGGATCGTCTCATAGCCAGACGAACAATCCCATGATAGCTCCCAGAAGAAAAAGTCATATCTCAGATAGCCAGACGAATAATTCTCATGCGTATTCTAGAAAAAAAAAAGAAGAGTAGAAGCAAGATTTGATGCAGACGGAAGACTTACAATGAAATCATAGTGGTGACGATGAGCCCCGGAGCCTCGGGCCGGCCTAACTGCATCTCCGAATCCAAATAGCAGTAACCAACACACCACTGCAGGTATCGTCGTCTTCGCGGCGAACATCGTCTGCCGAGGTGCTTTGGTAGTCCACTCGGGGCTCAAGGACCCCGTATTGTATATATATATATTTATGTACCTGCCCAGCGTATCTGGAAATTATTTAGTTAATTTGTGCAAGATATCAAATACAGCTGGTGTGCTTGCGAAACGGCCGCAATACCATGCATTGCATGCTCTAACGGCTACCCACGCTCTTCTTCGGTACAATTTTTGCATACTCCCAACGGTTAACTGTGTTTTCTTATGAATAAAAAAATCGAGGAGTTTTTCTAACAAAATATTGGCCAATAATTAATTTTGAAGAATGACTAATAATAGTTTGAAAAACTCCTAAAAAACACGCACAAAGACTTTTCCAACAGATGACCTGGAACCAAGTAATGAACCAGATAATGGAACAAACTAAACTGAATCAATTACTTGATCGGTATTTTTAGGAGTTTTTCATGAGAACTCTGTATTATCACACCCACCAAAGAAACATGATCTCATGGTCAATATGTAAGAACCAAAATGTTTCCATGGAAACAGAAACTGAAACACATGCAACGTACTCCTTTCTTTACTACATTGATGTCGCCATTGACTTTTTTCGTGATGTTTGATCATTCGTCTTATTCAAAAAATTTCGTCAAATTCAAAAAGTCATGTGGTATATTTCAAGTTTCTTTAGTGATAAAACATATCCAACGAAATATATGATATTTTTTAAACTTCTTTTAAATAAAACAAATGATCAAACATAACCAAAAAAAGTCAACGAGGACAACAATTTAGTAAGGGACTAATACATTCTAAGTGGACCTTGGTATACTCCATCCCATAAACAGCTTTTTTGACGCTAGCTTTGCTTGAGATAAATTCTGGTTGATCCATTGAAGCAGGTGGACATGATTTTAAAGGCTGTAACCTCAGCTTATTAGTTTTTTTTATATATATAACTGGAGGGCCCAAAGGCCCTACAGACTATTTATTAATTGATAACAAAAAGAGTTTTAGGAGTAACTGGGACTTGAGCTCAAAAAAAAAAAGGAGTAACTGGGACTAGCAGGCTTTCCATATAGGGAATTAGCTCGAAGGAGAATGTACATCGTCCCACGCACTCCCCAAGGTCTCTTCACAGGGCCCAAGGTACGTGATGTCAATTTCTTGGTCCACCCGGTCATCTTCCAGATTATAACGGATGATACAGTTACGTCCTTTTTTGGGTAAACGTCGGGAAGCAACGGAGTGACGACGCCAAAAGTCTCATCTTGAAGGCTGAAACGAAGTAACTCCCGCGGAGGGCGTTGGTGGTTGTTCTTGTGGATGAAATAGAAGTACGTGTGTGGAGTTGAGTACAGGGAACGGTGGAACTTTCTTGGTCGTCGTCGTTGATGGTGAAGATCGACTTCCATCCCCATTTTAACAACCTGGACGGCATCACTTGTACTTGCCGGTGGAAGCATCAAGGCCCGAATCCAACGGCCGAGAAGGCATCTTGTGTAGTTGAGGAGACGTAGGCCTTGGTGTTGGTCGGGAGCAACACCCGGCCGTCGCAGTGTGCCTTGGACTTTGGAGCTAGCACACCGGTCCAAACTCACCAGGCGTGACGTGCCTCCCGTTACACGAGTTGTGCAGTGTCTTCTTCTTCTTCTTCTTCTAAACGCCACTGGTAGAGGCGGATGTTGGTGACAAAGCACGTGGTAGAACACAGAACCAGCGGGCTGATGAGGAAGCAGCTCCGCCGGTGCTGTCGTTTTTGCATGGCAAATGCTGCACAATACGACTCAATGTGGGTGTGTTCGTTTCCTGGGGTCTAAAATTTATAGCTGTCACATCAAAAAGAATCTTATTATTTATGAGTACTAAATAAAGTTTAATTATAAAATAAATTACAGGCTCCAAGACTAATTTATGAGACGAATCTAATGAGATTAATTGAGTCGTGATTAGAAGATAATTACTGTAGCATCACTTTAGTAAAATATGGATTAATTAAGCTCATTAGATTCATCTTAAAAATTAACATCAATCTATCAAAAGGATTTTATCTTTAAATTGATCGAAATATTCATAAATAGTAAGATTTTCTTTGATGTGACAGTGCTAAAACTTAGAGGAAGAAAACGAACAGGGCCACAGATCAGGGAATCTCTAATAGCGCTTTGGGTTGTTCTGAAATGTATCGAGAGGAAAGTTTGATCAAGAGCAAAATGACGAATTTCCCTTTATGCTACCTAAAAGATGCGACACTGACTTGTTGTGAGTCATGATGACATAAAAGATCTATTTTGGAATTGATGTAGGCTAGTATATTTGTGATGAATTACATAAACTGGCAAGAAATAGGTTGTGAGCTGTTTACCAGCCTAAATTATTAAAAAGTTGGATCATCGTTTCTGGATGATAAAAGATCGGAGTGCCTTAATCTTATAACGCAGGTTGATGGGCCGACATAGCTAGTAAAAGAACATGGAATAACTTGAAGTAAGCAATTCTTGAATTACAATGTTATCTTTCAGTTCAAGATTTTCATTTTGCCTTCCTACTACTACTGTCTGAAACACTGAAGTAGTCGATTCCCTGTCAATTAAATGATGAGGTACAATTGAAAGTGAAACACTGAAAGAACCAGCTTGCACTTGAACTAAATTTTGAAGCACCGAATTATCACGTGGAGATCGTCATCGATACGAAAATTTCTTCCGGCTTAGTTTGTTATGTGGTATGACCAGAAATTGTTCATCCCTGATGCCCGAATGCTTCAAAGATCTATGTACCTTTGAGCTTTCATTTGTAATCCAGGAATAACTTATATGTGAATCTTGTATACAAGTTGCGAAAGCTGCACTTTCACTCGACCAATTTTGTTGAATTAGTAGTAATTTAATCAGGTTGCGGCGCCGTGCAATCATTGCACATTGATGATCCAAGCAAGCTTAGCGTAGACAAGGGAAGTCTTTGCTGTCTTGACAAATAATTTTGTTATCAAGTCAAACGGTGCCAGTGCAGTGAAGTCAATCGCAAAGCCTGAACTTTACTCGAACCAAAATTTCCATCTTGAAGCAAGAAGGAAGCATTTGGTTTTTGACGTCGAGCTCTCCTCATGACCAATGAGAAGTGCAGTACTCTTCTTCTTTCAGTAGAGAGAAACAGTAACCCATGTCGTAACTGATCAACTTCCAACGACCAGCCTGCACTCCAATATACTCTGAATGCAAGCAATTGAAGGTCTGAAACACTGAATTGAAGGTCTGAAACACTGAATTGAGTGAAATCCAACACAGTTCACTGAATGAAGCATACCAATTGGACTTGTATAGTTTTGGCAGACGTCAAGTTAGGAGAGGCGGTGAAGGAATACTAAATGCAAGCAAGAAGCGATAGATGTTGTTTTTTGGAGGTTGTGGAAGTGCGGTGGCGGCAGAGGCGCAGGGGGTGAGCTTGGGATGGGGCCATGTGATGTGCGCCGCTTCATGGGTCGCTCGTTTCGTATTGGGCATGTGCCTCGCTTGCCTTGAGCCTCGAGTGTCCCTCCTGCTCTGGTAGGTTCCACTTTTCAAATAACTTTTGGTTGCATCGCAAATTTGGAAAGATTAGGCATGGTGAATGACTACTTGATTGTTACCAAGCGAAATTACTGAAACAGCTACAAACGTGTCCTCCTACCACCCAAAAAGAAAAAAAAAAAAGAGAGTGAGGCTGATGAAGAGAGCAGCAAAGGGCATGGTCGGTGGGGCCGTAACTTGTCCGAGGGGTTAGGTGCAAAATGGTGCGGTTGTCCGGCGGGCGAGGCGGCGAGCAGAACATGGGATAGGCTTGACGTAGACGGTTATCATCCAGCAGATGAGCAGAGCTCCATCCATTAGTGACACATGAGGGAAGGGAAGGGGAGGGGAGGGGAGGGGCAATGAGATGAGATGCACATGCCGTGGCATCCTCCTCCATACATGGTGATGGTGATGGTGATGGTGGTGAGGTTGCTGCCGCGCGAGTCACGGCTTGCCACCTCACATGCCACCCATGTCCTCCTGCTTAATTACTCGTATATATATACATGCCCATGCCCGGTTGCCAATTACTTTGGGCGCCCAAACAGACATCGGACTAGTAGCTATTCAGATCACGGAGAAATGGCGCGCGCTTATGTGGTGGCCTTGATGGTCGTGTGCGCGGTGTCGACGACGACGGCGGTGGCGTTGGCGCCGTCCGGGCGGAGCAAGGGCACGGCGACCTTCTACGGCGGCAGCGACGCCTCGGGCACCATGGGTATTCTTGGCTTTGATTATTGTTATATAACAAGGCAGCTAGCCAGTTATGATGTGATGATTGATTACAAGAAAACAATATGTAGGTGGCGCTTGCGGGTACGGGAACCTGTACTCGCAGGGCTACGGGACCCGTACTGCTGCGCTGAGCACGGCTCTGTTCAACGACGGCGCGTCGTGCGGGCAGTGCTACAAGCTCACCTGCGACGCCCGGTCCGATCCGCGGTGGTGCCGGCGGGGGATGTCGGTGACCGTCACGGCCACCAACTTCTGCCCGCCCAACTACGCGCTGCCCAGCAACAACGGCGGCTGGTGCAACCCGCCGCGCCCCCACTTCGACATGGCCCAGCCTGCCTGGGAGAAGATCGGCATCTACCGCGGCGGCATCATCCCCGTCCTCTACCAGCGCGTGCCCTGCAAGCGCCACGGCGGCGTGCGCTTCACCGTCAGCGGCCGCGACTACTTCGAGCTCGTCCTGCCCACCAACGTCGCCGCCGCCGGAGCCGTCAGGGCCATGGAGATCAAGGGCACGCGCACCGCCACCTGGATGCCCATGTCGCGCAACTGGGGCGCCAACTGGCAGTCCCTCGCCTACCTCAACGGCCAGGGCCTCTCCTTCCGCGTCACCACCGACGACGGCCAGACCATCGTCTTCGCCGACGTCGTGCCGCCATCATGGACCTTCGGGCAGACCTACGCCACCAAGCTCCAATTCAAGTAGCAGACCAGCTAATTACTGTAGTAATTAGAGAGAGATACTTTGTCGGCAGTGGCGTGTATTATTCTCAGTTCAGTTTAGTTTTTTCCCCGCCCACGCCATGAATCTCTCCTCCGATCCTCTCTGCTGCTGCTGCTGCTTGTAATCTCAGCTTCACCTCCGCACCTTTTTTTGGGTTCGTCAACAAGCTTCCCTTCTTACTTCCTCCTGCGTGTACCGTTCAGTTCACAATCACAAGTTACGGAAAGCGGAATGATACTTACTTAATAAGTAAATTATCTTCGCTAAATAAACCAATCACCGAACGGGGATGTAGCTCAGATGGTAGAGCGCTCGCTTAGCATGCGAGAGGTACGGGGATCGATACCCCGCATCTCCATTTCATTTTAGTTTTTTTCTACCTTGCCCCTGGTACAACAGAAATTTGCTGAATCTGGAGCTTTCTCAACCTGTCAGTGATCAGAAAAAAAAACGCCATACATGAAATGCATTGGGATACCTTCAGTGCAACAGAAGAGTAGAGATTACTGAAAAGTATAAACTTTCAAAAGAAATCAGCTTAGTATAATATAGTATATCTCAATAGTATTAGTGTCCACGAAAATTTTTCGCGTACTAGTTCACTACTGTACATGCAAAATATACACGGTCACTCCACTCTAGCTTGGTTATTCTCTGCACACACACAACCTATATACTCTCTACAATCATATACTAGTTTGGTTTTTTTTTGTTTTTTTTTTCTACACACTCTAGTTTGGTTAGTTTTCAGGCAGTCGACTTTTTGAGGGCAGTTTGGTTGGTGAAGTGGTGCGCGACCATCCTCCTGCTTCTGTTGATGGTGATGAGGCAGAGGCAGACGTGTTCTTCCAGCTCCTCCAGCTGCGTTCTCAGGTCCGCCTCGCACTCGGCCTCCTCCCTGGCCACCTCCTGCAGCAGCGGCCGCTCGCCGTGCTCCACGGCGATGCGCGCCACGTGTCGCCCGTGCTCCAGCTCGTCGTGGGCCCGGCGCACCATCCGAGTCAGCGTGTCCAGGTCACGCCCCACGATGTAGGCCCCGCGCGCCGCGGCGTCCACCGTGGCGCCGGCGCGCGCGTAGTGCCGCTCGCCGCCCATCACCTTACCGGCGGCCCAGCGCACCGCCGTGACAGGGCTGGTCGCCGCCACGGCCGCGCCGATGCCGACGACGGCGTGCGCGGCGAACACGACTGCGGCGACGATGGCGGCGGCGCTGGCCGTGACGAGCGCAGCCGCTGCCGTGCCGCGCGCGACGCGGGCCGCGCGGGCCAGCCTGCGGAGGCGGCGCTGGGCCGCGGCGAGGCGGGTGGCGAGCGGGCTGCAGCGCGCGTGCACGTCGTGGAACGCGGAGAGGCGGCCCGGCCCGAGAGGGTTGTCAAGGCCCACGTGCTCTGCCAGTGCCAGAGCAGCAGCAGCAGCAGCAGAGCCGCCTTGTCCCCCTTGTCCGTCTCCGTCTCCATGCGGCAGAGCAGCCGGCGGAGCGTGAGGTGGTGCCGCCGCGCCGCGCCGATGGCGCCCAGCAGCGCGGAGCACGCCTCGCAGGCCTCCTGCGTCACCTCAAAGAACTCCATCAGCAGCGAGTCCACGCGATGCTTCCTTCTTCTTCGCCTGATCAGCCCAGCACGGCCACCATGGGCGAGCTCGAGCTCCTCCGGGCTGGGCTCCAGAACGAAGTCGTCCAGAACCGTGTAAGAAGAGCAGGACTGCTCCTCCAGCTTGTTGCTATGATCATCTCCAGCTTTGAAGCTGCTGCTGCTGGACTTGGCGGTGTTCCTGAGTTGGGGATGCGCGTTGGTCCATAGGTCCAGAAACGACTTGGACCTGAAGGCGCGGTCGTACTCCTCGTCGACGTCCACCGCCGGCGGCGGATTGCTGGATCTCTCCACCATGTTCTCAGCTGCATATGCATCGAGTTCCAATTAATAATAAATTTGGATGGAGATCCTTCTCCAATAACAACACGAGAAAGAAGGCACGCAAAGCAACGCGTGCTGCCATTATATTGTGGATGGAGCACACACGAGACAAAAGCGTCAAGAAATGGTTCTAGTCTACTACTAGTACTAGTAGAGAGCCATATTTGTTGGTTGCTTGACATGCAAGCTATAGCTACCAATACAACTATATATTCACAACAACATGAGATACAGCTACAGGTTTTCTTTTCCAATAATAGCGAGCATGCTGCAGATGAAAATAAAGGAAAACTCATCCTTTTTCAGTTTACTCTCTGCTCTTCATATATATGGGTTCTTCATTTGCTTAAAAATTACTACTGTGTCTGTATGCAGGAAAAATAATTTATTACTGTTTCGTAGACGACTAGCTTAATTAGCTTCACTACTTGCGGACCCAGCATCAAATGATCAAGTGATGTCACAAATGCAGTTGCCAATTAATGACTCGTTCATTCATCTCCGCGTGAATTAACTAGTATCTACATGCTTGACTTGCGGTATGTATTGCGTGATGGAAACATCATAAAAAACGATCAAGTTTATCAAGTAAATACTAACTAGTAGCCACCAAAATATATATACAACCGATAAAAAAATGTATATATATGAAAGGCCACCATGTGGCTGCATTTTCCAGATTATGCCTGCTGGCCACACCGAACAATATGTATGCCTCCAAGATCAGTGCTCGTGGACAAGAAATTAACTTACGTGTTCCAAGACCGAAAATGGATCTGCTGGGAGCTGATGAAGGCGGTGACGACCCCATTTCTTCACTTGTTTGAACGGAAACTTCTCTTGTTGTATCAGTACTCTCAATCTAACATATCTAGTAGCTCACGATAAGTAAGGGCAGTAGTGTTCTGTTTGTTTAGGCACCTCGAGTAGTAAACTCGGTGAACTGTTTGTTTATGGATCTTGGAATTTTCATATGACCTGGTGGTCCTCTCCTTATATAGGGATCCATGGATGCTATGAGAGAGAAAGAGAAGCTCTTGCAAGGCAAGAAACAAAACCCACAAGCCACCAAGAGACAGGGTCTTGTTTCTGGTACAGACACTCAAGCAAAAAGATAAAGCAACACGGCACAAGGAACCCGAGTTCTCCGTCATACGTGGCTGGTATACGTGATGCCAATATTGTGTCGCGTGAGACGCATAATGTTGATATGTTCGAAAAGATTGGCATGTCATCAGGAGGTAAATCTGCAAGGCCTATAGTTCATACGACGCGTGGATGGATAGATGCAGATCGCAGCCCTTTTTCACCTTATGTGGTGTTTACGAAAAGAAATAAATGTAAATACGTACAAACCATCGGTGTTGGTTGAGTAGACGCAATACACCGCAGTCTACAATGCAATGTTCTAACTTGTAGCCAGAAACAAAATTGCGTGACAACACTCATGTTTATCTGATATATGATCATAACGTGCCGCTATATAATTGATATGGATATATATGCAAGAGACGCGCTTTCCTATCCTATGCGGGATGGTGAGAGTATGCAAAGTCATATATTATACATTTTTAGGCTAGACTTGAATGTAGTAGCGAGTAATATAAGAAGGTCCATTTTTGGGCTCTATATATCACTCGGTCGGACCAGATGTCCATAAATGTTCCATCATAAAAAGGATTAAACCCAGGAGTGTGAGGGAAAATTGTCCACCTACCGGGTGGACCTAACAATTTTGCATGGGACACATGAGATCCATCAGGGCCTGTGTTGCAACTTCCCAGATTGGCGGCCGTGCTCAGCTCGTGATGAAGGGTCCACATCACTTGGCCGCCGTGTGCTCTCTCATCTCCATTCAGATCGGATCCGCCGCGTTTCTTTCTTCTCTGACTACGTACGTACCAGCTCAGCTCGGAAGGCAACCACCGCAAGCTCACGCAACCGTGGCTCTGCTCTCTGCTCTGCTGCTGCCCCCGCCGATTAATTCATTTCTTGTATGGATCAATTAGCTCGTGATCTACCGGAGCACTGGATGACCACCGCAGCTGCTATATTAATTCTGCATGCCTTCTAGATAATTACTTGATTACTTGAGACCTAATGACCGTACTAGTACGTGCCAACCGCGTCCAGTTTCTGCCGCACACAATTAACGTCACGACGACCAAGTTGCATTCATGTCTATGCTCTCAAGGCAAGACAAAGTGGAGAATATATCTGATGCTGCCATCTATTAATGGGTGATGTAGGTACTTCAAAGTGAACAAAACCGTGTTTGATCGTATAGTATATGATGGAAGTGTACTTGCACTAGTGATTGTCATCTTGACCACGTCCTTCAAAAGACGTTGCTTTTTTCACGTTGCTAATAGTACCTACCACTCTACCTATTCAAAGCAAAAAGAGCTAACAACAATTCTGTTGGATTGGCAACAAGCTAACTTAGGTAGATGAACAGGCAGGCAGCAGGTATCTGACTCCGCAAGGAGAGAATTGTGATCAAAACTCATCATATCTTGGATCAACGACCAGGCACGGACAAGACTGGTTGAATTCTTAATTCTGTTGTAGATAGCAAGAATCTTGAGCTGGAGTTGCCAAGAACGCACGGCCGAACACACAGACGACCACACAAATGGCAAGTCTTTCGGGTGGCGTTCCGGAGGCTACACGTGGCATCCGGCATATGACGACGGTGACGTGGCTCCTGCTGTCGCCGGGGAAGTTGAATACACGCGCAGCACGTGAACGAGATGTGTTGCGGTCACTACACTCTGGGACAAAGTCCAACTAGCTAGGCCCAAACATCTTTTCTTTAGACAATTAGGCCCAAACATCTGAACCCCACAAGCGGAATGTCCTTGGAATTGTTCTTATAATAATTGCTTGTAAATTAAAAATTATCTAATATGTAAAATTTTATTTCTAGAAAAAGGGCACAAACTTTTTTCTAGTTGTAAAACTACAACTAGTTAAGGTCGCCCGGTGAATTTTTTTGGTGGGCTCTATCATAGTGGACAAAGGGTGGAAAATGTGACTCGAAACTAGTATACAAATTTTCACTCAAATGAAAAGTAGCATTATTTTTAACAAAGAAACTCTATGGACCGGGTTCATACCGGAGGATCCAATAGTCGGAAAAGAATTGGATGGTTAGAGGTTATCACCGGCAACTAACAGAGCACGCCATGGATGCAGTGATGAGACAGCTGAAAATGCAGTACACGGAAAATACTGTTTTAGTATCAAATATACGTTTTAGCACAGTGTTAGTTTATATTTTGGAAAAGGGAATAGCAAAAGAAGGTCACCGTGGCCGGCGACTAGTAGTTGTAGAATCGACGTGGATCCAAGTGTCGTGCACATAGTTCGCGCTGACTTGTTCTTGGTGTTGGTGTTGCTGTCAGCGTGCAGGCCATCATCATTGCGTGCATCATCTCATACCGATTCAGCATAGTAGGCGGCTTGTAATTAACCAGTCGACGACCACTACGGAGTAGTAGAAGGCATCACGTCGTGGAAGTCTCCGTCACCACATCTCGTCCAAGCTGATCGATCGTCTCCTTCCCCCAAGTCCGTTGTCAATCGATCCCCAATTCAAGTCCCGGCCGACCATGGTGGTGGTGCTTCGTCGTGGCTGGCTTGCGCTGGTCACCTGCGCGTGGCTCCTGTGTTGCGGCGGCGCCGTGGAGCACATGGTCGGCGACGGCGACTTGTGGGACTCGGGCGTGAACTACTTTGCCTGGGCACAGAAACAAACCTTTGTCGTCGGCGATGTCCTAGGTATGTTGATGATCACCTGCTGTGCGGAATCTTTAATCAATTATTAGGATCTCTATGTGAGTAATACAATACTAGAATCGGATTTGGTTTTGCAGTGTTCGAGTACGTGAAGAGCCAGCACAACGTGTACGAGGTGACGGAGAGCGCGTACCGGTCCTGCGACGCCAGCAACGGCGTGGTGGCCATGTACACCAGCGGCTTCGACAAGGTGGTGCTCGCCGAGGCCAGGAGCTACTTCTTCGTCTGCGAGGTCCCCGGGCACTGCCTCGGCGGCATGAAGCTCGCCGTCAACGTCAACGTCTCCGGAGAAGCAGGCCCGGCGCCCCTCCCGCCGAAAAGCAGTAAGGCGGCGGCGGCGTCGCCGGCCGGAGGTTGGTTGGCCTTCTTATTGTGCCTTCTTCTCGGTGTCCTCGGATTCTTGAGATAGTTTATCGGTGAAGTTCCCAATTAATTGGGATTGTTATTGTGTTTTTCCACATTCATTCGGCTGTAAAAGGTTTAATTGATTTGTCTTCCGATTCCGATTTGGTCCGACTCTGAATCTGTTCATTTGAGGGAGCCACATGGATTCCATCAGTCCTAGTTTCTCTTGAGGCCGGCGCGCGGGAGAGATGGTACCTCGGGCTCGACAATGAGACCCTCCCCCCATAGTAGACTCCGATGAGCTCCTGGCGTATTTCGACGAGCGCACCAACGCCACCGCATCTGGGTCACGTTCTGGCCGGCGCAGCATCTCCTGCTTCACCGTGTGGCCTCGATCCCGGGCCGTGATGGCCGTCCAGGACGACCTCGTCCGCGACGCCGCCAGGCGCGACAACTACTTACTTGTTCATCTACCGTGCCCGGTCCAAAGACCAAAGGGAGGCCTACCTCCCTGGAGCTGATCAAGGACGATAGCTACATGGTCGCTGCGCTGGTGAAGAGGATCATGCCACCTCCACACCTACGATTCCAGGACCAAACAGTGGGCCACCAGCACGAGGAGCTTGCCTTTCATGTGCTGCCGCATATCCTAACATCTGCATTAATCTTCACCGTTCAATAATTTAGATGTTTCCTGGTGAGACGACTGATTAATGTTTGTAATAAAAGATTGATTTGCTAACAGAATGAAGGAACGAACGATTTTGCTTTCCCCCACCCCCAATGCAACCAATACGTTCTGATCAAAGATCAAGCATGCTATGAATCTGTACATAGTGACTTTTCATATTCATGGAAGATGCTATAAACCTGGACAGAGAAACATAGCTAGAATGACAAATAAGCTAGAATGACACAGAAACAGAGCTAGAATGACAAATGCAATCACCCTCTTAGTTAGCTTTAGAGCCAGCTCCATTATATGAACTGAGTTTGATGAAGGTCCAAGAGATGAGATGGTTGTTGCATTCCTCTAGCAGTTTGGCTAAACCATTAGTATTATAGACCATTTCGCTAGTGTTGTTTTTGTTGTTCGTTTTCTACCACATACTCTCTCCGTCTAGAAATATAAGTATTTGTTGACTTTTAGATATCATGTTTAACCACTCGTCTTATTCAAAAGATTTGTTAAAAAATTGTTTATTTTGTTACAATTTATTTTATTATTAGATATATGTTTTAAGTATGTTTTCTTCATTCTTATATTTACATAAATATTTTGAATAAGACGAATGATCAAACGAGAAGTTAGAAAGTCAACAAATCTTTATATTCTTGGGCGGAGGGAGTATTTCTTTTCTTGTCACTCTTTGTGCTTCTTAAGATCTTCTCCCTAAATAAAATTTACATCTGCACATGGTCTGGAAACTCCATGTTAGCATGGTGAGGATGCAAAGTTGTTGAAAGGAAATCTATGTCATGAAATAGAAAAAGATCATGAAATCTATGCCAGGGCTGGATGCGGGCGTAGACAAGATGTGGTTGCAGCGGATGAGCCAGAGCAGACCGCCTCTCTTCTTTGTCTTGCAGGTCGCAGCTGGAGCAGGATGTCCCTTCCTTCCTGCGCTATTTCAATTTGCAGGCCGTCTCCGCGATCACGCATGCGTTCACGCCTGACCCGAGTGCTCGTTCATCTATGCGCGCATTCGCCCCAGGTGAAGATAATATAGAAGATGCTGCATTAGGACATTGTATCTCCGAGTGGGAACTATTCAGTTTTTGCATTCTAGGTGAACTATCTTATGTATCTTCTTCGGTACAGAGCCCCCATTGATTTGAGCTACAACAACAATTTATAGCTGCTTCTTGGGTACGATGCCAGTATAATTGTCTCGAATGTATTCTCTTGTGTTTTGTAAACAATATTATCAACAAGTGTTTATTACATTGTTCCCTATAAAAAAATTTAAATCTGGGTTAAAATTATGTCAAAAATTTCTGCTAGTCTATTCGAATCCTGGTACAATTTTTCTTTTAAGAATAACAAAATCTTTCGAAATCTAATGTACATGAATTAATGTCAAGAGTTGTCACAAACTCACAAAAGGGCAAATTGGCATTTTCTCACTGCTTAGCACCGTCAAAGTACCCCTAACAGACTCATGGGTATAAGTTTCTTTCAATTCAAAATAGCTATGGTAAAAACACAAAAAATTCAAAATAGACAGGTCATCCTTGGATTGAAACCTGCAAAAGGACAAATCATTTTCTTTTCCTTGGATTGAAACCTGCAAAAGGACAAATCATTTTCTTTTCCTTGGATTGAAACCTGCAAAAGGACAAATCATTTTCTTCTCCTTCTTTCTCCTCTCCTCCCCACCTGAGAGTTAAAATTCCAGTTGTGCCTGGTGGGGAAGGCACTCCTGCCACCACCGTTCATTTGTTTTTTTGTTTTGATTCCGATTCGGCTTGACAGCTTGGCCTGTCCTAGTCCGACTCTACTTCCCGTTGTGTGTTGATCTATTTATGCGAACTCGCCGGGCTGCTGTGAATCGTAGCAGGTCCCCTGAAAAAGAGAATTCGGAAGATGTGGTCGCCTGCTGAGTGTGAGGACGAATACAACAAATACATGGAGTCTGAGGACGAATACGAATACCAAGACCTGGAGTCTGAGTGTGAATACGACGAGTACGACATGGAGCCGGGGAAGCCGATCCCGGAGGCCTCCCTGCACCCGCCCATCCACAGCTCCGATGACGAAGACACGCCATTGCCGGGGTCGGTCCTGCTCGATTACATGGCCTACCTGGACGGGCGCACCAACAGCAGCACGGCCTGCTCGGAGACGAGGGACGGGCACCGCATCCAGGTGACGTTCTGGCCGGCGCACCCGCCGCGCATCTCGTGCTTCACCGTGTGGTGTCCCGATCTGAATTCCGGCGAGGATTTCGCCGAGGAGCCGGCGATCATGGCCGTGGAGGGCGACATCGTCCTCCTGCGCGCCGTCCTGGGCAATCAGCTCACCATTCCCGACCGCGCCAGCTACAACTACTTTGTCTACCGTGCCGGTGCCGGGAAACTGGAGCGGATCGAGCACCCGGGGCCTTCCCGCATCTTGAACGACAGCGAGGTCGGCATCCTCCGCGGCGACGACGGCTTCTACATCATCGCCGCCCTCGTGAGGAGGATCATGCCAGGGTACAATTACCACCTGCACACCTACGACTCGAGGACCGGGGAATGGGCCACAAGGACGGCCTCGCTGATGCTGCCGCCGGAACAGGATCACCACCGCTTTACCTCCAAGGTGATGGCGCTCGGAGGTGAGGCCGGCACCATCGGCTGGGTTGATCTCTGGCGAGGGATCATCTTCTGCGACCTTCTCCTCCAGGACCAGGACCAGGACCAGGACTTGCCGCTCCGCTACGCCGCCTTGCCACCGCCCATCACGCCCATCCCCATCAAGGATTTCCGATGCTGCCCAAGGACTTCACGGGACATTGCTCTTGTCAACGGTCGCATCACCTACGTTGAGCTGCAGCTAGACATCAGGCCAGGCCCGGTCGTCGACGGCAACTTCATTGCCGACGATTGGACGGTCGCCACGTGGACCACCACCGGCACCAATAACCCTCTCGAGTTTCAGCTGGACTGCCTGGTCCGCGCGTCCCAGGTCTCTGTCCCTGTCCAGCAATTCCATTTGCTGCCCAATAAGCTGGTCGACGCTCCATTGCAGAGGCTCCACACCGCTCATCCCACCATCTGCCTGCACGATCACAACGTCGTCTACCTCATGACCAAGCTCAACTACCTCATGGACACCCAAGGATGGGCGCTTGCTATCGACCTCACAAACAAGACGCTGCAACGAGTCGCGCCCTTTGAGGCACAACGAACCTTCGGCGTTAGTCTGCCTTTTATCTGCTGCGCCATATCCCAACATCTGCACCAATCACTCTGTTTGTGACACTTGTAAAATATTTTTTAATTTTTGGCTATGGACACATCCAAACAGGACAGCTTCCACTGTAGTTGTGTAGAGTTTGAGATTGAAGGAGATGTTCTTTTTCTGAATAGAAGATTTAATATGATTGCACGATGAGCATCTATCTTCCCTCCACACAAAATTAAAGCACACACAAACACTTCCAAATCGCTATATCCTTTTCAGAATTGTGTCGACGATGTTCTTCGAAGTGAACTCTTGGTGGGCAGGACCAGCGCAGCCACTTCCAGTTTCAGCTGTCCAGAGAAAACACGGTCATATCCAAGCAAAGGCATATATATATATATATATATATATACATATATATGGAATTAACTTTAAGTCTGTCAAAAAAGAAACAATGTTGCATGCAAAGTGTACCTCTTTGCACTGCTTCTTGAGCTTCAGATTCTCGTCCACCAGCCGCCGAACCTCTTTCTCCAGATTTTCCACGTATGCCTGCATTTCAGTCATCCAGCCGTTAACTCCAACCATACAACACAAAACACACCAGCAGCAGGTCTCCTCTTCTTCAGCGACAGCTACTTGATTTGCGCTTATTTTACATTTGTTACTATACCATGTAAGCGCGTCATCACGAGGCTTAATTCATCCTGTCTAGTAGTCTTATACATCTCGTAAGCACACGTTAAGTATCTGGATTGACTTGGCAGTTGTATTTAATTTGGACTTACCGACAAACAACTATCATTAGTTGAAGATTGAATACTCTTGTAGCAACTTGGGTATATTAAATTTCAATGTCCAACTAATCACAACAAAAATATAACTAACGTGCTTACGAGCTTCTAGCCTGCATATGGATAGGGACCATCAGGAATCTTATAGAAATGTACTCGTGTCGTTGTGTGAGCCATTTGCTGCGCATCATTTGGAGTGGGTGCAAGTGCAACTGAACCTTTTCTCTTGATCTTTGCAGTGTGATGAACATCCAAAGTTATTCTAGAAACCCGGTATGTAGTATATATATTTTTATATGATCGAAATGTGCTGAGGGAGTATATTAAGTAAACAATAATAAGCAGGTTGATTACCACCGAAGAGATATGCATGTCTAGTTCATGTTGACTATGGAAGTTTTAGGAGCTCAATGCATGATGCAAAAGAGACACCACACACCATCTTCTTTAATTAATTTTCAGGCGCCTTTAATGGACCAAACTCGGTCACTACTCACTGTTTGAGTATTTCACTGCCACATACTCGTATGTACTATCGTGCAAGATATACTATACAAAGCTATCTCAAAGGCCCAGTGATAGTGACCGACCGCTTTCACATGTAACAAAATCCCTCAATTAAAACATAGAAGGTTGTGGATGATAAATTTCGGTGCATAATAAGGGATTCAATGTCAAAATAATCGCCGGTACTCCAATGTCGTTGTTAAAATAACTCATTTTATAGCATTGAAAAACACCAGTCAATTGGCAAGTAGGAACTCAAAAAACTGCTATTCTTTTCTTCCTTTTTTTTTTGAAAAAATGTAACTCAAAATTTTCATATTTATGTACTAGCTACATAATATGGTGTATCACACAATAATGGATATATATGGTACACTTATATGCAGTTAGTAGCTGTACTTAGTGATGCATGTACGTGTAGTTGCAGCAGTATACTGACCCTCTTTCTTGCCCTGGATCGGAGCGCCGACTCTCGGTTCCTCATCATCCGGATGGACCTCCGGTCGTCACCGCTGCTGATCTGCTGCACCTCCATGTCGACCTCGTCGCCGGCGGGGAATCCCGCCAGCGATACGGGCGTGGAGGGCAGCGCGTGGCCGGCGATGAGGACGGCATCGCCGTCGTCGTCCTGCAGGGTGGAGATGGAGAAGAGGGAGCTGCAGCCGCTGACGAAGCTCAGCTGCGGGCTGTCCGGTTCCCTCCACGCCGCCGCCGCAGCATGCACAGCCATCTGATAGTGGTGGTAGTTGGCCGCCATGATCACTCAACTGATGGATAACAAGACTTCTAGTGCTCTCTCTCTTCTTTTTGTCTGCAGCTTAATTAGTTGAGCTTGGCATCAGTCATCACTGAGATGCCAATAGCTTTGCGGTGAGATATTTCACGGCTCTGTAGGTTTATATATATGTGCATGCAAATGAGATGTTGCTGATGCAACCTGTTGCGCATGCCTACATGCTTAGCTGCTACCTCCCACAGGGCAATTGATTTAGTCTAATCATATATCTCACGGTTTATAATATGTAGATGTTGGAGGCAGTTGACTAAACCCACATTGGTAAGATATTTAGTAGGGTACTTGATAATTCGGTATTTTTCCTTACGGCTACTAACTTGTTGAACACCAAATAGATGCTCCCAAAAGTAGGGACGCTAGATTGGGTGATGGCCTGTGCTTATCATGCGTATTCTTCCAATTAAACCTGCTAGCTCTGGAATGAAACAAAATGTTTTCTTTTTCTTTCAAGCAAGGGATATGTGTGGAACATGTGAGGTTAGAATTGTAAAGACAGACATACATGGCCTGGACGGTACATGGAGCTTATCCAAAGTTGAAGCTTTCATTTCCAGCCGGTGATCAATCTAAATTGTTCTATGTTGGTAAGTCAAGAAGAGGACAAGCAACAACCCCGACGATATGATGAAAACTACCGGGCAACCAATTGTATATGTTCATTAATTCGAGGTATCAACTTAAATTAGACTATTGCACCGTATTATGTCTTCCTGACAAATGTGAAATCAAGATTAGTTATTGTCCAGCACCCGACTGTAATGAAGCAAAGGATGCAGAGCTCGGGAACTCACTCTCTCGACCGATTATCGCAAAACTATGATATACCTGATCACAAAAGAGAGAGAGAAAGAGAAAGATATACCAATTTTCAATCCAGCTTAAAGCGCTGACCTCAACATCACAACAAATTAATAAGTTGATCATTCAGCTTAGTACTTGCAGAATCATTGTCATTCAGCCTTTCTGCAAATGTTGTAATTCAGAACAGACTACCTGCAATGCAAATGGATAGATACACTGGAGTTGATGAGTCGTCAAAGGCACCTGGTCGAAAATCTAGCTGGCACTTGTATTTGCTCCGGGAAGTATGTAATTGTTGCCTTGTAGGGACTTGCATTATCCTAACTCATTTCTTTCTCCCCTCTGATGTCTGAACTCCGAACTTTTTTTCTTCCCTTTATGCTCTGCTTCTAGATATTTTCAGCTGATGACCCAGAACTCAAATTTACTTTGTCCTGACACAACTCTACTCCGACTGACTTCCTCCCAAAAAAAAAACTCTACTCCGACTGTTCTGAAATGTAAACTAGTGCCTGTTCTGATCCTTTGCCAAGCCAAGCCAAACCCAAGTGAACGTTCCAGATGAAAAAATACGTCCATTACAAAAGAAATTGGATGCAGCGAACGTCAGCTGATTAAGAAACTTATTGCCTTTCTGACCCTCCCATGCATGTCTATGTTTTAGGATACAAAATGGCTAGATTTTAATGAAATGGGCAGGATATGTTTCTATTTGCCGACCACGGAGGCCTTCCATTTTAAACAAGGAAAACTGACACATCACTACTCAGCGGTATGGAAAATGACAAACACGAATGTACGCAAGCAGCAGCTGTACAGAACCATATCCTAGACGTAAAAGGTGTTATTAATCTTTTAGGGGGTGGCAGTGGAAGTATTAGCAACTGAAAATTGCAAAATGATAATTATGCGTTATTGTCCAAAAATAATGAGCCAGGAGGACGACAAGGTACTGCAGGGATCACCTTGCAACAAATTAAACCAACTTCATGAATCTTCACTAGCAGTTTGGTAAAATACTCGATCGGAGAGCGTGATTATGCATTTCGTAGCTAGACCAAACACAAAATATGTTGATTAGTACTTTACAGGCCTCGTCTGACTGGTGGAAACAAAAAGTGGCCTCAAACCAATTCTTTTTTTACAATGGAAACAAAGTTTACAATGTCTCCGGTCTCTGCATAGTGCACACAACCAGTGTTTTCGTTATTACAAAAAACACAGCCATCTGACTGCCTCGCGGAGAACACAATAAAGAAGAACCAAGTCTATTATTAAACTTCCAACCATGACTAGCAAAAAGTTCTATGGCGGACACCTCTATGGATGCACAGACTGATCGGATGTGGTTCCTGTTCTCCTCAGGCTGAAACAACGCTCAATACCGTAGCCAATATGTTCCTCTAAATAAAGCCTGCAAAAATGATGAATATCTAACGCCTCAAAATAATTCTACCCTAGAAGAAGCATCTTGTGGCACTCTGATTGGTGATTGCTTGTCCTGTGAGGTCACCGCATATTGTTTATTAGTTACTGAGAGGGAAAGAGGGCTAAACATCAATTAGGTCTCAAGAAAGCCACTGAACAGTCTAGAATCTTATTGCTTACTTAATGAAGAAACCAGCTGTCTCTCTCATTATCCAAGTTGCTACTTTCGGTAAGCAGGTGAAGGTTCAACGTACATGGACAGGGTATGCAGAGGATTGTGGATGTCATATTGCATCAGCCTAGCTTGTTCTCTGAATCTTGCAACTGTGGCTACAACGTTCATACAAGTTGTGTTACTCCCACTGTTATTTGAGTATATATGCTTGCCTTCATAGCTGACGCTACATAGGAATTGTCGTGAGAGTCAAAGCAAAAGATAAAATAAAGAAAAGCGATGTCATTTCGCAATTACATCGCAATTCTTACCGACTCTGACAATTTTCTTCTTCTTTGAACACTGATCAGAAGCAATGCTCTTTCATTTAAGAAGAAGAGAATGACATGGCTGCATACGCAAGACAGCAAGCCATACATGTGCGAGTTAAAAGCCGTTAGTAAGAAAGGTTGACATTTGCAGATGATGTAAACCTGGATAAGAAAATTGCTATGCAGTTAATCTTCTGGGTGAGCAAATGAAAACTGGACAGTGCTGATGTTCTTTGAAAGGAAATGCTCGGTGAAACCAAAGCATCTTATCGTATACAACGATTGGTAAATTCCAGTTGACAATTTGGTAGCCGACCATTTGTCATTAGACTCCTTATTAAACAATTGTGGGGCAATTAGGCTGATAACACTATTAAAGAATATCATCCCCACAACAGCCCTAAGTACAAGCGTCATCCGAGAAATAGCATCAACTAAGCAGTCCCTCCCTCCCTCAAAACACTTTTCTTCTTTTTAGAAAATAATAACAAAAAAAGGAAAATGTCATGAGGGAGAGAAAGACTGTTTCCTTGATGCTATTTTTTGGATGACATTTATAATCATGATTGTAATCATGGATCGGTTCAACCTTGTCATACTAATCGGAAATGAGGAAATATGAGGTTATGAACACACCATCATGATTGGATTCTCACATGGTCACCGGATTTGGCTGAGGGCTAAAATTTTCGATTCACGCCCCTGCAGGCAGGTTTTTCGTCTAAGGAAGGTGTTGCAAATGTAAATGTAGCACACCTCAGGGTCCATTTCGTGAAAACGAACCACCACCAACCGTCCTTCGTCTCCTTCCTCTGGCTCTCGCCTTCCCCGTTCCCACCTGTGATGTGACCTTGACCTGCTCCGCTAGCTCACCCACTCCCCGATCCGTGCCCTAATCCTCACCGCCGGCGATGCATCCCTCCGGCGCAGGGGAATACTCCCCGTACTACCCCCTTACCCCTCCCCTGCGGCGGCCGCGCCACCTACCCCAGCCTACCCCTCGGTGTCTGCCGCGGCTTCCGCACCGCCGTACTCGTCTTACCCCATCGACTTCGCCCCCGCGCCCTCGTACCCTGCCTACCCGCCCGCCGACGTCCCCCACTACGCGCCTCCCGCCGCCGCTGCGCCCCCGCCCCCGCAGCCATACTACCCCTACGAGCCGCCTCCTCTCCCGCCGTCCCCGCACAACCCGGTCCCCTCGCCTTATCCGTCGCTAGATCGGGCGGGGAGCTACGGCTACGGATCCGGCTCTGGCTCCGGGTACAGCCAAGAGCTGTACCCGCCCAGCCGGCCGGGGCCGGGTGGTCCGACGACGGGGTGTACGCGTACGACGGCGGTGACACGCCGGAGCCATACGGCGCGAGGGGCACGGCGCCCAGGTCGGGCTCGGGCTCCGCTCTGTTTGATGACTATGGAAGGTCCATTGGTTCGGCCACAGAGAGGGGTGGACGCGGGGGTAGTGCGGCGAGCCCCAAGGTCGTCAGGGCCGTGCCTAAGGCGGAAACGACGGAGGACGTCAGGGGTGGGGTGCAGAAGTTCCGGGTCAAGCTGCTGCCGGAGGGGGCGGGGAGCCCGATGGATGTGCTCTGCCAGGTACTGTGTCCGCTCCAAGGTTGCTGCACGAAGAGATGAATTTTGTCTTGGATGTACGTGCTAGTTTTTGATCATATCTGAATTCAGAAACTAGTTCATTCTAGTGACTGATAACTCTATAAGATCGATTCTTCTAATATATTGCTTCATATGGGAGTCGAGAGTTTAGCATCGGTTGTTCAGAGCTGAGCTTAGGTTATTTTCAGTTGTTGGCGCATATGGAAGTCTTGAGTAAGTTACAGAGGGAGTTTTTCAAACGCAGTAGGAATTTAGGTGATCTCGCTGAGTCCTCAGCTGGAGAGATTATAACTATTGGGCCCATAGCTTAGCTAGCAATCTATTTAACCACATGGAACAGACCTGCATTGTGCAATCTATCTATTAAAATACAGTCGTGAAACTGAACTAATAGGCATGGCATTCAACCTTTTCTGCATCGTTATTCACATTCAACTTACTAAGGTACGGTTTTCCAAGCAAGTGAACTTTTGCATTGCACTGTTTAATGAGGTGATTTGAATAGCGTTATGCCGGTAGTTCTTGGTGCATTAACATTTGGCATGTTCCAGGAGTAATATTTAACTATTTCTTCTCTGGTTGTGCTGCTGTAGGTTGGTTTGGATGGAATTCGGATGCTTGATCCCAACACTAGTAGGACATTAAGGATATACCCCCTTGAAACTGTAACCAGATGGGATGTAAGTAACCTTTTTTTTTTGGTTGCCTCTGCAAATAGTAGCTTTGTTATTGTAGTGGTATTTCCCGGTTTTACTTATGGCCACTTTATCAGGTATTAGATTCTTCTATCTTTGCCTTTTGGTCTAAGAGCTCAGTTGATGTTGAAGCAAGAAGAATAAGGTTGAAGTCAAACAGCTATACAACAAACACCATTCTGGACACTGTCACGGCTGCGACTGTGCAGGTTTGCTGTTTACTATATTGATCATATATTTTTTTCGTCAGTCAGCTCTGCGTAATTTGCTTCCACTATACATGGTTTCCCAAAATGATTGACAGCTATTAGTTTCTTTGGGTTGCAGTTCAAGGAGATGGGTGCAAGCAGCATTTCGAGAAGTAGAGTAACTGCTGATGCAGCCAAGCCTGCGGAACAGCAGACAGAGAGGAAGAAAAATTTCCTTGATTGGAGGAACTTGATGAAGCCCATGAATGAGGAGAAAGATCATTGGGTAAATAATCTGTATCTTTAAATGTTTCCTGTTTCCCTGCATTCTGCTATGTGTTATGTGACATTGATACAATGAACTGTTAAGCTGATTCCTTAATATGTGGTTAGGCATTTTGTTCTGTAGTTTCTTTTTGTTGTCTTGTTTTATTAATTTATTCTAATTTCCATTATTTGTTTTTACAATTTTTCTGTCAGGTCCCAGATGAAGCTGTCAGCAAATGCACAGCATGTGCAGCAGATTTCAGTGCTTTCAACCGAAGGGTAAGAAGAGTTAATTTTTATCTACTGATCATGCTACCAACGTATCCATCTTTTAACATCGAAAACATCGATGCTTCAGCATCACTGTCGAAACTGTGGCGACATTTTCTGCGATAAGTGCACCCAGGGAAGGACTCCTCTAACTTCAGATGCTGATGCCCAACCAGTCCGAGTTTGTGACAGATGCATGGTATGGTGTTTTATCCTTTATCGTCGTAATTGTTTTATGTGTTTATGCATTACTGTTTTTAAGAAGGTTTTATTAGATACCAGCAACAATGCAAACATGGAATATTTTGTCTATTTTATCGACAAGCTGACTAGCTGAGTGTGCACTTCTAAGTGAGTGGAGTGCTGATATCTGTGCCACACCTTCCTGTTTGTACAGGCTGAAGTGACCCAGAGACTAAACAATGCAAGGGAAGCAGCAAATAGGCCTGTCGTTCATAGTCATGAAGATCTTGCCAAACAGCTTCAGGTGAGTTAGTTATTAGCTCCTTCGTTTTTTTGTGTGTGTGTGGAATGTAGCTCCTTTGTTTCTTTTGGCCTTGTCTTTTACAGTTCTCTTAAAGCCTACTAGTTGGTTCAAATCCATATCCATTCTCGAGGGCATAAGTTACCTCTTGCCTTGTCTATAGATACAGAGTCTATGGACATGATCGATGGAATGGATAGAAGGTCTAGGTTGTTGTGTATTGATTTAGTTATAAGTTTATCTTCCTATCGTGTTTCATTTTTGTTTTTTTGCCTCACTAATGGAGGATTCTTTGGCTATGGAAGCCAGTTGTTCAGTTTTATTTCATTCAAGCAGTTGAAGATCAGGTCATCCTGAGAGGCTTGGCTGAATAAAAGAAAAATGGTCCATACAATACTTTACTTAACAGTTTTTAGTACAGATGTTACAAATGGAGAATTTGCCTATTGTATTGTACCATGGTAGGTGACAAGTGGAAGCAAGATGTCACCTACTGTTTATTTGTATATACAATTATTGTTTCTCTTTTTCCCTGATGAAGGTGACAAATGGTGACCAACGCTGAATACATAATTAACTTTGTGAATATGAAGCAAATGCACTTACTTGCTATAAATTGTGGTTTTGTACAGGAAGCCATGGATATAAATAAGAGGTCATCTTCAGGTTAGTATTCATCACTGAACCCTACACCAAGTTTGCTGTGCGTGATGCCGTTTACAAATATATTCGCTCATTCCTTGACAGGGATACGGTCTTCCGATGGATCTGGCAGGCGAACGAGGGAGGTTGCATGCCCCATCTGCACGGTCCATCTTCAGGTCTGTTTACTGCAGCACATTCCTTTAGTCGAGTAATTTCCTATATCAAGCACAAGCATTCCTTTTGTGCAGGTGCAAGTTCCTACTTCGGGTTCAGAGACGATCGAATGTGGCGTATGTCAGCACCCTTTCCTCGTCAGCGCCCGCTGAGATTTCAATCCTCCTTTGTTGTATAATGGAGGCCTGCAGCATAACTCGGCCAAGGAGTCCGTTGTTCTCTGCCTCTGTATATGAACCATTAAATTTTAGTACAGCTGTATGTTGAGAAGTAAGCATGAGATGAATAAGGTGGTGTACGTTTAAACTTTGCTGTTGTTGTTCCTTAACGGAAATCTTATGTAGTATTTATTACTGGAGGGTTTAATCATTAATTAATGGAACGGAATGTAATTCGGTCCTTGCCTTATGCCCAACTTGAAACAGTAACTCGTTCTGCCCTGTTGCTGGTTAATACTCTCTCCGTTCTAAAATGTAAGTATTTATTGAGTTTTTAAAATTCTGTTTGACCCTTGTCTTATTTAAACATGATATTTAAAATATATTTAATAATGAATCAAAAGATAAAAGACAATTCATATTTTTATTAACTTTTTGAATAAAGTTAATGAACAAATATAATTCTGAAAAGTTAATAAATATTTACATTTTAAAACGAAGGTAGTATATTGAAATGAAGGCAAATGCCTAATCAAATCCAACGGCCGCGGAACAAAAGGGGAAAGTCACCTTCTTCCCTCCCTTGCCTTTGCAAAAGAAAAGGCTAGGAGGAAGAACATCCTCGAAGTATCCACCCTTCCCCTTCAATCTCTTCTCCCCGTCGCTCTGCTGCTGCTGCTGCGGAGAAGGCAAGCGAGGAATCCGGTAGTGATGGAATCGGCGTGGGCGTGCGCGGTGGACCGGGCCGCCGGCATCGCCGACTCCGCCAAGCGCTTCTTCCTCTCCTTCCACCGCCTTCCGCCGCCGCACCCCGGCCCTAACCCTGTAAGCGCACTTGCCCATCCCTCCTCTCTACTCAACACAAATCGCCAACCAAATCCCGTGGGGCTGCGATGAGATGGGATTCGATGCGCTGCGGCGCATCAGCATGTAGAATATACATCTGAAATGTGGAAGGGGGCTGTTCCTGAATCAGTGTACAATATGCATCTTTGTGAGTTATCTACGGACACTCGACTCTTTCAATCGTTTGCAATTTGTAGAGAGGATTTTGGAACTCTAAAAAATTGCAGAGAGGATTTTGAAGGGCAACGGCAGTCATGAAAGAAACAAAAACCTTGGCAATCTTGGGTGTAGGGTTTTAGTTAGGCACGTTGCCTTTTGAAGTTACAAAGGATCATATTCATGTATTGTGTCTATAAGAGTTGGCACTCCCGAGTGCTATGAAGGATGGATTCTGTCGCTTCTGAGGTTTGAATTTTTTTTCTTATATAGGAGTAGTTACTTGAAATGGGATTCTGATTGTGTTGCTCACAGTGAAATGGGTGACGAGTCACGAGCTACACTAGTTGGACCCTCAAAACACCTATTCTTTGCTACAAATGCGTAACAACTGCTCCTGTTGATCTGTCACATCTGTGCTTTTGTTGGCACTTCCTTGATTTTTGCTTCTTGGCATACTAGTTGCACTGCGAAGCTTTCTTCAATTCTCTCATGTTTGATTTCTGCTACTTTCCTGCATAACATGCAGTAGGAGCATATTGAATACTTATCTCGATGGCACTCATTAAGTGTGCCATTGTATTAGTTTCTTTCATTTTGTCATGTTCTGAAACTGAATTTTTTGCGTCATTACTAGTACATCAATCAGACCTTTCTTCTCATGTGCTCTTAATGCCTTTTCTCCCTATATTATAAATGCTGCCAACACTCCTCTCTGGTGTGAATATCTTCTGAACTTTTCACTTCTGCTTAGGTGACAGGCCTTATGCTGCATCTGATATATGTGCCTTTTGTTCCCTGATACCTTCAGATAGATATATTGAAGCGGTTGCAGCGAGAGGCATTTCATGATATAATGCAGCTGAGGGAGAGACAAGAGAAAGTTGAAAAGGTGCTTTCCCTGTTCAAATCTACCAAAAGTGGTCCATTTGCAGAAGAAAGCACTCGGGTCAAGGGCGTTATCAATGTCGCTGGATTACTCTCAAGAGATAGCTCAGAAGCAGATTCTGGTATTAGTTCACAGTTTGTGTTTCAGACCACAGTCCGAAACAAGGATTCCCTATTTGCAGAGCTCATTGCAGATCATAAATACATGCCTCAAGATGATGATCATATTGGGAGCCCTCTTGTTTTGTCAAAGGTGATGTATGTGTCAAATATCAGTGACTCATTTTCTGTTTCGGCTGTACCAGTCGGAGCAAGATGTGATGATTTTTCAACTGATTTAAATCTCCCAGAGGTAATTTCTTCAGACCAGCACTGTTTCTTCAGTACATCCTTTTACCTGCTAATGTATAAGGTAATAGTTTGTTTGACAGGAACATTGGCTGGCCAGCTTGCGGTCCTCGTTGAGGCCACCTTTACTGATTAAAGGTCACAAATATGGTGCTGGCCTAATACTGAGATCAAAGGACATCGCTATTTCGCTTGCTGAGCTTATTTCAGCAGCTGGGAGGGGAGTAAATGCTGGTGAAGCCAGCAGAGTTTTCACAGGATTTGGGCAAATGTCATATCAGATGGCTGATGATGTAAAGATGGCCATATCTGCTGCTTGGCATGGACCTTGTTTAATTCCCCGGACAAGGAAACCAACTTCGGGAGGTTGCATCGACTTTGAGCTGAAGGTTGATGAGGACTCCAGAATTGGTGCCTGGATTGAGGTTGAAAAGAAGTCCAATTCACGATCGTTGAGATGGGCCCTCACACTATCAGATACACCAGAAGATGACTTAGGCTGGGGCATGAGTTTGCGGAGAGGCACTGAAACAAAACCACAACGGTTTCAGGTGGAGGGTTTTCTAAATTTGCATCTAGGCAAGAAGGCCGCCGTGCAGCCTGGCATCGTGTTCAACGTGGATGGGGCGAGATGTGCACCTGCTCTTGTGTTTCGCTCAAGCTGGTCCTTGTGATTACAGTCTGTTGCTCTGAGTTCGTGAACTTTTGGTAGATCAGACTGTAGTAGGAATTATTTATACTATCACCTTAAAAATAAAAACAAAAAAATCGGTTATAACGCTCAAGTACTTTTCTCTTATCTTCTGATAATCTGACTGGCACCGTACTGTTGCTGTGCTGTAATTACGTAGTATCGTACCTTCTAATTCTTGGATAAGAATTCATCGAAGAATAATAATCTGGTATTAATAATAAATGATGAGTAATTGTTTTAATTGTCAAAACTGAATCCAATGATTTATACATTCCACTATTCTTTTACATACGGCTTTGTCATAGAACTCTGTACAGAACTGCAAGGACCAAAGTTCCGAAATATTTTTCAACCTTTTGAGGAAATATTCAAGCAGTAACCTAGTGCGTCCCTACTTTAACTGCAAGGGAAGGGATCTGTACAAAAAGAATACAGGATCCATTTGAGGGAGAAAAATCAGTGTTCTACGTCACATAATCACAAAGGAAATGAGATAAGATATTTTCCTTTTTCAGTCTAGCCTGCAGGTGAAGTTCTTTTTACAGGGGGCAGCTCGACATGGCTGAGGTCTGCAGGATAAGGAGTCCACAACCCTAATCCTCCTCTACTCTCCTTTAATCCCTTTTCCAAAATCTCCTTGATTGTTTTGGCCCATTCAACTTTTGAAGAGTGCTCCCTTGTGTGTCTATGCAAAACGAACAGCGAATTGTACTCACAGTTGGGGAACATGTAGAATTTGAGAGCATCTCCAAGCCTATGCACCACATACCCAAAGCTAATCTGATCACGAGGTGTGAAAAGATTGACCTCATTGAACCAGAGGCAGCTGAATAAATCTGTCATTGTTGTGTGCTCCCTGATCAGCACCGCTCCCTCTGGCACATCTGAGAGTTACAATTGATCTTGTGACTAATGAGCATATGACGATTGATAGGCTTTCGCAACATAAAAGACGTGGGATTTCACTCACCGCTGGGCACCTTTTTCTTTGGGCTCCAAGGCTCCATTCCCTCGTAGTAGTATATCTGCATCTGAAGATCAACCAAAGGCCGAGCATACCGCTTCCGCCGTTTGATTGCATCACCCTCTTCATATATGCTCCTATGATGCTTATGTGCAGCTACTGCAAATGTGTATTTTCCACGCCATAGATACCTGAAGAGAAGTTATTTTCAAATCGCCACCAGAACATTATTATTTATACGAGGTTTTAGAGAGAAAGCCTACCTTTCAAGAATAAGCAGGGGGTCAACTATAAGCTCCATTTTCCCATCAATCCAAATGCTATACCAAGCTTGAGGAAATAGTCTATGTGTCAAAATCTTTGGTACTTTCCCGTTCCTTCTAGGCTCATCAAATGGGAGGTTGTGTAACGTTATGAGTCGCCATATACCAACCCATTTTCCTCCAGCATTGTCAACATTGACAGTAGTGTTCTTCTCAATAAAATCAAGAGAAATCTCATCTACCACCATCAGGAAGCAGAACAGCTTCTGAGACCGGAGGCTAATATTCGATGGCTGATGGGGAATGTCATAACCATCAAATATACCAGAGGCAACCACAAATCGGCATTTCTTTACGTATTTGACATCAACACCATCCATACCCGCACCACCATTTTTCATAAACCCACAGTGAACCTGAGTACATATCAGTAACCAAGAACATGAAACAAACTTCAGTGTCTAAAAAAATGAACCATGATAGCTGATCTTTCCACTATTATGCATTCACTTATGGACTCTTGATACTTAATAAGCCAATATAGCCTAAAAGAAAAACAAGCACCAAAAGTAGCAGGGATAAAGGCAAGAGACTACCTTCATGGTAGCATTCAGTTTAAAGCTCTCCTCCCTCTGTTTCCAGTTTTGACGTCCCCCAAACAGTGGTGAAGGATCTTTGTCTTGTTTGTCAATAGTTATATATGATAGCTTCTTTACAATTATGTTGGGAGTCCTCTCTGGAATAACAACAGCATTTGGGTCATCTGCAACAGGTATCGAGCAGCCTGTAATTGAAGTAAATAATGTTAAGACACGATACGATCAGAGTTTATGTCAGAGAAAATGTTAAACAAAATCGTACGGTGGAGCGGTTTGGATGAGAGTCCCATCGAGTTCAATATGTGGTGTACTTTACTGTCCTTTGTACAAAGGGCTGCATGGATGAGAACCATAGCAAACTCTTGTCAGCATAAGGAAAATGGTTGCAACAGAGTCTTGATAGAACAACAACAACAACAACAAAGCCTTTTATCCCAAGCAAGTTGGGGTAGGCTAGAGATGAAACCCAAAGGAAACACGAAAAGGAGAGATCCAGAAAGAACAGAAGACAAAAAGAAGAGATAAGGGTAAGCAAAAGAAAGAAAAAGGGTCACGGTTCGGACACGTCTACTGCTAGTCTCCAAGAGTCTTGATAGAAAAGACAGATAAATCAAACTATAGGGTCTTGAATGAACTCTAAACAGGGAGATCCAGAGCAGGACGCTAATAGAGGCCAAGTGCTGGAGGATCTATGTGTTGCAAGTGACTACCTTCTATTGAGAGATAAGGACATACAGCAGTGCACGTAACATGCTACTTGCAAGCAGGATGTATCTAAGGTCAGAAGCAGTGTGCATTTGAAGACGATGCTTTCCTACCATTGTCACCATTTCTTTTTTAAGTTTTACAGAGGGTGGGATGATGATAAACAACTACATCAGACTCTTGAAACCAATGCATAGAGTTGACACAGCTATAGCAATGTATTAACGGATAAGGTGATCATACGGCATTGGAAGCTAGCAGCTCAAGAAGAACAATACAGAGCTATCATAACCACGACATTATTACTCTTGAAGCAATGCATTGGGATGGGATTGTAATGCTGCACTAATGTACTACCAAGAAGTTTACAAGTCATTACATGACACAGGAAGCAAGAATCTCGAGAATTAATAATACAAGTGATAATCATGGGGCTGCAAGCATGTAGCCAGGATGATAGATGTACAGCTAGAGGCAAGCCGCGCAGCGCAGAGCTTACGCACCTGAGAGGAAGCCGACGGAGGAGCTGCAGGACCAGAGGTGGAAGGCGAGGGCGAGGAGCACAAGCATCGCCCAGGCGATGGCCGACACGAGCACCAGCCTCACCGCGCCCTTGCGCCACACCATCCGCATCGCCGCCGCCGCCGCCTCCGCACCGCCGCCGCCTGCAAGAAGGCCACCCCCAGCACTTAGATCCGAATACGAAAAACAGGTCGGTGTGATTCGGCGGGCTGGTTGATGGCGCGCTTACCTCTGCTTCGCCTCGCCATTGCTTCGCCTCCACTCCACTACCGTGCGACGCGACGCGAGGCCTGGGGAAGATTTAGGGATGGGCCTCTTGGCGGAATTAGCGAGGGAGACAAACCTAGTGTGGAGCGGAATGAGATGCAGCAGTTGTTCTCTTTAAACTTTCGAAAATTCTTATACCGTCTGAGGTTCCGGGATCCCTTTGAAATAGTTCGTCCCGGCACATCGCTTCTCAAATAAACTGCGAGACAGTGAAATGAATCTGAGAATGTATACCATAGCGATAATTATTTTGGTACTAGACGCTAGTCTCTGTACTTGATCTTGCACTGAACTCATCGCCTCTCGTAGGTTCTCAACTCCGTTGAATTTTTGAACATCCTTCTTGCTCAGTTTCTCTTGTTTAACCTGACACGTCTGAAAAGGTTTTCGATCCAGACTTCCCTACAAACTTCTATGGGATAAACTTGTGATAATTCTCTCAAGCTATAATGCCGCGGCCATATTCCCATCTTGTCCACACAGATGAGAAAAGCATCACTCTCTTCAGAGCATGAATGATGCCATATACTGACAAAAAAAATGCATGCGAAAATACTCCACAAACCACTCCTGATTTGTGCAACAAACCTCAAATTTCAGATTCAGACACCGCAAAACATAACAAGGCCAAGCTACTAATTTCAGTGTCTAATTCAACAGTGACTACCTGTAAAAATTTTGCACCAAAGAGTGCACTAAATACAATTATATACATCTGTATACTTTAAGATGTTCAGGAAGGTACATATGCTTATTACATACATCTACACAGGCAAATTAGAACACAGTCATATACTAAAAACACAGGGCTTTAGCATTTAGGGACGGAATATATCATCGTCCTCCTCGTTGTTATCAAAATAGTTGAATGGAGCATCCCCTTCGTAGCGGAAGTCTGGACCAACATAACACTTCATCTCATGAAACAGGTTCAAGTTGTCGACCAATTTGTGGAATATGTTACAACCGCAGCACTGAGACAACAGAAAACAACAAGAAAAAAAGGGTAACATGAGAGGAGAAGAGTAGACAGAAAAAAAGATGAATTGCAGAAGAAAAAAGAACACATGCCAAGAAAATCCAATGCGGAAAATAATAAGTTGAATTGCACATAGTTTCAAGCTAATTATACATCAGAAAGTTAAATTCAGAACTGAGCCAAACATATATAAAAGCCCAAGGCTGAACCTGACCAAAACCTAATCGAGGGCAATAAAAATTCATTACCCAGTGAAAATAAAAGAAGAAATAAAGTAAAATGCTAGTGATAGAGACATTGTATATCTCTAATGCACATGTCAGAATTGAACTGAAAAGATTTGTTTTTTTACCAAAGTGAGTAGGAGAGCTCCCTACTTAATTCTTATAAATTTTAAACAAAGGTTTAGGCTATCTCCAACCCACACCCCATATGGCTACCCAAAACTAAAATGGGTAGCAAAACATGATAAACTTGTCTCCAACCGGCAACCCAAACGAAGTATCTATTTTCGGAGCCGAATAGTAGGCGACCAAGAAATAGGTAAGTTGTGAACGCGACCCATCAATCCTGCCGCGACGCGCGCAGTGGACCCCAGCGCCTCCGAGTCGAGCTCCCGGGCGAGGCGGAGGGAGAAAGAGGTTGGGGCGGCGCTTCCTTGCGGCGGCGGCGGAAGGCGCGGACAGAGCCAGAGAGAACGTGGGCGGCAGCAAAAGGCGCGGCGGCGGCGGAAGTCGTCCTCCCCGAGCAGCCTCAAAACATCATTCTTCTCCTATCCCGAGCTCCATCAGCCATGGCTGCTCGAACTCCAAATCCGCTGCATTACTCATGACTCCTCCCCATGATTCTAGTCAAATGGACGCGCAAGAGACTTAAGCACTGGATTCCCTCACTCCCGAGCCTCCATCTCCCTGTCTCTCCCTCCAGATTCGAGCTTCAGAGCTCTGTCCATGGCGGGCGAACAAATGAGGACGAGCTCCTCCTCGTCCTGCACGGGCTTGTCTTCCATGGGCTCGGGAACCCCGGCCTCATCCTCCTTGCCCTCCTCCGGCGCGGTGCCGCTCCGCCGTTATCCGCACCAGCAGCAAGGGCGCCGCGTCCGCAGCTCCGGCCGCCGGACCTCGTCCTGCCTCGCACGTGTGTGCTCACATGCGCCTCCCCATCCTATTTTAAGCCTCCGGTTGGAGATAGTTAGTTTTAGATCGTTACCTTTTAGCACTGTTGTGACCCATTGAGGAATTTGGATCTTCAAAATAGGTGTTGTGGGTTGGAGATAGCCTTATATACACTTTACATGGCCGCAGGCCAAAAGAAAGACCCCAGTAGGAAAATTACAAGCGACTATACAGCCAATTTTCAAACTGAACTGAAAAGAAGTAAGCAATAAAACATTCTATTGGGCTACTGGGTGCAAACTCAACAATAAACTCTCTATATATAGTACAAATGGCAGAAGAATAGAAATCATGGCAACTTCAGTTTTTATCATGAAATCCATAGCATTATGTTTCTCATATTAGCATCAAGTATCAAGCAGTTCTAAATTCTTGGATAACCAAGTTCTTCAAATTTGAACAAATTATGTTGCCCGATTTTGCGCAAGTACGGTCCGTGATAAAACTCGTTACCTACTGAATTATTTACTTCTTCCAACATTCACAAGCCTACCTAGCTAAAATATGGTCTTAACAACGATAGCTACAGGTTACAAAAAATTTACACCATGCAGCACAAACAGCACAAGGCAGAATTAGGATGAGCTCATTTTTTTATTTTGGATCACTTATGGAGACCGATAGACATAAATAACAGGGAGTGAATACCTGAACAAACACAGTTCCATCGGTGTAGGCATGAGGATTGATGGCCCTAGTTGTACGCTGTCCGCACACGTTGCAGGTGAACGCCACCCGCATCCGGCGCCGTGGTGATTTTGTGAAGAGCGACCACGGGAGTGTTGATACCTGAGGCCTTTCCGCCCCACCGGCTTTACTGGCAGCTGGCGGCCCCTCCATTCCCGATCCCGTTGTCCAGCCGCTCCCTGTGGCAGCGCCTGAGTACCAGCCCCATGGCTGCATCCTGCAGGAAGCGGAGTGGAGCCAGGTCAGGCACCAATAGCATGGATCGAATTCAGCTTGATCCGACCATGTATGTATCGAGGGCACGGGACAGAATCAAAGCGAAAATCGCGTGAATCTGCAAAGCATAAAGCAACCCTAGAGGCGTCGAGTTTGATCCAGGTCCTAGAAAAGGACAAATGCTTGCATGATGAAACGCCCAGAAACGGCACAAAACAGGCCAAGGCGCAACCGGATCGGGGGTGCTACCAGAACAGCGGGGCGCCCGTACCTTGGAGAGCGGCGAGATGGATAGCCCGTACGGCGCGAGACTGGTGGGCTCGCGCCCGGAGCCGGAGCCAGAACCGTTCGCCGCTTCCTCATCGTCGTTTTGTCCTGAAACAGTACAAGCGTGAGGGTTCCACGAATACCGGCGGCAGAAATGAGGGCAGCGGGAAGGGGAGAGAGGGGCGAGCACTTACGCTTGGATGCGGCGACGGGTAGGAAGCCAGCGCGGCGTCGGCGGTGGAGGGGAGTAGATGAGAAAGGGAGCGGAAGGGAGCGGGAGGCGGTGGTGGCGATCGCGACGGACTCCATGGGAGCTGAGAGAGCAGGACGGAAGGCGAGGTGAGCAACCGGTGTCAGATTTTTTTCCCCCTTTCCTCCTCCTCCTTGCTCAAGAAAACGGACTAATCATATATTAAAAAAAAAAAGAAAAAGAAAACGGACTAATGGTGTCGGGCCCACCAAGTGGCAAGACAGGTTAGTTCGTTACGCTTTCTGGCAGTTCCAAATAATGCAGCATGGATTTTACAAAGAAGAAAAGCAACGTTCATTTCGATTGGGAAAGGGAATTGAGCTGATTCCTATGAAAATCCTACAGCCTAATTTCTAATTTCCGAATGTGACCTGACCCAGAATGTAGATTGGGACTAATTCCAAGGAACGAACACAAATAGAGTGGGTCTATGGCATGAAAGCCCGCCTTGTGTTCGTCACCTGTTAATGGCTGACCTCTCTGGTCTTCCTACTTAATAATGAAAGGCAGCTTTCGTCTCAAAGAAAAAGACCAAATACTGTTAATTCATAATCTAATACCCGTATATCCAATGCAACATCCACCCATATCTGGAGACATTTACATCAACAGTGCTACGCTTCCTCAGTTCTGAAGAATATATACATCTGATGAAAGGGTGACAAGTGAACAGGAACCTAACACACATCATACAAAACCACGTTGAGAATCCTAACAATACATCTGTTTGTATGCCACGCTACACTACTACTTTCACCCACAAAGAAGCCAGTATCAGCTACTCTTTGAATATGGTTCAAAGAGATCTCCCGCAACAACTGCATCATCAACCGTCACTCATGTCCTTGCCACTGCTATCACCATCACCATCTTCTTTGTCACTATTATCACTATCTTCATCTTCATCAGATGAATCATCAGATGAACTCATAACTATCACATGATGATCACTTCGATCAAGATACAAGTCATCATCATCTGAGTCCATCATAAAATCATAATCATTATAGTAAAAAAAGACATCAGAATCGCTGCTACTTGACTGCCACATTTCAGCCTCGACCTTCAAAACAAAAACTCCAAGTATGAGGATTATAACATCATTGAAACATCAGTACCAAAATGTAAGCTGATAGTACAGTACTTCAGCAACACTGTTCAAATTTCAAACAACCTATATCAAAAGTATGGTGGCAGAAAATAATATTTCCAACAGTGTATAAAAAGTGGAGACAAAAAAAAGGCAGAGTTGCACAAACTAAGAATATAACATTGCATAGCTGTTTGATTTTGATATTCCATTGAAACGAATTGTTCCATTCAAACCCTAAGATTAAATTGAGACCTATCTTTTTAATTGCACGGTTAGTATTAAATTAAGATTTTGATAGTTCAACTGAAACTTCACCATCCATTTCTGGCATATAAAACTTGTTCTCCCTGGTCTTTACTCGATGAAAATATATGGATAACTTGAGATATACAATCCAAGTGAACTCGTTCTCTTCGACGCTAAACTAAACATAAAACGATGGGTTATGACAGGAGGGGCTACACAAACATACCTCCTCAATGTGACTGATGGATGGGTTCTCACATTCACCGGGTTCCCAAATCTTGATATCGTTCTCAATGCCACTGCTTGCAATGACAATCCCAGAAGGGTGCTGTTCAACACAGTTCACAATCTTTTTATCTCCTTTCATCACCCTGATAAGCTCCCCATCCTTTTTTCTCCAAATAAAAATATGACCACAGTCTGATCCGGAGGTAACATAATCACAGTTCGGGCCAAGAAAGTTAACACCTTTAATGGTGTGTATGTTTCGGTGTCCCTTGAAAGTCTTAGGTATAGGCAACTTATCTCTACAAAACGGCAAAGGTGCCGTGTTTATGTTGCAGACTCCCTCAGTTTCATCCATCAGAAGTTGTTCACCGACCTCAATATTGTTGAAGTGTAACCCATGCTCTGCTGTGAAAAGGTAGATATTGTCATAGCTGTAGGATGCCAATAGCTCGCTGGTCTGAGAGAAAGCCAAACCAGTTATGCCATCTTTGTTTTCACCAATCAAATGCGGAGGGCAGAAGTGCTCAGTTGGACGGCTGAAACTAGAACTTCCATCGAGGCAAATCTTGCGGGTATCATATATCCTTACATACTCATCAGATCCAGCAACTGCAAAAGAGCAGGGCTTTCTTGGGTCTATGGCAATAGCAAACAGCTCAACGTTTTCACCAGTAAAGTGATCAGCAGCCCCACATTTGAAGAGTTCTACAGCATCTTTCCCCCTAAGGTCAAACTGGGAGGAGAAGCAAAGTCAGCAACAAAAGAACGCGGTGAAGATAAGGTACAGAACAAGCAAGGAATTCAGCAACATACAAGCCAGACGGAGCTATCTTCACAGCAGCAATACAAGGTGTGAGGGCTTTCCGGTTCAACAGCCAACCTGTGTACCGCAAACTCTAGCTCAATGAGCTCATCAGTGATTACGCGGCCCCCTTCTTGTATCTTTGAATGCCTCACCTGTTTGAGTTCATAAACAAGAAAGTTAGCGCTAGTGGTCAAGTGGCCTAAAATAGCAAGATCAAACTGGGTGCCATTGCATCACCGTAAATGCATACCTCACCATCAGCTGCACATGAGACGATGCTACGGTCATCTGAAAGGTGCATAAACTGAGCATGGAGCACATTGTTGCTGTGGCCCGTGTGGAAAGCGAAGGTCGGCACAGCCTCCTCCCAGTTCCACAGCGCGAGGCTCCGGTCGTCCGATCCGGAGAGGAGCAAGCTCCCGTCGGCGTTGAAGCTCAAGGTGTTGACACAGCCCCTGTGCTTCCGCAGCCTCTTCTGTATGTTGAGAGACTGCACAAAGTCCTGCGCAAGCATGGTCAAACAGGTTACAAGCTGCTGCAACACCCTCTTAACTCATCATGAGCTAAAGCTTCAGAGCACAAAAATGAAATGGAGAAACTAATTAGTCAGCCTCACAGCCTAATCTTTCTCCAATTTTACTGTTTATTACAATAGTAAGTATTTAAAGGAAGAAAAAAAAAACAGAATCGCCTGGGTGCGGGGTCAGAGGGGGTAGGAGGCGAGAACCTGGGAGGCCATGACGGCGTTGGCGAAGTGCCGGGGTGGGAGACGTCCGACCTCCCGCTCCCACAGCCCCACCATCCTCTTCTTGTGCGGCGACATCGCTTCCGCCGCCGCCGCCGCCGCCGTGGCTAAGGGAAATGGCTCGATCTGCCACGGCAGCCAGCCTTGCAGGGGCGGACGGACATTGGTCACACTCGCACGGCGGGCGGTGGCCGGCAGACAGATATACCCCGTTCATCGTGAAATGAACGGTCCGCTCGCCTTCTCGCCTTCCTATGCTTCAGACACAAACTGGGCTGGGCCTGTCAAAAAAGCCCAGCAAACCTTGGCCGTCCCAGCCCAACAACAAATATAACGACCGAGCCACAGCCCACAGCCCCGCGACCTGCACTGGACCTGGAGGAGAGGTGCTCGAAGCGAAGAAAAGGGAGGCGAGACGCGCTCCCAAACCCTAGACGCGCGCGCGACGACCGGGGCCGCCGCCGCCGCCGCCTCCACCGGCGATCTCGCTTCGCACTATGGTGATCCCTTCCTCTTCCATCTCTCCGTCCTCTTTCCCTTGTTTTGTTTTCTTTTGCAAGAGTGACTTCCGTTGATCTCCGCACTGACGCTTCGCTTCTATGTGTTGCTCCTCTCTCCTGGCAGGCTGATTCCCCGCGCAGGAGGTAACGATGCTAGTTTCCCTTCTCGAGCAATCGCCGCTCACCCCTAATCTACCTCTGGTGTCCCAAATATTCCGCTCATAGTTCTAGCTTCGTGGCTCCCGTTTTGATGTTCTTAGGGGGTGACATGTTTGATCTGTAGAAGAGGAGCATGCCTTACTGTGGATCCCTGCTTTTTTGTCTGTTATCTTCGACAAATATTAAGCTGCGTCTTGCTTCGTATATTGGTTTGCCAATGTTAGCCATCGTAGTTAGGTACCTGCAACTCTGTTTTGAGTTGCTTCTTAGAGCTCTAGTTTGGTCTTCTGATTTCTGAAATCACCAGCCCACTTTAATAATTCCCTTTTTAAGCTTTTGTGCATAGTGCCTACTGTAAATTTTTAAAAAGTGTGCATGTTTATGCTTCACTCTTGTGGGATACGGTCCAAATAACTCTGACCAATTTATTAAAACTTTATAGATGATGTGGTTACAGTCGGGTTTGATGTTCTTTAGGTTTATTTAATTTTGTGTATCATTGTGCTCAATTATATTTTGGTGACTTATGCCATGACCACACTTCAAGAGCTCAGGCTCCATTTCATGTATTCAAACTGTTTATCAGAAGTACCTTTGCCAGTTTTCCAAGATGTTGGATACGTTGTTGCACACAACTGTTTGATAATTAGGTATATGTCATGAGAAGTAGGTAGTTTAGGTCTGCAAAGATCCTGACTGTATTATTGTGGTTATGAGCATTTGACATGTCAAAGGTTTTATTGGCCTTTGCAAGTGCAACACTGTCGCGAAAGAGGTTGCTATATATGTTTTATGCGTTGTACTTGCTCTCTTGTCAGGACAATTGAATTAGCGCCAGAATGTGGTTCATCAATCAATTTCTTCTGTAAACTGCAATGGTGATGTGTCTGTGCTGTTGTTAAGGAGCTATCACCGAAGTTAACTCCAGTTGTAAAACACATTCACATAATCCTTTCACATCTGTAGGCTAATTGTAAATGATAAGTTAGGAACCACAGCAACAACATAGCCTTTTGTCTCAAGCAAGTTGGGGTAGGCTATATCTTGATATTATTATTATTATTATTATTATTATTATTATGCTATATCTTTCAGGATAGCACTGTACATCTACAATGTTAAAGTAAATGTTTTTTTTTCTGATGCAACATTCAGGCGTTTCAAAAACTGAAGTCCTCTTCAAGTTTTCCATGTGAATGTATTGTCGATGTGATCACCATCATATTTTTTCTGTACCCTCATCCTAGCATCCTTTGTTACTAGCTTTTTTCTTTGGTGAATGTACCCTGTTATGTTTGTGCTCTGGCCACAAGTTTGAATAATGCAAGGATTGTGCATCCTAATTAAGATTTTCAACTATTATGTCTGCCATCTTTTCCTATTAACCCTATCACATGTACTTGGACTTTAATGTTTAATTAATATTTTATAAATATGGTAATTCCTTACTTTCAGGTACTCAAGGTCCCCTTCTCCTTACAGGGGTCACCCAAAAGCAAGGTCAAGATCACGATCTCCAGCTCTATCCCAGTCTAGGTCCCCTTTGCCAGATCCTAGATCTCAGGCGAGGTCAAGATCTAGAAGCCATGAGAGGTGGATATCATTCCTCTTGTTTGCTAATGCTAATTCTGCTTTGCTTCCTAATGGTACTTATGCTCCCTGAGCAATACGTTATAATGAATGGATGCAAAAGTGAGTTAAGAAATCAGTTTTTAAGTAGGCTTTATGGTTGTAGTTGTTGCAAAAGGGAGAAAATTAATCAGTGATAATGAACAGTGCATACATATTCTAATGAACTACTCCCTCTGTCCCAAATTACTTGTCATTTGGCCATTTACCAGGTTCACTGAACATTCTCTTAACCTAGGCAACCTGTATGTCCAGATTCACTGAACGTTCCATGAATCTGGACATAAAAATTCACTCCCAGGATGACAGGTAAATTGGGATGGAGGGGTAGTATCGTAAATGCAACAGTGAAGAAATAAAGACACGCATCTGCTTATGCTCAATGAAATGCCTGTAATTTTCATGCCACAGTTTTTAGCTAGTAAATGATTCTTCATCTGCAGTACCTCCTTTCTTATCTCTTTCCTGACTGCAGGGAGGAGGATGCTGTAAATCGTGGAAATACTTTATATGTTACTGGACTCTCGTCCAGGGTTACAGAAAGGGACATAAAGGAATTTTTCTCTAAGCAAGGAAAGGTTAGTTGATTTGAGCAAATTTTGATGCAAATTTCTAGAATATCACAGTATAACATCTTCTTGTTGGTTAGGTGATTAGTTGTCATGTTGTTCTTGAACCCCATACACGTGTTTCTCGTGGATTTGCCTTTGTCACCATGGACACTGTTGAAGATGCTGAGCGCTGCATCAAACATCTTAACAATTCTGAGATGGAAGGCCGAACCATCACAGTTGAAAAGGTAATTGTTTTCACCACGCATGGTTTGTTGGTGCTGACAGTACAACCACATATGTCATGTATGTTGACATGGAGGTTTTTTGGTATTATTCAGAAGAGATTGTACAAGCTATGTGCAGCAATCAAGATGCTCAGTTCATCAATTTCAGCTTTAGCTCATACAGCTTGATCAATGGACAGTCCAAAGAGTTGCTAGGCACCACAAGATTCACAACTAGATGTAGCAAATTTTCAAGTTTTCAACTAAACCTGAGCATTCACCTTCAACTTCCACATGAACTAATCAACGGACAATTCCATCCAACCCTTTAGTCAAGCATGTGTGGTGACATGTGCATAGCAACGTTGGATGGCTGCTAATTGGAGTTTGAGCTCTTCATAATTTATTCCCTCCATTGGTTCGTTATTGCAGAGCCTATATCCGCGGATTGTAAGATAAACTCATGATTACCTAAATGATCCAGAATGATACTTTTTCCCTTGATGTTGCTGTTATCCTAACTGTAATTGTTATTTCTGTTGCTTCAGTCACGCCGAGGTCGTCCAAGGACGCCAACTCCTGGAAGCTATCTAGGTATGTAAAGCAGCATGTTGACACGAGTGTCCTCCCTCTATTTATGGGTCATTGGAAAACCTTTTTGAAAAAAAAATTATAATGGATATACATGTGCTATTTTCCTGTTATGGCAGGTCATCGGTACGAGCAGCGTAGAGACCGTGGAAGATATCGCAGAGGCTATGGTGGCCGTGATGACTATTACGGCTATGGCTACCGTAGGTCTCCCCTCCCATGTACTCTTCATACAGGGAGACTCGGGACTATCCTTCCTACAGGGATGCTCGGGACTACCATCCTTACAGAGACACCAGAGATTATTCCCCTCCTCCCAGGGAACCCCGGGACTATTATGACGGCAGGGGTGGGAGGGGATACTCTCCTCCTTATGGCAGCAGGGCAAGAAGGGAGCGATCATTTTCCCCGTATAGGATGGCAGAAAGAGGCTATGGCAGCCGCCGAGCTGGTGGCGGTGGCTATGATAGGTAGTCGAGACGGATGGCTTGACGGTCCTCTTGCATGATGGTAGATTGGTTTTTTTTTAACCTGTGGACTATGTATTCCTCTCCGGATTTGAAATGAGTTGTACCAGCACCTTCTTGTTTGTAGCGTAAGGGTTTGTAATGATTGTAAGGATGACTGGCACTTATCCCATGGGGCATCTTTGAACTGTTTGAAATCATGGCGAGACAGTAGGTACGTGGCTATTATCTGACATGGTCATAATTCGAATCCTGGAAAGGGGAGAAACCCAGGAATATTCACCCGTCGATGTTAGTGCAATGTGGTTTGTTGAGAAGACAAAAGGGCTCTGATGATGCTCCCTCTCTGCTCGTTGTATCTGATGGTACTGATGGATGATAGGAGATCATGATAACTCTCGTGTCCTTCTGAGCGCATGTGATTTTAGATGGATGGTGGGTGTGTTTTGGTTTGGCAGGCACAGGTGTGCATTACTGTCTCCGGACCGGGGGTTCTGGCAGAAGTCTTCTGCTCGCCGTGTTTGTTTTTGTTCCGTGGGTATCTCATCATTAGTCGGCACAGAACCTTGTGACTTTTTGTTGATTCTGATTTGATTTGATGCAAAGGAAAGGTGAGTACCAGTGTGAAAATTCTTTTGTGGGGTGTAAAGGGAAGAGCAGATTGAGGTGCAGAAAAGGCAGATTCCTGTATGTTGGTATCATGGCCATGGTGATGTCTCGTTAGCCTCCTGTTGCAGCAACATCTTGTTTCTCTCTCTTTTCTTTGGGGATACAAGCAACATCTTGAGCTGCCCATGTATATGTACATCATTGCCGGATGCTTGTGGTTTCGGTTTTATGCATGCATCGAAGTATGTTTTTGGAGGTGAAATCAAAACCAAACTAATGAGTGTAAATGAAACCAGACCGATCTCCGTTCCCGGAGAAGGGAGAGGAGATCACCTCCATTATTGATCTGAGTAGGAGCCGGCGCCGCAGAAAGTCACGGGACGTCACTGTCTGCATGCTGCCTGCGAGACCACTCGTCCAGTCTCTGTCTCTCTCTTCTCTATCTCTATCTCGATCGATGCCGCTGTTCCTGCTCATGAGTCAAGTGAAGAAGCTTTTTTCGCGCGACCACAGCTACTCTGCGAGCGTGCAATCTCAAAAATCACGTCAGTTCGTAAAAGATATATGTGTACTTACTTACTTCTTAGTGGCTTGCTGTTTCCATTTCAAAAAGGGAAGATGTAATAATTTCCGGCCTAGTAGTACATGGAAATGCGGGAATGGAGGAGAGACTCAGAGACATACGGTGTGTTCGTTTCGGTGTCTAAATTTTATAGTTGTCATATCAAAAAGAATCTTACTATTTATGAGTACTTAAATAAAGTTTAATTATAAAATAAATTACAGGCCTCTAGACTAATTTACGAGACGAATCTAATGATGTTAATTAAGTCGTGATTAGAAGATGGTTACTGTAGCATCACTTTAGCAAAACATAAATTAATTGACCTCATTAGATTTATATCAAAAATTAGCACCAATCTGTCAATAGGGTTTTGTCATTAAATTGATCGAAATATTCATAAATAAGTAAGATTCTCTTTGATGTGACGATACTAAATTTTAGATGGTAAGAACGAACACACCCATAGGCCAATGAGCTGATGAAAGTATATGTAGGCCGTGCGTGGCATGGTGCCTGTGCGTGGTTGTAGCGTCACGGATGCGCAACACCATCTCGAGCCTGCACCTGCAGTGCACAGTTGTGTTGTTTTGTTTCCGATGATGATGGTGCAGTAGCACTACTACTTTTATCCCAGTGAAAGTGTACTCGCTTTTCCAAGAATATAAATATCTGTTATATAATTAATGTTATTAGATTATATCATTTAATCTATTTTCATAATACATTTACTTAGTGATACAAATATTATTATTTTTTAAAAAATTGATTGATACGGATACCATAACGACACTTTCAACGAAACTAGTGACAGCACCACTAACCTCTAACTAGCTCACTGCATCGGATTTGCTTAAGAGCAAGTTTAATGATTTTGCCAGCGGCCGGCTCCAACACGTGATGTAGTGGCACGTTTTGATGGTGGGTTTCGCCCGAATTTAATGCTATGCTGCTCCTTCAACGAATAAGAGTAGCGTTCGTGCCTGTACGCCAACGACGAGCAGATGTTTCGTGAGACGTTAGTGCCTCTACGCCAACAACGAGCAGGTGTTTCGTGAGACGCTGGCGTGCGTTCTCTCTCCTGCTCCACGTCGGATTAGACCAGCTCACAGTCGATCATAATACTTGCTCTAATTGGATCCTCCAACTCCAATCAAGATAGCGGTTTGGAGCCAGACCATGCAATGGAATGAACAACACATTACCTGCAATCACTTCAACTCTCCATCTCTGCTTAGATTACCTTGAATCACGATCGAGGATCATATACATCTCCCTCCGTTCCCGGGTTCGACCATATAGCATTAGGCCAGTCTCAGTATATAGTTTTATCTCACACTTACCAAGAGTGCTACATCAGATTTGTAGATATGATTTGGTAGATGAAATAGTCACTCTCAATGCACAGTTTCATCTCACGATTTCTTAGACAAGTTGTAGCATTAAATTAGCATGTATTTGTTGCAATAGGATTAGTTAAAATATATTATGATGAAACTTTATGTTCTCAATAGGAGTTTCATTAGAGTTTCATACCTATGAAACATGCTAAATGAAACTCATTTCATCTCTTTCATATTAATTACCTTACCATGTCAGAATGGCATCGATCGAACCGATTTTTGTCTGCATTGTTAGTGTAGATCTGTAGCGCAAGCACTAGCTACAGTGCAGCAACATGCAGTAAAATCTACAGCGATCACAGCAATATAGCTGATGTGGCGTCTTATTTAATGCAAATGAACTCCACTGAGAATGGCCTTATAGCCAGACCTCGTGCCCGGGTCCGTCGTCTGCGTGGCTCGTGTCTATAGCCAGACCTCGTGCCCGGGTCCGTCGTCTGCGTGGCTCGTGTCTATACTGCGCAGCGGGGTCCACATGCTAACCTCCCCAAAGCATAGCGGAGCAGCGCCGTTCCCAAGGGGATCCCTGGCGCCTAGTGTTTGTCGTTGCCACTTCTCTCTTCTTCCTACTCCTACTTACAGTAGCTCACAATCAAATCCAGAATCTATTTGTTATTTGATGGTCCAACAATGAATGGTTAAGACGACACGAGGAAGATGACCCGTTTGCCCTTTTCTTGCCCATCGCTAGGGGTCACGGGCTGCAACTGAACTATGCCTTCCCAATACCATTTCAATTGCTGTGACGACTTACATCAACATGTAAAAAACATGCTCGATATATAAATTTTATTTTATTGGTACGTACCCCAACGCACCATCGCCATACGCATCTCGGTGATGATAACATACGGATGTCTTGCAGGAATCTCTGTCGTATATCGGCTACTACTAGCTAGAGTAGGTGTGTACTCGACTGTATACCGTCCGAAGTTGCCGTACTGTACGGTCGCTAGGAACGTTCGTAACAGTTGAGGGACCTTTTTCACGTTGCAGGATTCCCGCTGCATCTCTGTAATTTAAGCAGGTGATTGATCGAGCCGGGACTCTTGTCATTCTGATTGTTTACCAGCTTGATTGAATGTTTTTGTAATCTAGATAAATTGTATATCCCAAAATAAACAAGTAAACTAACACGGAGAGAGTAAATATCCCAACAACAAATATTGGAACATGAACCTTACTTATAGAAAAACCCAACTTAGTATTGAACTTAATTAAGTGTAATTCTCTATACCCGCTTATGCATCACTTAAAGACCCCAGAAGAGAACAGTGGAAGTTGTTAGAGAAGCCAGAGAAAATAACAAATTAAATAAAGTCAATCGCTAAAAGAATACTCCCTCTAATTTTGTATTTCTTGATGATAACCATAATTTACTACTTTCAATTCATTTTTGTTGTCGGAGCGTCAAGATTTCATGAACGCAGGAGCAGGGGCGAATCTATGTACTGTTATCGGGGTCGGCTGATCCCGACGAATTTTCTAAATCCTTTTGCAAATTGTTGTTATGCTTTATGATCACCATGTTAAGTAATAGAGCTTGACCCCGACGACCCCGACAATGGTATTTTCTGGCTTCGCCCCTGCGCAGGAGTATTTAATTAGTGTGGATAGGTTGCATAATAAAGAATATTGCATGGTGATTTACTGTATTTTTTTACCAATTGAATTGAGGCTTTTGTCAGCATATATATATAGTACGTCGCCCACGTAAAGTACGCTGAACCCAAGGACGACATTGACCGCGAGGAAGAAGCACGAAGAAAGAATGTGTTACCCAGTATAATTTATAAGTGTAATACAGGCCCGCTCGTATACTAGTGCTGGTAATGAAAACTTGTTTACCACATGTTGCTGTAATTTTTTGTGTTGGAGACAGAGACATATGAATGTTTTATGCTTGCGTCAACCCAAGCACAGAAAAAGCCTGCGGGGATCTGGCGCTGCCCCCAAAGCGACGCCACCAAAAAGTACTCCTACTCTACTCTACTCATGTACGTGTGTGTGTGTGTTTGCTCTTTTGCTCTTCTATGCGGTGCTGTCGTGACTGTGAGCCTGAGGGAGAGAGAGAGAGAGAGAAAGAGGGAGTGAAATATTGTGGGCGAGCCGAGAGAGGCGAGAGATAACATAAGACAAACCAAAAACCGGCGGTGTGGTGCTACATCCAAAACCATGGCGGTTTTCTGCCGGCTGCCTTTTGAGAGCCCTGGACTTTTTTTTTAAAAAAAGGGGGCCTTGGACGCTTGCGACGAGCAACCTAGCGCCTTCCATGGTCTCCCGATCCTCACAGTAGAGTCACAATGCACACAGACAACAAAAGCAAGGAACAATCATCGCGCTATGTTCACATACACACGCGTACGTCAATGCAGCGTATTTCGATATTTCATCTTCTTCCTCGATACGTCCATGCATTGTACTAACGTGCATGAGTCATGTGCATCGTCTCTTTCTTTCGGCATCACCGTGTAAGCGGATTAATAGTTTACGACGATATTTTGTTCGCATTACTACATACACATGTTCTTCATTCTTCCGTGATATGGGTCCATACGTCCTTTTCGATTTGACATTTGCAAGCCAATTCACATGCTCAAGCAGCATTTGCACATTCAACTCTTTGGCTTAAAATGCCCAAGGCTTGACTTGCTGTATATTGGAATCGAACAGATCCATCAATTCGTCTCCAGTTATACGCACAAGATGCGTCTCTTTCCTCGCAGCTGCATATGGCATAACTACTGTTGTTTCGTCGTGCCTGAAAAAAGAAAATATATCATCATGCATTGCTTTGTCACAATCACACCAGGGATCGCAACAACTGATAACAATGATTACTAATGATTCACGACTCTTTATTTAACAGACTGCCAATATGAATCCACGAAAGGGACACGAATTCAGACCATGCTCCATGCATAGGATCTGAGTTGGCGCCCGTGGCAAATAACATGTAGTAGCTACCATGAAAAAAATCAAGAAGACAAATTTAGCATCGATTCCAAAGAGGAAAAAAAAGTTGTTCAACACAGGCCATAGACCCATAGTGTGTCATATTCCTTCGCACTGCTAAAAGGCAGCAGCCAGGGTCGTACTATGTATGACAACTTGATGCGTGCTTCGGAGTCATTCATCCCCTGGCTTAGCTGTTGGCGATCAGTAATTAAGCACATTGATTATCTCATCGAAGCGTCTACAGGAGGCACCAACGAAACACTATATAATCACCTGTATCATGCGTACAATAATTTCAGATGGAAGAAGCACTTTCTTTGCTTCATGTATACCTGTATCTGCAAAGTAATTCGATGCTGCAACGCTCCACCCTGCGATCCCAGCAAGCTCAAGGCACAGTTTGATGCCTAACTCGGTTTTGAGAATATACATAGACAACCGATTGAGTTGCATTGGAGGAAAATACGATGCACAGACAGATTTTTGTCCCCCTTTAATTAGCTGTTGTCCATCCAAAGCAAGATGCAGTCACCGTCTAATTCCTGTATCGGTGCACGCAGTCGCCGCCTGGCGCTGTCCTCCGATTCCTCAAGATACCTCTATCTGAAATGGCATGTTTGCTGGACCTATAGCCCACGCACTACTCCACCACAAAAGGTAGGACATGGTGGTTAACAGGACCTAATCATGTCTATAAAACTGCCGAAATAGCAAACAAAAAACCACGAAAATCGAGCATTACAAGGCATCTTTGCCTGTCTATTATAAGTTACCTCCTTCTGTTCATGATTAACCTATAGAATATCGTAGTAACAAAGGAGTGAGAATCAATTGTTAGGTGATGAATAGACCATGAATTTGATTACAAGGTGCTTAACCTATTGTTCCTTGCATCAGAGGCCCCTCACTCAAGAGAAAGCCCGTTTGCTGGCATTGGAGAGGGCCATGCTGATGCTACCACACAGACAGAATCACAGCTGTACTAGAAAAGATCAATGGACCATGGCCATGAGAGAGGAGAGGAGGGATGACATGTGGGACACCCCTGCATGCTTTCATGCCAATGTGTGTACACGTAGACGATGAGCAGGGAAGCTGACAGAACCGCTGCTGCGCCCCAAAGCCGTTTTCGATTCAGACACATCTGTGGGTCAAACTTTGCCAACACCATCCAGGCCCCACTCCAGCTGTGATCTTCTGCGGCTGATGCTTACCACATTGGGCCACGACCATAGCACAGTTCTGCCTTTTCTGGTGGACCATAATAAAAGGAGGCTTTGACAATTTGAATTCAGTGAATCTAAAATTTGGTCTACAATTTGAAGCATGGCGAATTATTCATCAAAGTTCTTTTTCCTTTGATGCTAAACTTTTGAGCTTGGCATTTCTATATTCCGTGAGCTAGAGCAAAAGGGGCAGTTTCTACTCTGGCACAGACAATCCAACCTCATCGATTACATGTACTCCTACAAGTATACAAGTAGTACCAGTACTGGTCGTAGGAAGCAGTTACAATTAAAAATTGTGTCAGAAAATTTGATCTAGCTGACAATGAGGAAGCGCTTAGCAAAAGTTTCACCACAGCCAAGGTTTTCTGTGGAGTCTGATGGGTCATGAGCGTTGAGCCTTTTAAAGTTTGTGCCCATCCAGAAAGACGGTTTTGGAACCTTGCTAGTTCCTCCTTTTTATTTTAATTTTTGTGACTGAACTAGTTTTACTACTCCTACAGGTTACAGAATGTCTTGGTATCTATAGAGCATGTAAATGACTAACGTGCCAGTTCGGTGTTGTATTTCTAGAGTGGGAATTTTGTTTAATTTCATAGAGTCGATTTTTTTTTTGGTCGAGAGTTACGTGTCATCATACTAAGAAGAACAATGCCATTCCGTGGTCGAGGTTAGTACATTGTTTGTATCTGCGTTATGAAAGTAATCCTCCATCTACGACCCACATCCGCCGTATCGATCGACAAAAGTAGCTGTACTCCGAGAGGGGAATTCTGGACCCTATCACTGTTATCCCTGTCCTAGGGTTCACAAGTCACAATACTACAAAATCAGAATGGGAGCCTCTCTACATTCTACCGCTAACTAGTCATGAGCAACATGTAGCGACTAAAGAAATGAATGTGATGAGAAGAAGGCATAATTCCTTTCCAATCCCATCCCCACGCCCTAATCAACCAACCTTAATAACACTGTTCATCATTTATCACAGGGAATAATTGTCCCCTTCGATCCCCCATATATTAATCCCCTGACTCACAATGGCCTTGGCCTCCCCTCTCTAGCCAGGAGCCCAGGAAGAAGAAACCACACACACAGCAATAGCCCATAGCCTTGTTCATCTTGTTGGAGGCAGCGGGAAGGAGGGGGAGAAGGGCAAAAGCAGATGGAGCTGGATGAGCAGGCCTTCTTGGAGGAGATCCTCTCCCTGAGGAGGGACGTGTGGGAGTGCAATGCCATGGGGGATTTCTTCGCCCCGGCCATGGACTGCTCCTTCCAGGAACGCCACCAGCCACCACCCAGCGTGAGCGTCCTCCCCACCTTCACGGCCTCCTACGACCACCAGCAACCGCAGCAGCCGGCGGCGCCCGGATTCGACTGCCTCGGCGAGGTCTACGGCGGCGCCGCGTTCAATGCTGGCGACTACGGCGGCGAGATGGGATTTCTTGAGGTCATGGAGCCCAAGGCGGCGCCTGTGGTAGAGGGCGGCGGCGGCGGCGGCCTTGGCGTCTGCAAGGTGGAGCCCGGCCTGGCGGACATGGGCCTACCGGCCCCAGTGTCCAAGAAGAAGAGGGTCGAGGGCATGCCGTCCAAGAACCTGATGGCCGAGCGCCGCCGCCGCAAGCGCCTCAACGACCGCCTCTCCATGCTCCGCTCCGTCGTGCCCAAGATTAGCAAGGTGAGTAAGAAAAGAAGAGAAAAAAATCTTCCCTTTCTCCAAGGAAGATCTCGATATGACGAAATGTTTGGTTTTGGTGCGCAGATGGACAGGACATCGATTCTGGGAGACACGATCGACTACATGAAGGAGCTGCTGGAGAGGATCAAGCAGCTGCAGGAAGAGATCGACCAGGAGCAGCAGGAGGCGCCGGGCGTGCTCAGCGTGTTCCGAGAGCTCAACCCAAACGAGATGGTCGCCAGGAACATCCCCAAGGTTTAATTTCTTTTCTCATCCTTGTGTGCAACGAATTGACGAACGGGGAATGTGAATCTGAGATGGTTGATTGCAGTTCGAGGTGGAGAGGAAGGAGGGCGGCGAGACCAGGGTGGAGATCTACTGCGCGGCCAAGCCCGGGCTGCTGCTGTCCACGGTGAGCACGCTCGATACGCTGGGGCTGGACATCCAGCAGGCCGTCGTCAGCTGCTTCAACGACTTTGGCATGCACGCCTCCTGCTCCGAGGTACCTCCATTCCTCGATCTATGCCACTCGTTTCTGGAATGATAAATAATCGCATTCCTGCTGATGCAGAGGGACAGGATTAGCGCCGACATGATCAAGCAGGAGCTGTTCAAGAACGCCGGCTATGGCGGAGGCTGCTTGTAGAGGAGGAACAAGGACAATAAGCACTAGTGGCGGTAGCAGTAGCAGCAGCGAGTAGAGCAGATTTGGGAGGCCTTTTTGCGATCCATCTCCCCCATCATAACCCATGTTATCTGATGTAGTACTCCATCTTGCAGTGAATCTTCTCCGATTAACAACAAAGCTTGCTGCCTTTTTAATGATTGATCAGTTGCGCTTTTCGCACCCAATTTTTTAATCTGTTCCTGTTGGTGTATGTATGTAAAGGGATGCGGTTTGCTCCAATCTTCAGTCCGATTTCTGCCCCTGTTCCGTGGAACACGTAGAATCACTACCACTTCACTAGAGGCTCACCACAAGCGTCTGCTCTTCTCTTTTGGGAGCTGTCACATATGTCTGAGGCTGCCCGTCAAATTTGACCTGAGCTGATTTCCCGGGTGCCTAATAAAGCAATCCTTTTCTGATAATAACTAGCAGTATCACGAGGAGATGACTTGTTTCTTCTCTGCCCCAATTTTTCTCTTCTTTTGTGATTTTTTCTTAAAAGAATATACTTAAGACATGGTAGGCGGGTCGCTTTCTTAGAAGTTCCTCTTTCAAAGATGAGTGAGTTATAGAGAAAAAAAAAGAGGAGGGAAAGATTTTCACCACCTAAGCGGATCAGCGGCCCTTGTCTCTTCTGTTGGCCTTGTGCTCTGCACAGGCTGGGGACCGATTAACTTAGGGTCCCCCTTGTTAGCAGGAGAGTCATTCGTTGACGGTTTGACCCCTAATTTATACTGTCTACTAAATGTCTAATCAGGGCAGGCAGACAAAGATCACGTCTACTCTCCTGAATATGTAATGGTCCTATCCTAAAGCAGCCAGCCGCATCCCGAATAGTTTTCTACGCTCATCCGATGCAGGTTCATCGTTCATGACCTGAACCTTGTAAAGGTGGTCAATCTAAACTCTGATGCTTGTACGTTTCTTGTCGAGTCCCAGGCCGGAACAAACCATCTTTGCTTTTCGTAACGGAGGAAAGATGGTAATGCCAGGTCTGCAATCAAGACCAAAGGATGGATGCTCTTTGCTTTGGTTCGCAACAAACTGAGGAAACAAATGCTAATTATTCGAAGAGAGGTGCCGCACCCGCACCACACTGTAGGGTTCCCGCGCGATGCGGGCGTTGCGTCGGAACGGATAGGAATAGGGGCAGCGTGGCCATCTCATCTCTGTTTTGAGATGCGGCTACCGTGTTCGTGCAATCATAAGCTTTGCTGCGTCAGCCATTGCCGGGTCTCTCCTTTTTGCTTCCCCACGAATGCATCCACCAGCCGTCACGTCACCACCGGAGCCGGGGGCATGGCCGCGTTAACGTCGCCCATCAGCAGCCGAGTCGAGGCCATGGATGACCGGCGCAGGCAGAGGCTCTTCTCTTTCCTCCTCCACTCCACCCTTACGTTGATACATGGTCGCGGACCCGCACCTCGCAGACAGATCATGGGCAAGTCGCCGTACCTGGTACATTTCCTGCTCAGCATTGTGCTACTTATCATAAGAGGATTTAACCCAATCAAACTGCGCCTGGTCTTGTGCTTAACCATGCGTGTTGGCGGCCCAGCACTTAACCAAGTACAGCCACTTCAGAACTATGAATGATGTCAGCTCTCTGGCCTCATCAACAGCATGGATAGCATATGCCCAAGAAGGCATAGATCGGCAATAATCAGAAATACCGTTTGCAAGTTATCATGCATAGATACAACTAGATAGATAGGGGAGGAATTATCTATTAGAACCACGGCATCCACCAGATGTACATTTTGCCGAGGTTAATGAGGGAGACTGCTTCCGCGATCAGGCGGCGCGCTTGACCTTCCACGGAAAGCGGGAGGGAAGGACTGGCCTTAACACCTACGATAACCCCTCGAAGCCTTGCTTCAATGTTAGTAATAGCCCTCTGCATGATTGGTGACAGCAAAGATATCAGAAGACTATCGACGTGGCAATTATAGCCATTTCAAAGACTGCATCTGTTGATGATTCATACCTGTGCATGCGGGTTTTCGACTTCCCCTCCACTAGGTTTGTTAGATTTTGTCCACTCTACTAGCGGATCATGGATAAAGGTCTCAAGAATAGTCATGAGGGTCTCCTTGTGAGTTCTGAGAACCGACAGGGTAATTTCACAGACCTTCAGAAAAACGCCTTCATACCCGGTGATGCCCAATCCATCAATCATGTTCTGCAGTTACAGGTTTATCAACAGCATTTTTATAGGTTAAATACCCGCAAAGCTCCAAGGAAAACGCTAATGACAAAGGTTTCACTACTTACTTGTGTAAGCCTAAATGGCACCACTTCGGGCTTGTCAAGGAGCAAGCCCCTATCGAATAAACAGCTAAAGTCCACATGAACACAGTCCCCTGTCGCCGAATCAAAAAGGATGTTTTCACCGTGTCTGTCTCCAAGCCCAACAATATGCCCAACCATCGACCAAACTGCAGTGGTATGTGCATATGCAACTCTAGCACGAAACCATGCAGCTGGCTCAGAGAACGTTGTCAAGAACCATTTGTGGAAAACAGGAGGAAACATTGGAAGGATTTTAGTCTTCAGCATCTCATCCTCAGGCATTTTCCCATTACATACATCATATATCTTCTTGATTAGTGGATTTGTTTTCATCTTATCAAACTTCCCACAAGTTATGTAGATGTCCTGAACAATATGCCGAAGGCCGCGAGTATTGGGCACCCATTCAACCATTCCACAATCTTCTGTCAGTGGAACAACCGCAAATGTTCTGATATAAAGCTTTCTCCTGCGACTCTCTGGGACTTTGGAGAGGAGACGGTTGATCATTGCATTGAACTCCATCATGCGCGAGTCTTTCCTAAGATCATCCTTTGGTTTGCATAAAAATGGGCGAGCAACTCCGTCGCTTCCGATAAAAACAACCTGAAGATCCACATGATCACATTTGTCAGTTACAAGCCACAGTGAAGTACGTCAAACATAACGTTGCGTCCAAAACAATGAGGGTATTATCAGTATATTACATTAACATACATGCATTAGAATTGACAAATAGTATTAATAACTACAATATCAAATTAAACAAGGACATAACCATATTTCCATACTATTAATCTTTCAACAGAATTAGAATGACTGATGTATTTGAAATTAAGAAATTTGAGTTATCTAGACCACTCCTGCTCCTCACACGGATGTAAAAATAAGAATCAATCAAGGTAATATAGACATACCTTCTTTGGTCTTTGAAGAGAGGAAAGAATCTCTGCCTCATCCGCAATTCCAGCTATAGTAGGATGCTCAGAAACAGAAAAAGGGTGAAAACCAGATTGATCCAACATATTTGTATCGTATGATGGCAGAGACACAGTTAAAGCCTGCTGGACAGGCAAGATAATTCCTAGTGGCATCATTCTTTTCAAGGAACTGAATTCAGTTGAGATATTTATCGTTCTCGCCTTTGGCTGCCCTGGATGAAAGCAGAGCTTAATAAGATGTTCTATCAGAGAAGGGAACTGAACGAACAGTGCACTATTTTCACTCCCACGCCGACATCCTTTCTTTGCTGCTTGTAATATTTCTGCAGCAGCATCTCTTCTCACAGGAACTGTTGACTTTGACACTGCAGCCATCATCCAGAGAGCTTGTTGAGGGTATTCTCGTAAAATCGATGTCACAATGCATTTGACTATTCTGACGACATCACCATTTCGGTGACAGATGCGGGAGATCAACTGAGACAGCACAGTAAGCCACTGGTATGTTGGTAGATCCTTCAAACAACCCCGCATGAGCCCTGACACCTGCAGTGCACCAGTTAAGTATTATAGACAGACTGAAAATAATTTGAAAAAGGGTGTGCAATCAAATTTACCCCTGCATGAGTCTCTTTCATGATTTTATCAGAAGATCCCTCTTTGATGTATATGGTTCCAAATTCGAACCAAAGAGTAAGCATTCGAGGTAGTGCTTGGAAAAGATTCTTGTGTCCTTTGTGAAGTGCTCTTGCATAAGACTTTATGACAAAAGGAAGCATCTCCCACCAAGGCTGCTCCTTCCCTTCACCTGCCCTGCTTACAGAGCTAGAAGAGTTAGAAGGAACAGGTCTAACTCCACCCGATTTTTCTCCTCTTCTTGTCGTTTCCTAGCATCGATAAGCAAATCATCAAGAAACTTTGCCAAGCAGAAGAAACCCTTTTCCCACTTGGGCCGCAATTCTGTTACTCTCTTATATAGAGATTTGATATCTCCGCTCTGTTTTTGCCCAGTATAATGGATCCATCTAGTATAGAGAAGAAGGGTTTTCGAAACATCTGGATTTTCTTTCGATGCTTGTGTTGCAGAGATGGGTGGATTTGGCAAAGCGAGTGAGAGGCTACAAAGTGATGAAAGGACATCAGTTCCCAAAACTTCAGAAGGCATGTTGAGAAGTGTTTGTTGAAGTTCAGCTATGGCGCTATCAGACTTCCGTATATTCCAGAGATACTTTGCCTTCTCCATGTGAGCATTAGGAGCCCCTGAAGCATCCGCTTCCAGTATAGCAAGGTGGGCTGTCTCGTAGTGACCGGCCAAACGACAGAGCTTTGCATACTGAAGCCAGCAGTTTCCGACCTGAGCATTCATATGGCTCTGACTATAAACAATCCTTCGTAGAGCAAGTAAAGGCTCCCTTGTCCAAAGAGATGGCTGTGTACATCTTAGCCGGTTCTCCCAATCCTTTATTAGCTTCAGAAACATTGGATCGTCTGCACTGAATGACTTATCAAGAAATGACTCGTCTCCCAATAGGGAGTTGAAATCTTCCAACTCTCGCAACATATGAAGCTTTACAACGTAAGGATATGCACGCATATACGAGTCCATACCAGCTGCAGCCAAAGGTACAAGTAATGATTGTTTGGATTGTGCAATTTTCTCGGCAACCATAAACTGATCTTTGATCATCATTGCTTTGAATATCTTAGAAAGATCCATGTCAAAAGAGGCATTGTTCTCAGGACCGCTGAACATCAGACCTTTCTCTGTACCAGTCAGGTACTCATCCATAAGATCCCATCTCCCTAATCGCCATGCTGCTTGCACTCCCTGCATGCACCAAGTTTTCTTATACTGAGGTATACTACACACCAAACCATCCACATGTGCAATCATAGCTTGCAGGTGGCACATGTTAAGCAAACAATTAAGAACATCTGAATGTCTATGGACAGAAGTAGGTTCCATTTGCAAGGCCTGTTCACATAAGGTTAGAACTTCGGCCCAGTTTCCAGCTTTCTCATTGATGATAAGCTGATCTTGGAGGCATGATGATTTCCTGAGGTTAGCTAAACCTAGGAGGCCATCAGGCTCATCCAGTCCTCCATATATTTCCATAAGAAAAGATATGTCATCATCCAAAAAGTTGCCATTAAACTCAGCAGCTGGATTGGAGGACCCAGACTTTTCCCGGACATGAGATTCAAAATACATGAGAGCACGAGCATGAGCTTGACATCTAAGTGAGGCTCTAGCTAGAGCTACTTTGGGTATAGCGGCTAGCAACTCAGCAACATTCCTGCACTGCACAAGCATTTGATCTTTGCCATAATCAGAATATGTTTCATCTTTCAGTTTACCTCCATGCTTTCCAGCCATGGCAGAACTAGACTGGGATAGAGCAATTTGCTGTTTGAGGTCATCGACCCATTGTCCAAGATTATCAAGTAACGTGAAGATGGCTTGAATACAGACCTCACTTTGTCCCCCTGTAACTCCATTAACAGCAGCTCCACTACTTTCAGAAGCAGCTGCATTAAGAACACATAAGATTTCCTCTGTTACGCTTTGACGAGCCTCTGGGACACCATAGCAGACAACATTTAAAACCAAGTAAGGTAAGAGATAGATTGCAGTTGGCATGTCATGACGAACAATTCCTCGGCATGCACTAAAAATATCAGAGCGGGATCCAGTAGCATGTGATGTCAGCTTTCTAATCCAATAATATATCCACCTTCGAAAAGACATTGCTGGGCGGTATATTGGGCCAACTAAAGCAGAATCAGTCGTGTTAGGAAGATGAAATCTTGATGTCAAACAAGGGGCAATTATTTCCTTGACATAGTTTGAAAAGCGGCCCCACAACTTGTGGCCCCTGTGGCTCGTCACGCTATGACTTGATGCCTTCATATTGTCTTCATTAAGTGAGGACTGGCAACCTGCTAATTTTAGTAGCTCTTGAATAGCCAAGGCAGCAGAATCTTGCACCGTAGTGTCAGAAGCAGCTCTGAATGCCCTTGCAAGATGCTTGTGGATCAACTCAAATATCAGATCATCATCTGAACATTCTATCTTAAAGCGCTCAGAAGACACTACCTTAAACTTAGCAGGATCAACCGCACCCAATGCACCAAGACAGTCTGCACAAACTAATTTCAGTCTCTGGCCAACAACAGTCCTTGATTGCTCTGCACACCCCTTGAGTAAAGCCATAATTAAAGAGCTTATTACATCCAAATCAGCAATATCTTCACCAACAATGAGAGCAGTAATATCATCCCTTCTGGCATTGAATAATTTACTCAACTCACAAGCTACCATGTACCTCACATTTAAGCTCTCATGATTAAGACCACCCACAGCATCCTTCAGATGATCTTGCAGTGTCATCAGCCCTCTAGCTTCCTGTATTACTTTGTTTACTTCCAATAAGGATGGTAAGCTGGGCAATACTGGAAGTTCCCGGATATGTTGCTTCAGCAAGCTACTGTTCTTCAATACAAGTTCTTCCAGGATTTCAACAATTTTTTTCAAATGCAAAGAAGGGCATTCTCTGCACCTCTCCAAAGATGGAATGAAAGCAGCTACAACTTGGGACATGACGTACTTTATACTGTTAGGTGATACCTCAGTTAACTGCTTTATAAAAAAATGCAAGACATCAAGACCATCCATCTGAAGAGCTTCCTTATCAATGGCATAAATCAACAGAACCATAATCTTTGGTGCATGTGTACTCAGATAAGGGCCCATCATCTCAATTAACTTCCTTATTCGCTGTAGAGCTTGTTTTTGAAGCTTCACATCATCAGAGTGAAGCATCTTCTTGTCAATGCTATTGAGAAGACGAACAAAATCATTCTTCAAAAACTCAGGAAGAGTATCATTGCCTGTCAAAATTTTAGAAATATTCTGAATTGTTGGTGAAATTCTTGCTGTCCTGAAAATTAACATTTCGATAGAACTCATTAAACTATTTGTAATCACAAAAAACATGTTAATGAAGAAATCAAATTTGATGACAAAGAAGAATGACCTTTTATTAGTTTCTATTTGATCAATTTCCCCAGGAAAACATATAATTTCATCAAGCAGTGCTGGCAAAGCAGCTGCAAATATCTCTTTGCTATCAGTTCCTGTCTCTGTCTTATAAAACTGTAGAACTAATGGTAAATGTCGTCCATCTTCGTAAAAAAGAGCAAAGCAGAGCACTTTAGGCAACAGATTTACGATCAGTGGTACCAGTTCAGTGTTTATATGGCTTGCCAGCTCACGGAGAGTAATAAGAGCTTTGTCATTTTTTGGGTGTGACACGATAAGCTTCGGTATAACTGATGGAACCATTTTCTTAATCAGTTCTTCAGTCTTAATTCCAACAACACCCTCAGCAAATTCTTTAATCATTATGGGATCAGTCACAAGTCTAGACGACAAATAGTTATATAAATTATCTCTAACATGCAAGTACTTGGAGAGGAACAGATTTAGTCCTCCTTTGAAACAATAAGTGCAGCATCTATGAATTAATCTCAGCGTAGTCATCCTTATGATGGAATTATGGCTAGCAAGTTGACCGATAAGTAATATAAATGAGGAGAAGAAAACTTCTCCATGGACATCACTAACTTTCATAATTGTAGCAACTGATTCCAGAAGGGTCAGTAGAATCTGAGGGTCCTCAGCGTCAGTGAAAGCAAGTTTTATTTTGTCCATGAATTTAAGTTCACTAGTCCCTCCATTTTCCAGTCCATCAGAAAATAAAATATCCATAACATTCTTTTCCACAAAGCAGCAAATAACACCAGAAAATGCTTCCCTGACAGCTTTCATTTCATGTAGTAGTAGAAAATCAACAGACTTAACCCATTGAATTCTGCTCTCAAGCAAAACCTGCCTGTTAGAATGCCTCAATATTCGTGGTAGAACTTCAACCATGGAAACTAAACACTCCTCGGAGATCTCTGCATATAGAAGCTTGAAGAAAAGAGAGTGAGCCTTTGAGATGTTAATTTTGAAGTCTGTGTTTTCATCTTGCAATGGTGCAATGTCCACGACAGAAATTTGCTCTTCGTTGTGGATGTTTCTACTCCTGAAATCACATTTGGGACAACAGAAACCCCTTAAGAGAAGATCTAAGGTTGAGACTGGTTGTTTAGAGCGTTTGTCCAAAAGCAGCTTGCATTGGTTCCCCAAACTGTCAGTGCAATCAGTGGTTCCATTTAAACAAGATAGAAAACCAAGTGAGAAGGCAAGACTTTTCCCAACATTTTGTAGTCCTAAATCACCTATAGACCTGAAGAAATTGAAACTGTCATATTTTCCAGAAGTCGAATGAAAAGTCACAGTAGTAATAATAATAATAATAATAATAATTACTACTATTACTACTTCTTTTTTGAAAACTCATCCTTGAGCTCCCTCATAATTGAGGTAACAGAAGGAGTGGCGCCCTAAAAAACACAAGCATTCCTATGCTTCCAAATGATCCAGGCTCCTAGAATGATTAGAGAATTCACTCCTTTTTTCTGCTCCTCCACCTTTCTCATCAACCTTCACCACCAGTCAGCAAAGCTACGTTCAACCCGTCGAGGAACTAATGCAGCAAGGTCCAAAGAATCAAACACATGAAACCAAACCTCCCTTGCCACAACACATGTAGTTAGGAGGTGTTGGATGGTCTCATCCTCTTGCTCACAGAGAGGACATGTGTCCGGGAGAGGGAGTTCTCTTTTAGCTAATCTATCCGTAGTCCAGCACCTATTGCGTATGGCAAACCATAGAAAGAGCTTGCACTTAGCTGGGGCCCAAGACTTCCACAAACGGCACCAAGGTTTGAAGGTAACTGACCCATTAAAATAGGCTCTGTACACAGGCTTAGATGAATAACAACCTGACGCCTCAAAGCTCCAGGTATGGCGATCCTCTTGATCATTAAGAGCAACATTCATGAGACAATCCCATAACCTCAGGAATTCTCTGATTCCATGCCAAGATAGTCCACCACAGACTTAGATGAATAATAATAATTACTACTACTGAAGATGTGATATGTTCATATGAATAAGCTTCTACCCCCTTCTTAGATACATGTTCTAGGATCTTGCACAACTAGAAAGGCACATCTAAGAAAATGACAGAAATATCACACAGCTTATTGAAGAATGGCATGTACTGGAGAGTGAATAAAAGATTTTTCAACATGCTTTTGATAGCATTCAGTACTTGTGACCCAACCAGCAATTTCCTGTTTTATTTACTACAAAGCTGAAAAGAAGAAACACCTAACCTAGTACCATGGAAAGAGAAGCATGTCCACTCACTCAAGTTTCTTGAACATTATTCCAAGCATCCTAGGACCCGAGTACAATACAATGATGGGCAGTGACATGAGAGCCTCATTTTGAATCTCAACAGTTCCATTATGGATGGCCATATCAAGAACTTCAAGATCAGATCCAGCATTCAGTCTATTGCCAATCTTAGAGATGACTTGCATCAAGAGACATTTTACATTGTTGTCTGGACAAGTTTGAGTAACGACATGGTCATCATCCCACATCAGTTTCAGCAAGCTGATGAGATCAGCATTCACTGGATGAAGAAAATCAGTATAACTGCTGGCCAATTCACCTTCATACAATTTAGTGTGTCCAGGAAGATAGACTGTACAGATGTTAAGACAAATAGGGTAAGCTACTAAAACCATAACGAAGAGGGCTACAACTTTGAAACAGCACCATGTATTCATGAAGGTCAAGCTTGGCACAAGCCTAAACTTACAGGACTACAATTTAGTAGCATTTTGCATTTTGTGCATAACTTTATGCATTCTGTTTAAAGTAGTTGTTGAAAAGAGGATCAACAAAATCTTGCATTCTGTTGGCAATGGAGGATGAGTCTAGCTCAATTAAGTTTTGTTGATTCTTAGTCACATTCTACCTATTTGTATCAGGAACACAATAGTATATCAGTGAAACTAAACAACCTGTCCATATTAAAAGCTCTTCCTAACCTAATCAATCTCAGGTTTCATACATGCTCCATATGCAAATCACAGCTCGGAAGGCTCACAAAACATGAACGAACTCTTTAAAAAACAAAATCATTCCTTGAATAGAAAAGTCATGCACAAAATGCAAAATGCTACTAAATAGATTACATGTAAAAGTGAAAGGAAGGCTTACACTGGAGAAGCATTACAGTATGAAGAGCTTCAAGATATAGTGATAAGTCAAAGGAGAGTGAATTTCTCTTGTCCATCTGCATCATTTAGAAAGGTCCATAAAGTTAGATGATATTATAGCCTAACAGCATGACATGCAGGCCTATGATGATTTCTGTCTACCTGTATGTAAATCCAAGAAACCCAGGAAAGAACTTGCTTGGAAAGTTTAATAAACAGACTTGTCTTCGGATAAATAGACAATGAGATGCATAGCAGACTAAGCACATCTATAGCAGCCTCAGCATTCAATGGACAAGCCTCAGGACTATCAGGTGATAGGCCCTTAATAAGTGAATCTAAAGATAGTCGAAGAGAATAACAAGAATCCTTTTCTATTTCCCGTCCAATACCAGCAGAAAATCTTGATCCATTAATCTTCTGACGTTTGGTAAAAAAGTTATCCTCATTCTGTGCTATTCTTTTCTGGCCAACTTTTGTCATGCCAAACTCTTCAGATTTAGCATGAGGGCTGCTTTGACCATCACCATCATCCAGAGTAAAAAAATTCTGGCCGAACTTGTCAACAACTACTCGAATGCATTTGATCAATCTGTTGGAAGGTCTCGGCAAGCAGAGTAACTTGAGAAGGATTTCTGGTTTCCATACTTGTGGGGAGCAGAGTTCAACTATCCTCTCATATGCAGTGTACATTGCAGCCTGCAGAGGTGCAGAAGTTAGCATGTTGAGAAGGCAAAATACGCACTTGATCTCCTATAACTGTGAACTATGCTTCATGCAACAAACGGAAACCTTTAAACACCTATTCATTAGAATTAACTTATCTAGAAATTGTTGCGCATCAATTGGCACTTATATACCAAGAAAGAAGATTAAGCGCATTGCAGGCGGTAAATTGAGTCAAGAATAAGCTGGCAGTCCTTTCTACATGGATATTATCATCCTCATGAGTTCAAGCATATGGTTATACAGGATTAATAGGATCTTCAACAACAAAGACAAAACTGCTGAATCATGCAAAATGAAATTATTCAGAGAGATGACTATGGTTATCCACAGATGAAAGGAGAAAAAAGTGATCAATTTAAAACCATGAATAGGAAACCTAGTGTAATATTTTCTTTAGTTTTAGTTGCTCCTTTCTTTCTTGTTCCTCTGCCCCTCCAGTTTCTTAAAAAAAAGTGCAAACAGGACCCGGGAAAGTCAAGTTGGTCATCTAACCTGAAGCTCTTCACTCTTCCTTGTCTTTACTGCTCTTTCAAAAACATTTACAATATCAGCAGCTGTAGATTCAACAATGTAACATGGACATGAAGAATGCAGTGCATGAAGGCAAGCTCCCATTGAAAAGTCATAGTCTACATCTCTGCATAAAGAAAGAAAAGGTGGAGTGGTATGTAACAACATGTGCCTACCAAGTCCGTATGCGAGTAACTTATATCAGCAATCGTGCATATTATTAATGATTTTCAGATAAGGTATACTGAGGTGGTACATCACACCGATTTCCTCTAATCTAAAAAAGCAGGGATCATCACCTTTGGATTTAATTCAGATTCGACTTTTGCATCAGAACATCCAATATGACATAACTTAGGATCGATGCTACAGAAGGATGGCGAGATTGACGAAGATGTTAGGCATAGAATTTCAGCCGGTTGGTTGAAATGGCGTCAAGCATCTGGCGTACTTTGTGATCGGAGGGTGCCACAAAAGCTAAAAGGTAAGTTTTATAGGACCGCGATTCGCCCGGCAATATTATATGGTGCTGAATGTTGGCCTACAAAAAGACGACATGTCCAACAATTAAGTGTAGCGGAGATGCGTATGCTACGGTGGATGTGTGGACACACAAGAAGGGATCGGGTACGGAATGAAGATATTCGGGATAAGGTAGGAGTGGCTCCAATTGAGGAGAAATTGGTTCAACATCGATTGAGATGGTTTGGACATGTCCAACGTAGGCCTCCGGAGGCACCGGTGCGTAGTGGGGCTCTAAGGCGGGCCGATAATATAAAGAGAGGTAGAGGTAGACCTAACTTGACTTGGGAAGAATCGGTCAAGAGAGACCTTAAGGAGTGGAATATCTCCAAAGAATTAGCTATGGATAGGAGCGCTTGGAGGCAAGCAATCGACGTGCCGGAACCGTGACCTTTATGTTGCTCTAACTTTGTGTCTTATGGGTTTCATCTCTAGCCTACCCCAACTTGCTTGGGATTAAAGGCTTTGTTGTTGTTGTTGTTGTTGTTGGTTTGTTTTTTAACATTGCCTAGAAGCAGTACAGTTGTTAGCTGGTCAGCTTTCCAGATGCACACAGGCTGTGAGCATATGCTGCAGCACACAGAAATTTCTGTGCAAAACACAGAAATTCTGTAGAAATAAACATTTGGCTAGGTCACAGGAAAGTGTAGGAAAGTTTACCCAATTGTTAGGTTAATAATACATGTGCTTTTTCAATCAACCAAGCCATTCACTTCAAATTTTTTTCCATTTACTGCTGCATTTTCAGTCACCGACAGACATCGCCCATTTCCACTCTTACCTTTCAAACCCAAGGATAATCATACTTATTAATCATCAAAGCATGTTACGTCGAACACAGGTGTGGTCACTTACTAGTGGACCAACAAAATTATGGATCCTGCTCATCAGCTGATAGTTCGAGCTGCTGCTAGTAGGTCGAGTCACGGCACTGGCGAGAAACGCCACAGTTTTCTGTGTTGATTTGCGTCATTCGATACTGACCTGCTGTCATATGGCCATGATTTGCCGTGTTCCTACACGAAGGAAAGGAAAAAAAAGAGATCCAGTATTTTTCCTTCAAATGAGGACTGCAGGAAGTTTTCCTCCATTTTTCCTATGCTTCGTTCCTGCGTTCTAAAGGAATCTACAATAGCAATTTCTATGGGAAACAAAATCCTACATTTTTCCTATGAAAATCCTTTGATCCAAGGAGGTCGTCTGGTACTAGCAACTTGGAATAAAGGATGGAGAATATTTGTGATAAGTTCAGTCCGGTACTAGCAACTTGGAAGGGTAGTGACGAATACATAGCACATAAGGAAAGGGCGTAACTGAGCAAGCAGGACTCGAGAGGTCAAAAAATGGAAATGCATGCAGTAGCTTGTGTGACTTTGTTGGCATTATATGCTCATGCTACCTATATCCTAAGCACATATGCTACCTATAGACACATCATGTTTTTCAGTTAGCCTACAGGAAAGCAATGCCAACGTTGCTGATGCTGGCAAGTACTCACCCAGAAAAGAATGGTTACAGCTTGATTCAATTTGAATTTTGAAACTGGAAAAAGGTGAGATGCCCAAGATTATTCTCCTTGGCATGATCCCATTCTTAACCACAGGCACAATGGGCCTGAAAATGCAAACTGAATACTAACAGCTAAAGCATTTGTTTATCAATTTAAATAAAGTTTCAGGGAGTAGACTACTAAATATGGAGCATATTCCAAAATGGCTGTAGCATGTCATATTTGTGCCTAGCAAGAAACAGTGTCTAAACAATGAACAGTAACACATTCAAAGATCTAACGCTATGAATTTTTGTCCAATATTTTTCTAGGATCCAATCTATATCTATATCTGAATAAATGCAGTAATTTCAACAACCAGAAGCAAAAATTATATATAGAACAACAACAGAAAAGCCTTTAATCCCAAGAAAGTTGGGGTAGGCAATAGCTATATACAGAAGTATACCTGAAATCAGAAAGTCCGGTGCAATCTTGGCACAAAATGCACGTGATTGAACGAATAAAATCCTCCACTGGAAGAATATCAACAGTCATCACCGTGGCAACAATACGTGCAAAATCAAAGCAAACCTGTAGCACCAGGACCAGATTGATCAGCACTGTGTACATGGTCCATAGGTGTAGCTAAAAAAAAAAAGAAATATTACACTATTCATGACAGCTTACTTATAAGTGTTAGACACCAACCTTGTGCAGAGATTCATCCCCATAGCAGAGGATAGAACAAGCAGCATAAGCAAATGACATGTTTACAAGCCCATCAACATACAAGGTCCCATCTGTAAGACACTTGTTAACTAATTTAATCAGCAAATACGCAAATGGACGCCATCTTGTGTGACCTGTCAGATCAATCAGAACACCAGGTCCATTTTTCGGTTGGCAGCTGTCTGGGAGCTCGCTAAAAATCTCAGGGGAGTTCCAAATATCCGAGAAGGATCCGCATAGGCATTTAACTAACAATCTTCCAGGAGGCACACCATTAGGACTCTGATCATGTATTGATGCCACATCTAGTACATCTGTCGCATTTGACAAGGTAAGTATGAACCCTTTCTGCATAACCTACACACCTAACAAATTTGGGGACCGTAACTGAGTAAAAAAGGAATCAACTGCTCACCTTCTACTGCAACCATGGCATCGATAAAGAACTGTCTGTAGGCTTCTCGGTCACTTGTGCGCAGAACTGAGAGAAGATTCCAAACTGCATTGAATATAAGTTCATGTCTGGACCTGCAGCAATGAATACACAAGATACATAGGTAAGCAAAAGGTTATACATGTGTCACGCACATTAAGTGAAGTATCCTGCTGTGCCCGTAATATAACTGTAGTCTACCGGATTCTTGCAAAGACTTCAAATCATAACGACCTGCATTAAAGTTGTATGTCTCTTCATGCCTTCAAGGCCAACCTTAGTCTCAAAGGTCAGTTTCCATTCGACAATGAACCCAAAATTAACTCTATGTCAGGTTACATCCCACTTCAGGATGGGAAACACATATAAAAAGGACAAAGGACAAGACCTCTGCATACCAAATAAGATACATTAGCCTGCAGTTTTCTCGGGAAAAAAAACTAACTAACTAACTGAAGAGTGAGATATGTCGATGCGTAGTGCAAACTGGCAATCAAATGGCACAGCCGTACCAACTCCACTACTTAGTGGTAGTGCTACGAGGATACGGATAGATGAAGCGGCGCAACACCGCATCCAGGAAGCCTTAATGCGAGGAGCGACCGTACTAGGGTTAGGGGTGAGCGAAAGGGGGAGAAAGAAGGGCGGTACCAGAAATTGGGCTCAGCGAAGAAGGGAAGGATGCGGCCGATGACGCAGATGACGTCGGCGGCACGACCCTGGTAGAAGACCCCGGTAACTTGAGCGCCGTGTAGGCGACGAGCTTCAGCACCGCGGTGACCTCCCTGACCTTGGCTGCACCTCGGCCACGGAAACGGGGTGAGCCCAACGGTCCATCGCCATCCGCGAGAGATGAATGCGAGAGGGGAAGGGAAGTGGAAGTAGGGGTTCTCACCGGTAGGGGAGGGGACGATGTAGTCGCGGAGGAGGTTGGGGAAGACCTCGCGGAGCTTGACCTCGAGATGGGCGGAGGTGGGTACGGAGGCGGAGGTGGTGGAGCATGAGGCGGCGATAAGATCGCGGAGCTCGTTGATGTCGGTGAATCGATTGGCCATGGCCGGCGATCGCCGCCGCCGCCGGAGCGGAAGCGGAAGGGTGTTTTTCCCTCCTGAATTTCGAACGGAAATATTGGTGCGGCGCGTTCCTTGTCACGTGTGCGGTTGCTTCTAGTGTAGCGGTCCTCCTACTCTACCACCTACAGGCTACAGCCAGGACCCAGGAGCAGGAGCAGGAGGCTTTTCCTTTCCTTTCATACGGACACATTTGGGCCGTCAGCAAGGCAGGCCCAGTTTAAAATCAATGTCGGCCCATTCGTTAATTTCTGCATAATCAAGTCGAGTTCTAGCTTAGGAGTAGTAATCATAAGACCCTTTCCCATAGTTCAGAAAAAAACAAGAAAAAAAATTGTGGACAAGTGTCAGCATGTTTATAAATGAAGATATTGCAACGCCAGCAAGATATTGTTCGCGAACCAGGGGCGATCATCAGCAACAAAGAGAATATGCTTTGGTTGACTCTGATTCTCTTGTTAATTAGTGGAAGAGAAAGCCAACACCGATATGGCCATGGGCAAGACGTAACTTGGCATGCCGCAAGGGGCAGATTGGGCTCACCGGAAGGGGAGGGGGAGAAATTTGCTGATGATGTCAACGAACCAGGTCGCTGTCGCTGCTGGGCATTTTGGGCAATGTGCACAGCTCCTCCGCCCTTGTCGCCGGTGTTTATGAAAAGTCCGCGGTGCTCGCGCGTTTCGCCCAACACCTTGCGCTCATGCCCATGGAGATGGAGATGGAGGCGGGTCGGCATCGCCTGGGGAGCGAGCGGACGAGGCTGGGTGTCTACCACGAAGTGCTGCGGCGGCTCAGGGGCGCCGGCGCAAGGGAGGCCCTCGCGCCGGACTTCGCCGACAAGCTCTGGGCCCACTTCCACCGCTTCAACTTCAGGTGCTCTTCAACCCTCGCGTGCTTCGGGTTCCCCCGTCTTACTCCGTCTGCTGTCCCCGGTCCGGCGGGTGCAGGTACGCCATGGATGTCAACGTCGACAGGGCAGAGGATGTTCTCACGCATATGCAGCTGCTAGACAAGGCTACGCGCCCAGAGAATCAACCTGCCTTCTCCGTCAGAGTGGTCCAGGTGCATTGCAATTACTAGCAAAACCAAGTCGGATTCTCTATCTGCTGCAGCGATACGATGATACTATGACCATATTTTCCGAGTCTGCAGGTACCTGTACCCACAGACGCTGATGCCGGTGAACCCGATTCTTCTCGGTCCAATCCAACTGAACCCGACACCGCTGCCACTCCAAGAAGACTAGCGTATGTCGACATGGCCTCTTGATGCTTCGCTTGCTTGCTTAAATTTCAATCTCATCTTCACTTCAAAGTTTTGCGTTGTTTGTTTTCCCCAGAGCGCACCCTGAACCTATTTTTGGCTCCTCGCAGAGTCTTAAGACTCTTGTTCGTCAAGCCAGCAGCAAGAACCTCCTAGATGAAGGCGATGCTGTAGATGCTCTTCTCAGGTGCATTACCCTTTTTAGTAGCTGCATTATTACCTATCACCTTTCTTTTTTCTTTCAAGTTATTGGGCCCCTAGCTTCCATCATGCTAGTTTGTGGATGCACCCCAAATTTGACGGTCAACAGATTCTAGACATACATACTTTACTTGTCCGAGTTACTGGTACTTGATGACACAACGATTTTCCTTGATATCCATTGGCATCTAACAAGTGCATATGTCATCTTCCTTCTCTGAATGGGCAAGTGCAAATGCTGAAGTTTGTTTCTTTTGGTTGTCTCGGATTTGTTTCTAAAGTCACATTTTTTTCTTGTCATGTCAGTCATGATTGATTTATGAAATATCTCTTTCTCAAATCATGAGAAGTTGTTATATACTTTTGCAGTAAAAGTGATGAGACTAATTACAGTAAAATAATGCTAGTTCTGTGCCAGTCTGGCTGACAATTTATTTCCATGTAGACCCATGCACGAGATCACTTTTGCATCCAACGACAGGCCGAAGGGCCTTACCCAAGTAAGTTTTGGTATCGGCATATGTGTCTGTTTGGAAGATATTTCCTTGGCTGTGCTTTCTCTAATTTTATCTGTTAACTATATTACATTTTTTCTTTATAAGCTTTCTGATGCTAAAATAACATAGTGCTACAGCTTTCTTCACTACTAGGCAAACTCAACCTTGATATAAAGGAGGTGCATGCACTTTCAACAAATGATGGCTACTTCTTAGATATCTTCATTGTAGTTGGATGGGATCATAAGGTATTCTTCTCTAAATTTCTTTGTTTTGAACTTGAAATGTGTTTGGTTTTGGAACTATTTACCAGCTACCAATGCAATTATTATATTGCTTTGTTCATGCATCTTTGCTTTAAATGTTGGTTATCTAAGTGCTAAGGGTCCAACATGGTTAAAGTATATGACCCATTTCTTCATTTTACTGACAGATTTTTGTTTTAGGTTTCTAGGTATGAAGTGATGCAAATCAAAATATCTCTGTAAATCTTTCATATGAAAAATATATAATTTTAAAACCTGTTAAACAAACACCAATCCATGAGTCACTCATTACTTTCCTATGAATAAAATGTAAACGCTCATGTCAAAATATCATAATTTGACCTTGTTGCTATTCATGCAGTGCACAAAATAATACTACCTTGTGTGGTGACACTAACTGTAATTTTGAACCCTGTTGTGGGATCTCAGTACAGAACCTGCTTGCATGTTTATTGAATTAAGATTTTTTTCAGGAAAAGTATTATTGAAATATTTTGGACTGTTGTAGCCTGAAATACCATTCTTCACTTTTAGGTGCTGTATAGTAATAATGTTTCTGACACAAAAAAAGAAAAGAAAGTGGGGTGCATGTGATTCTTCATTTATATAATTATTTGTTGAAGGTTTTAGGAATTATATAATTTTAAAACCTGTTCATGGTTCTTATCTATTTTTAAATCTCTGTGTTGCATGTGTTTCATTAAGAGTTGAGAGGACTGTTTTTTGATAAGCTACCAAAACCTTGGAGGAATATCTTTCTCTTTCAAGAAGAAAACTTGGAGGAATAATTTCAATTTCGCAAGAAGTCATGTCCATTACTATTTACCTGGGAGGATAAATCTTATTTTTAATTATACAGGAAACTCAACAGCTTGAAGAAGCATTGGAGAAGGAAATTCATACTTACAAGACTCAGGTAAAGAGATGCTGCTGTCATTTCTGTTCTCAGCTGCTCATGGTGCTTATCTATTGTTTTCGAGAAATGGTGCTTATCTATTGCCCTCCTTATGCTCAACCAGTGAGGATAATCCACTATAACTTTTTCTGCCAAGTGCTGTGAAAGAAACATAAAAGAAACACCCTTAAACCTAGGAGAAACCGTTAAACCCACCCAACTAAGAATATTTGACACGAAAATAAGCATGAGCAAATAAGTTACGACCAAATCAGGCCCTTCAGCCTTATGGCCAGTGCTCAACATTTCTTTTCCAAAAATTTAAACATTTATCTTCTTTATTTTACCCTCATTAGCACAATCCCAGGTCAATAATGACATCACCTGAGACAATTGACATTCAAAATTTCAGTCTAGAGTAATTCTGCAAAGTGCAAAAGATATAGCAGCTACCTCTTTTATGATTACGTTGTTTCTAATAAAGATCCTGTTTTTTTATGAATCTTCTGAAGATCGTGTTTATTTCATAAGCATTCGCATTTTTTCAACGGTGCTTAAGTTTTTCATTGTTGAAACTCGTGTTCAGATACCTTCAACATCTTCTTGCTGGCCTCCTGAATTGGGAAGCAAGCATTGTCTGACAAATACTAACTCAGAAGCCAAGAATATTGATATACCTAAAGATAACACTGACGAATGGGAAATAAATTTCAAAGCATTGAAATTTCAAGACAAAGTGGCATCTGGTACATATGGTGATCTGTGAGTATTATGTTGCTATGTTGCATGGTAAAATGGTCTGTTACATTAACTACAAAATGTATAAGGCACTCATGCCTGTTCTCCATTCATATTGCAGTTATCGCGGTACATACTTCGGTGAAGATGTTGCTATTAAGGTGCTCAAGTCAGATCGTCTTAATGAGAACATGGAGAAGGAGTTTGCCCACGAAGTATATATCATGAGGTCAGTAAAAAAATTGTAATGAACTTTCAGAACACACCTGGATGGTTATGAGGTGTTCTAGAAGTTCATCATTGTTTTTTGTAGGTAATTAAAACATCTTTGTGTGTGCTGTTTGTGGAATTATTACTTTCCAGGAAAATCCGTCATAAGAACATTGTTCGATTTCTTGGGGCCTGTACCAAACCAAAAACATTATGCATTGTAACAGGTAAGTTATCATATGTAATAATTCTTCTTGCCATGCAAATTTTCAATGGTTGAGATATTTTGCCGTCTTTATTTAAATTTTATGTGTCTCACCAGAATTTATGAAAAACGGAAGTGTGTACGACTTCCTTCACAAGCGTAAGGGTTCCTTCAAACTTCCATGTTTACTTAAAGCTGCAATTGACATAGGAAAAGGAATGGACTATTTACACAAAAACAGAATCATCCATCGAGACTTGAAGACTGCCAATCTTCTAATGGATGAACATGAGGCAAGTATTCAGTCCTTATATGGTAAAAGTTCGCGTACTTATACATGTATAGTCCTTTATAATGTGATGATCTAATTATTTAATCTTTGCATTCACAGTGCACAACTCTTCTTTTTTGCATGTATGGTTACTTTTGGGTACAAACTGTGTGATTTACTGCAGCCACGTGTAGCATGTAAAATATATGCATTCTCTAAGTCAGCCCACAATGCAGTTTGCTTTTACTAGAAAGCTTCAACAACCACAGAAAGTAAATTAATTTTAGAGTACCCAGTCTTTCTTTTTGTTGTTGTTGTTAGGAGGTGGAGAGGCATGACATCCTATTTGTATCCTCTGTCCCTTTTCTATTGTACCATAATGTGGTTTCCAATCTAAGCTTCATTGGCTCATTGCATACCTGTTTTTGTTCCCTCTCCTGTTGATTATTTTTGCACCGTGCTACTGTGTTGCATAAACAAATTAAAACTGGTTACCAACTGCACCTTTTCAGCTCATCAAGGTTGCTGATTTTGGTGTTGCACGTGTCAAAGCTGAATCAGGTGTTATGACTGCAGAAACTGGCACATATCGGTGGATGGCTCCTGAGGTAATCTTTCTGGAATCTATGGTTAACTGAGATTTTATTTGTCTGTGAAGTTCCTTTTATTACAGTGATGAAACTCCAAACCAAATTGTTTGAAAGAATTTGTGCCTAAATTAAACAGCATTATCATTTTGTTCCATAGGTTATACAGCACAAGCCATACGACTCCAAGGCTGATGTATTTAGCTTCGGCATTGTTCTGTGGGAGCTGCTGACTGGAAAGGTATCATTGGTCTGATGGTTAGACTACTGCGGATCCTTCAGCATGTATAGGTTACTCTTAGCAGAAAAAATCAGCATTATCCTTACTTCTGCTCGTATTTACTTACACAGATTCCTTATGAATTTTTAACGCCACTTCAAGCAGCTATTGGTGTTGTCCAAGAGGTAAGGAACAAATTTAAGTTATTTTGAAACATGAAATGAAGTCCCAAGATCATCCATGGATGTATTTTTCACTTTGTTGTTTGTTGAGGTCTAACCTCATTATTATATACTTACTTTGTTGTTTGTTGAGGTCTAACCTCATTATTATATACTTCATATATGTTTAGAAGGCGTATTTTTATTGGGTATGGGCATTAAGAGGTTGTAAAATCAGGAGAACAGTTATTGGTTGGTGTAAATGACTAAGATATATTTCGCATTTATGCATTGCAATAGGATAGATACTTAGTCACTGACTATGAATGGTCAAAGTATGGTGAGATCTTTGTAGATGAGGTTTGACTTCATAAATGTAGGTCAAGGAAAGCATACAAGTGTTAACTTTAGAATAGTTAGACTCAGTTAGATAGATACTCAATTCTTTGCTTTATGTTTTAACTTCTTGCTCCCAGGAGCATCTGTACAATTTTTACCTTTTCTTGTATATTAAAAATATCACGGTTGAAGATAAATGAGAATTTTGAGGTGACTAGCATGACAAATTTGTTTCTTTCTGAATATAACCATCATACTTCAATAAGTTCACCGTTTGCTTTGTAGGGCACAAGACCGATAATCCCAAGGGGCACAAACCCTAAGCTCACGCAGTTAATTGAGAAGTGCTGGCAGCAAAATCCTGCCTACAGGCCAGACTTCACAGAAATTTTGCAATGTCTAGATGATATCATCGAGGAGGTAATCGTCTCTGCCCTCATCATCCATTCTGGAAATTCCATATGTTCATATCAAGAAAGTGTCACCAGCTTACGAAGTACTACCAGGTTGGCATGGATCCTAGCAAGACCCACAGAGAGAAGGAAAAAAGCACCTTTTTTTCTTTTGGGAAAGGACATAGCTGAAGTCGTAAGTGTGTATATGCTTACATAATTACCAGATTGTGTGATCCTTACTTCTGAATTTAGTGCAGGACCAATGATAATGTATATTATCAATTGATATATCATTGGAAAAATAGGATAATAAATATATGGGTTTGCTTCGTTCCTTTTAGTTGAGGAATTTGTCTATCCTTGCTGTCATTCTCGTAGGTTACCAGTTCACTTATTCGCACATTTGAAAAGAAAACATATATTTGTGGCTGAAGAAGTCATATCAAATGATGTATGTGCTTTCCTTGCAAATATTAAGTAGGTTGAAGTGTTTTTTTTTAAAAAAAGAAGGGCAGAAAAAGAACTTAATTCAATTAATAAAAAAAATTGATTTGATGTGTTTGCCATTACAATTATGTGGCACGCACGCATTTTCATTGAGATTCACATAACTAAACCCCCTTTGTATTTATTGAGTACAGTTCTAGCATCTTAAAAAGTTAAAAAGACAATCAGTGACTCCATATGGATGAGAACCTTAATATACAAATCTGGAGCAGAGTAGCTTTGATAAAGTTATTAGGCTTCAGGAAATGGTAGCAAGGTAACGTCACTGGTTGACTGGCAGCCCATTCTCCCTCCAAGAAGAAAAGCCACCGGCAATGTCAGTCACAGCAGTGAAACCCTGAAGATGGTTTGCAATGAGAAAAATCACCAGGAATTGTAGAAGCTAAGAACCGATCGTTGTTAAGTGGTAACATAATAGTAGACAACATGAGGCGGCCATGCTTACAGCAGTGCAGAGTTCAGTTGCTGCCATGAGAGATCTCCTGCCACTTTGGCATCCCTGAAAAGAAGATGTGAATAATATTGCAAAGAATACATGAAAAAAAAATTGAAAGAGCAGGTATTGTTCTAAAAGCATGATGATTTCAGCAGACGTACAATAATGATCTCGTTATCCTTCCTGAAGACCCTTGACACTTGTTCAATAAAGTGAGTGTTTTTCGTCATTCCTGCGAGTGAAACCAAGTGCAGAAATGTTCAAAAGTAAATGTTCGTAGTATGTGCCCGGGACCAGGCAACCAGAAATGTTCAAATGTAAATGTTCGTAGTTTGTAAAGTGTGCCCGTTTGGAGAGGCGAAACGCCGCTTGAGTCCCCTACTTTGCTTTCAAGGATGCGAGCTGACAGCATATAAAAAGTGTGTTTGTGGGAAAACGCTGTGTTGAACTAGTATAAAGTGCTTTTCAGAAAGGAAAAACTGATTCATAGATAGTCCTGAGCCTGGAGTGGACTCAGAATCAACGCACATCTATATAGAGGAAGCAAGTGCCACATATATAACTCAACTCGGGCTAATAAGATTACCTGAGCCAGTTTTGAACATGTATGGAATGTTTACAGCTCCATCTGGATGACCAGCGCCGAACTCACCGTCGGTTCTGCACAAGAAGCAAAACAAGATGTGCCAGTATTACCAAAAACAGAGTAAAACTGTTCTGTACACCGTCGATCTGGATGATCTGCCATTCATGATCTAGTACTAGTAGCGTTGACCGGAAGATCTTCACCTGTACTGAACGAATTGAAGAAATGCTAGTACACCTATGGCCTATGGAAGGGAAGGGGGAGAATCTTCAGCTGATGCACGAGTGCCCATTGCGCGATGATTAGATTACTAATAAGATGGTACCTGACGTCGAGGTAGCGGTGGCCGGCCTGCTGCAGCTCGTAGGCGACGGTCGCCGGCACCGATCGCGGCACTTGGGCGGCGTCACTAAGGGAGCCCAGGGTTCTTCTTCTCATCATGGCGAACAGAGACAAGGGGGAGGAGGTCGCCTGCCTCTGCATGGCAATGGCGGTGGTTGAACAACCGTTAGCAGGCCCCTCTGCCTAATCAAGAAATTATTAAGGCCCAAGCTAGGTAGCACCTGGTGGCTTGAGCGAGGAGGGAGACGCACGCCGCCGCCATTAGATTTCTTGTATCCTTCCCTTGGTATGAGGCGCTAAAGGTGGCCTCCCTTTTTATTCTGCTGCTCATCTATGCATGTATGGGTATTCAAAAGTTTCTTTTGCGTGCCCTTGATGATCTCGTTTCTTCCGGCTCGTGAGAGCCGCCCCGATGTTCTATTTTCTATCGAACCTTCTATGCTTTTGCTTTGATTACTAATTTACTATGCTCTCACCTCAAGGCCAACCGAAGCTTATTAATTATGTTTCTGGAACACACTTGCTACTGCTTGTTTAATAATTAATTAATGGCCACGGTTGGCTGAAATTAACGCAGTTCATTTTGGAACGATGCTTCACATTGACCGCATCAGTCCATGATGCAGTGCGGGCATCGCCTGTTGGTGTTGGGCATAGGGAGAGAGAACAAACAAAGTACTGTATTTAGAGATTTGAATGCTTGAAGTATTTTTATTCTGCGAACCAGGTGCTCGAAGTTGACCGGCATCATAAAGTGTGCTGTGGTGATTCCTCCGTTTAAGAGTGAACTGCCCATCCTTCTTTGTGAGCTAAAGTGGTTGTAAGTTGTAACTGGTTGGTACATAATAATTCAATAGTAACGTTCTCATTTCTTTTTTTTAAAAAAAGAAAACAAATATAATAATGCTCTCCTTAAGACACGTCTATATCTCTAGTTCAAGCAAGCATTAGATGCATTAAAATTATAATTAAAGTTTTATGATCCTAAATTCAGAATGTACATGGAGCAAAAGAAAACAAAGTGTACAGGAGGATAGATCTAATGGACTTGAATAATTTAAGAGCAAATTCCTTATTATCCACACTGAAATTATAATTTCTGTTATTCACCGTCTAAAATATACAATGCCGTTATTTGGCATCAGTTATAGATTCTACTCACGGTCTCTCCTACAGACCTGTATATAAGAACCGAAACTGTGGCACCAAATCGCTTGAGGGGATGTGAAATGCACGTAGGACAGTTGGCTCAAATGTTGGTCAACCTACAGCAATGAAATTTCCTAAATCACAACCTACAGCAATGAAATTTCCTAAATCAAAGTTTGATTTTGGATGGCTTGGAATCCAAACATCGCTACTAAACTGTGATTTAGACGCTAGTTACGGTTACGGCCCTGAATTGATACTGAAGCATATATATGTTGTCCAAGTGCATGCATGGCATGACTATTTTGCAATCTCCAGTTATTCAGAATAAAGATGTACAAGGCTTGTCTTCAGTAGTTATAGCAATACAAACGTTACTGATTGACAGGCAGTCCATTATCGCTCCATGAGCAAAATCCGCCGGCCATGTCTGTCACAGCATTGAAACCCTGAAAAGGAGAGGAAAAAATCCCTATGGATCACGGAAACAGGCAGTAACAGATTTTTACTTGTTAAGTGGTGAACAAATCATCAGAAAAAGATGATCTTACAGCAGCGCAGAGTTCAGTTGCTGCCATGAGAGATCTCTTGCCACTTTGGCATCCCTGGAAAATTAGGTATATGAATTCTGGCAGAAAGTATATAAGTAGAAGCGTGAAATGTTCTGAGATTGAGCAGACGTACAACGATGATCTCGTCATCCTTCCCGAAGATCTTGGACACTTGGTCGAGAAAGTGCGTGTTTCTGGTCATTCCTGAAGTACAGAAATCCTTGGTTGAGACTTGAGAGAGTGAATGGACTTATGTGAGTGAGTAGAGATCAGATTTACCTGAGCCGGTTTTGTGCATATAGGGGATGTTTACGGCTCCTTCCGGATGCCCAGCGCTGAACTCGCCCTCGGTTCTGCAGTGCAGCTGTTTCAGATAAGAAATACGTATACTAGGAGTAGGAGGGAACAAGACTGATTCTTCAGAGTTGGTACCTGACGTCGAGGTATCGGTGGCCGGCCTGCTGCAGCTCGTAGGCGACGCGCACCGGCACCGACCGCGGCACCGCCGCCTCGACGCTACATCTGGAGATGGAACAGCAAAGATGATGCATTGTTGGCAAGAAGAAATCCAAGATTAGTGTTTGATAGTATCCCCCCAACCTGACAGCGACGAAGCCGCGCGTGGCCTTGATGGCTACGAGCCGAGGATTTGCGGCGCCACCATGTCGCACCCTGCAACACAGCCACACAGGGTTGAGTAAGGCCACGATGACTCAAGTCATGGAAGGAAGGAATACCTGGCGCAGCAGGGTAGGGGCTCGGCGAAGAGGGACACCACACGGCCAGGGGTTGCCATTGCTCTGTTTTTCTGCTAGCCATGGGCACTGGAAATGAAACATTTATACAGGGCAGAGAGTCTTGCATGTTTTTCTTTCTAATCCTTGTGCTGTCAACCTTGTATTTGCCGCTTGATGTTGTAGTGATGAATTTTGGTTTGCAGTTTGGACGACCTGTCCCTGTCCTTCATTGGGGAATCAGACGGTGGCCGTTGGGGCTCTCTGTTCGTCACAATCCACATGTTAAAGTTAGACAACAGCCAACCACTGCTGTTCCTACCAACTTACTATTACTCCGGTTGCAGTAGATGTGAAAGGGAAATCCTTTTTGCAGAACACGGTGTGTATGGGAAAAATTGGATAATGTTGGAGACGCTGATGACAAAGCACTGAAGCGGCAAAGACAGACTTGCTCCGCGGATAAGGCGAGGAAGATATTTCTGCCACGTATCCCATCTTGGTGTGGGCTGCTTGACATCTTTGTTGTTCGGGACCGCCAAGTTCGTTCCAGAAGAAAACAACTCGGGTAACTGTGCTGTGACTCTCAGTTCAAAAACAAAAGCTGTGCTGTGAGTTGCGGAGAACAGAGTGAAACAACCATTTTGTTCAAGGAAAAAAAAGACCACGAAACAGCATGCACATTTATTTATTTCTTAAAAAATAAGTTTGCAAGCCAAACATTTTATTGCCACAGAACACTAGTAGGGCAGGAACAATGAATCACAGAAAAAAGGAAAAAGAAAATGATCACATGTTGCGGGCCAGGAGGAGGTTCTTGAAATTGACGGGCGTGGTGAAGGATGATGGGCCGTCGTAAAAGGCCCTTGCACCCAGTTTGGCGGCCCGCTGGGTGGTGTGGACCGAGTCCCAGAAGATGTATCGATCGCGGTTGGCGCAGAGACTGGCGGTGGGCCCGCAGTCGGCCTGGGCGCCGAGCCTGCCGCCGCCGCAGCAGGCGGTGTCGGAGCTGCCGAAGCCTGCCGCCATGGGATCGCCCAAGGTCACCTGCGTCAGCTTGTACGAGTCCGCCACAGAGTAGGCCATGCCCGGCTTGTTATTAACGTTGGCGAGCATGGAGCGGAGGAGGGCGTCGTTGAAGCCTGCGGCGAGCTGGTTGAGGTCGTCGGAGCAGTTGCCGGTGGGGCTGAGCACGCGCACCCGAGGCACGCATCCCACAGGACCAACGTTGATGATGCCAAACTTCCTCGCCCCCAGCTGGTACAGATCCTGCTAGTATTCACACAAAGGTTAGCAACTACGTATATCAGCTGGATTGGATTGTTCTTTTAATTTTTTCTCTTGTTGTTTGCAGTTACTTTTCTGGCCAATAATCCTATACAGCTGGATCAGATATGTCAACGATCGAAAGGTACAGCTAGTAAATAATAATGTGCAAAACATGGTTAACTCGATCGTTACGTTAGTCAGTCGTTAGGCGCTATATGGAGAGGGTTGACAGTACCCACCTCGTGCAGGCGCCATATAATTAACAGAAATTTTATAATACAGTAGGAGTATGAGAGAAGTAAAGAAAAAGGGAAAACAAAGGCACCGTGATTGCGGCCGAATAGTTGGATATGAGGCTGGTGTAGAGCGCAGCGACGTCGGCCGACTTGTTGTGCTTGGCCTGCGCCGTCGAGAAGGCGAACAGATCGTTGCTGCCGACGCCGAGGAGGAAGAAGGATTCTGACAGCAGGTGGTCCACCACGCCAGAGCCTGCCTTTGCCACCATCTCGGCCTTGGTCGCCGCGAAGTAGAGCACCTGCTGCGACAGCGGGATATTGTTTCCCGCGTTCTGCATGCATGTAACAAACCAATTCATCAATAATCACTACACTTTGAATCTTTTTGCATGAATGATGAAGATTAATAAGTTGCCAATTTTTTTAGGACAATAAGTTTCCAATTGTTAGTACCGTGGAGTCGAGTATCCCTGCCCCTGCTGATGCATAGTTTACTCCTCTAGTGAGAGCTCTCGGGATCAGATGGTTGTGAGCTTTGAGCCCCAGATACGCCATAGGGCTCCTCTCAAACCCAAGACTCTTTGCTGCATTATCGTCTCATCATCAAACACCACTACATACGATAGCAAACGAAAATAATTACCAAAAAATCCTCAAAGATCCTATTTAATACATGTGTACCAATGAAGTCGGCTATGTTGTAGCCGTTGCTGAACCTTCCGGTGGGCTTTGATCCCGGGAAGTCGATGCCGTAGTAAGATCTGTTGGCCCTGGGAACGCCAGCCCCCGGCAGATAATTGTTGTTTCCCACGTCCAACGTGGAGTCCCCGAAAATGTACATCGCTGGCGCCATCTTACTACTGGCCGGATGATGGGCGCCGGCCACTGCTGCGCCGAGCACAAGGCAAAAAACAAGAGCCTTCATCATGGTCACCACCTCGTATCCCATGATCTCCGACTCCGATCCGTCCTATATCTCTCCTTTTTGCTCTCTCTATATATATATGTGTTGCTAGCTTCTGAGAGTTCATGACCGTCGAGGGGCCACCATTTATAAGACTTCACTAAAGGTTTTCAACTCATCGACCAAAAGTCCAGGGTCTTAATCTTTGTCAATTTGTATGCATATCAACGATCCACTCTGTTAGTTTTGATGTGACATACTTAGAGCTAAAATTAATATCCATATATACATACGTGATGTGAAATCCTTAGGAAAGTCACCCTGAATAATGAGAATGCTCGTGCCTTGTTTACCTTGTCAAATAATTTCAAAGTTGAATAACGATATAAAAGTAACTAGTCCCATGGTTGATTTTGCAACCATGGAAATCTGTTGGTAGTTCGATAAAATTAATTGATGTGTCTGGCTTGTGAGTTCTCATGAGGGCAGAGGGGATGCATTAATGCTAGGTTTGTTTCAAGTGACGGGGACAAGTCCCGGTCTTTTATCCGTCGGTCCATTTAATTTGTATGCATATGTCTACAATCCACTTCGCCTAGTTTTGACGCGACCTCAAAGCTATAAAAGTGGATTGGAATGAGAACCTCGTGCTCGTGCGTTATTCTTTATTACAGACCGGGCCGTTGAATAACGGTAACTGCTCCCATGTCGTCACATAGAGATTGGTTAACGTGTGTGTGCTGCCTCTCGTTATATTGTCAAGCGTCCTTTATTTCCTGTGCCTGATTCAACGCAGACCACCATATTGTTATCAAAAAAAAAAAACGCAGACCAGCATATATACGTATGCACATAATTTTATGTATTGGCGTGCAAGCAAACAAGCTAGTAGCAAAAATGATTTGATTTTATAACAAGTGAACCCAGATCGAGCGGGGAGTGGACTTAATTTTGTTGCTATATATTATTGGAAAAAATAAAGAAAAGTAGTCCAAGTGGATCAGTTGTGGTGTGCGAGCTGGTTGAAGGTGATGGGCGTGGTGAAGCGAGGCGGGCCATCGTAGTAGGTGTGCGCGCTGATCATGGCGGAGCGCTGAGAAGGGTGCACGCGATCCCAGAAGAGGTAGGCGTCGCGGTTGGCACAGAGCGCGGTGGAGCCGGGCATGCAGTCCTCCTCCGCCCCGAGCCGGCCGGCGCCGCAGCAGGCGCTGTCGGCGTTGACGAACCCGACGGCGGCCGGATCGGTGGCGGTGGTCAGGCCGTAGGAATCGGCCAGGGAGTAGGCCATGCCCGGGAGCTTGGCGGCGAGGCCGGACAGGCTGGACTTGAGGGCGTCGTTGAAGCCGGCGGCGAGCTGGTTCATGCCCTCGGCGCAGGCGCCGTTCGGGCTCAGCACGCGTACCCGCGGCACGCACCCTACCGGACCAACGTTGATGACGCCAAACTTCCTGGCCCCCAGCCGGTACAACTCCTGGATTAGGTGTATTAATTCTCAGCAGATGCAATAGCTACTTTCTCTCCAAATTAGAAAGCTTATTATTAATTAATTAGCCGATCAGTGAATAAATTAGTTACCGTGATAGCATTCAAGTAGTTGGAGATTAGACTGCCGAGGAATGCCTCAACTTGGCTCTGCGTCGCCGATGTGTTGTGCTGCGTGGCGAAGGCGAACATGTCGTTGCTTCCAACGCCGAGGAGGAAGAAGGACTTGGAGAGCAGCTGGTTCACCGCGCCTCGTCCCAGCTTGCTCTCCATCTCGGCCTTGGTCGACTCCAAATACCGCACCTGCTTCGACAGAGGGATGTTGCCTCCTGCATTCTGCATCCATGATCTCAGTTAATTCATAATCAAGCCCTCCGTACGATTTGTTTTCATCTTATTATTCTTCAAAGTAGTGTAATCTCTTTCGCCAAATAATAATTGAAACCATGCATGCAATTACAGCCAGCGTGCTTGTGATTATATTCGTTCGTTTTTTGGCATACTTAGGGTGTGTTTGGTACAGCTTATGGTTCAGCTTATGAGGCAGCTTATGCTATCATAAGCCATAAGCTGCACCAAACAGATTGAAGTCATAAGCAGCTTATTACCAAACAAACCATAAGCAGCTTTTCCATTTGTACTAGAGAGGCAAAGCAACAAAAACCTTGCTTTTCCAGCTTATGCACTCATTTCACCTCATAAACCATTTTGATAAGCTATTTTGCCAAACGGTTTGACTGCTTATGCAACAATAAGCTAGATAAGCTACATAAGCAATTTTGACGGATAAGCTAAATCATAAGCAATAAGCTATATAAGCATAAGCTCTACCAAACACACCCTTACATATGCATATAGATGCGTGTGATGTGCACGTGAATTTTGGCGTGTTACCCACACCCGTATCTCCCTCCTACGAGGCATCTGCATCGTTTCTAGCTAATCTTTTTGGAGTGAAGCAAAGCTATAATCGATCTCCACTTCCTCCACCCACGAGGTCCAGTGAGTGAGTACGTGCCACCGACAGAGCGAATCGAAGACCCTAGCTTATGGGTAAAATTTAATTAAGAATGATTATTACTGGTACATCATCTGACAGAGGAACAGTTTATTGTCCGATCCAATATTGGAACTATATGTAAGACTTTTGTTACTTGCATATAATCGATCTCACTTACAGTGGTGTCTAGGATCCCAGCTCCCGCCGACGCATAGCTTACGCCTCTAGTGATGGCGCTGGGGATCAGGTAATTGCGTGCTTTGAGCACCAGGTAAGCCAGAGGGCTCTTGTCGAATCCCAGACTCTTTGCTGCAGGAACACATGGAAATTATTATGCATATCAAGCAGCATTGCCATTGCGGGATGGATCGAGCAAATAAACAGATATACGGAGGATGATGCTTGCAATTAGAAACTTAGTTAAGATGGATGCACATACCTACGAAATCGGCGACATTGTAGCCATTGCTGAACCTTCCTGTGGGCTTACCGGAGCCCGGGAGGTCAATGCCGTAGTAGGGCTTGTCGGCCCTGGGGACTTGATCCCCGGCAAGTGGTTGTTGTTGCCAACGTCCAGCGTCGAGTCGCCGAACACGTACACCGCCGGCACGATCTTACTTGGCCGGACGCCGGCGACCACGCCGAGCAGGAGGGTAACAACCAGAGCCAGCTCGTACCTCATGACTGATCTCTACACTACTAGCTAGGGCTTTACGCAAGAACTAGCTCGGAAGCTGTAGCTGGGAAATTAAGTTCTAATCTCAGCGCTAGTAATAACTACCACCGCTGATAGTGATAGATTAGCTTCTGAATTGAAGCTTGGTGTTGGCAAAGGGGCACGCAGCCACTATTTATAAAGCAGCAGTCGCTTAACGGTTTTCTAGCTAGCATGCATGCGTACTTAGCAATCCACTGTCTGTAGGTGATGCCCTTTGGAAATCAATTAATTAATAAGTCCTCAAATGAAGCAGAGCAGAGACGATGATCCTGATATATCTTCCTCGTGCGTGCGTTTACCGCGTGTAACATATGTAGCCAATTGATTAGTGGTCATGTGATCGGTGCAGGAAATATATATGTAGCTAAATGCAATTTGTTTGGATATCTATCTGTTAACGTGCCTGCTGCCTCTCCATGTCAACTGTATACACCGTCCTCCCTCCTGTGTCCTGTCCAGGAGTAGCTTTTTTTTTTTAACTCCAGTTGTTCTTAAAATTCTTGTAGTTAGGACAACAATTGTAGCTTGATTTTCAACTAACTATTAAACTGCTGAAAAGAAAGTTAGACCGCAGCTGTTACATGTACTCATGAGCTGGAGCATTTGGGTCACAAGAAACAATTGGATATTCAATGAGATCGATCCCAGAGTGCAGAACTGCCGAGATATATCTTCTTCAAAGAGCTGTCTATGGTTATCCATAGATCAAGCAAAAAGAAAGCTGATGCATTAACACAATGATGGATGTAGAGAAATACACACCTAAGTAGTTTCAGTTTTCTATCCTTCCATTACTTTTTTTATTTTCTCCCTTTTTCTCATGTACATAAGACTCTTGTTTTGTTTATAAGGAATAATAAATTCTGTAGGGGCCTGCCCTCCAGTTCTTATAAAAAAAAGTTTGGTTTTGAACTTGCTTTGTTGTCCCAGCCACATTAATTTGAAATTGGAGAGAGAGTTGGTGGACTACATTTTGTACTCAACTACTACGTAACAGTATACAATGGCATAGAAACAAGAAAGTGGAGTGGATATGTATGATGATGGAAACTGAAATAATATAAGCACGCATAATTGATTGCAATGTGCAGAGATGAACTGGGCCACGATGTACTGATAAATCAGCAGGAGTACGGGATCGAATAGCTAGGCAGCGAATCTAGGGTCTTCCTCGTCATGTATTGATGGAGTGATTTGGTAAATCCTGTCTGGATGATACCAATATTATTTCTGTGGCTGGTGTTCAAAAGTAGCAGGGGCAGTGCTTCGATGGATGAGACCTGGTTCTGGATCTCGATGCATGGACGGTCAACTAGGATACTTACATCGTCCTTTTGAAATGAAAATACAGTAATGGATGAGAGCAGTACTTGAAGTCGAAATGAGTTTCAAAGAAGTATTCATTTAATTTTGAATCAAGATGAGGCGAGTACTCGACTTTTATTTTGGTATTGAAAAAAAAACAAAGATCTAGCAATCGAATCATTTATCAAGGAACAGTTTGTGTAGCTCATGTTTGTGCCAGGTGTTTGAAGGTGATTGGCGTTGTGAAGTGGGCCGGGCCGTTGAAGAAGTTGTGCGCGCTGATCATGGAGGCCCGGTGGGAAGGGTGCACGCGGTCCCAGAAGAGGTAGGCGTCGCGGTGGGAGCAGAGCGTGTCGGAGTTGGGCATGCAGTCCGCCTCCGCGCCCAGCCGGCCGCCGCCGCAGCAGGCGCTGTCGGAGCTGGTGAAGCCGATGGCGGCCGGATCGGTGCTGGTGGTGAGGCCGAAGGAATCGGCAATGGAGTAGGCCATGCCGGGCAGCTGCTGCTTCTTCGTGGCCATGTGGGACCTGAGGGCGCCGTTGAAGGCGGCGGCGAGCTTGTTCAGGCCGTCGGAGCAATTTCCCGTCGGGCTGAGCACGCGCATCCTCGGCACGCACCCCACGGGGCCCACGTTGATGATGCCAAACTTCCTCGCTCCAAGCTTATGCAGCGCCTGCCATCGTCATGCACGCACGATATCTTTCTTTATTATAAAATTGAATCTCTATTTATCTTTATTATAAATCTCTATATAGATATATAAATCTCTATAGATACCGTGATGGTGGCAGAGTAGTTGGAAATGAGGCTGCTAATGAAGGCGTCCATGTCAGCTGGCGTGGCCGATCTGTTCTGCTTTGCCTGCTCCGTGGCGAAGGAGAACAAGTCGTTGCTGCCGACGCCGAGGAGGAAGAAGGATTTGGAGAGCAGGTGGTTCACCACGCCGGACCCTGCCTTTGCCACCATCTCTGCCTTGGTCGACTCCAAGTAGCGCACCTGCTGTGACAGAGGGATGTTCTTTCCCGCGTTCTGCAGTTTTTTTTAAAATCAATTAGCTATATGTCCACAGTTTTTTTATTTATTTTATTAGTAAGATAAAATATTAATGAACTAATGGTTACCGTAGAGTCTAGAATCCCAGCTCCCGCCGATGCGTAGCTTACTCCTCTGGTGATGGCGCTGGGGATGAGGTAATTGCGTGCTTTGAGCACCAGGTAAGCCAGAGGGCTCTTGTCGAATCCCAGACTCTTTGCTGCATATACATCGTCCATGGGCATAATACAAGTAATAAGTACTGCTATATATACACAACACACAAGAACTATATATATGTTATCTGATAGAGAAAGAAGAAGCAAATTACCGACGAAGTCGGCGACGTTGTAGCCGTTGCTGAACCTTCCTGTGGGCTTGCCGACTCCCGGGAGATCGATGCCGTAATAGGGCTTGTCGGCCCTGGGGACGTCCTTCCCCGGCAAATGGTTGTTGTTGCCAACGTCCAGGGTCGAGTCCCCAAACACGTACATCGCCGGCACCATGACCTTCTTATAATTAGATGATGATGGCCGGACTGCGGCGACGGCGCCTAGCACAAGGCTGATAACGAGAGCCTTCATGGCCAACGATTCCATCCCCATGCCTACTGATCGACCTCTCCTTCTTTCAGCTATCTATATGCAAGCTAGATGCAGCTTCTAAATACAGTATGCTGCGCTGCGCTACTTGCTATGATGCCTTGTAGTACTGCTAGAGCTTGTTGTGAGTTACTACTTCATTTGGGCAAAGGCTGATGGGGAGACCTATTTATAAGCTACTCGATCCATCTAATTGTTTTCAACGCATTGACCACAATGTGGTCTAATTAATCATTGTGGCATTTGCACGCGCAGTTCACTTTACAGACCACTTTTCCTTGCCTTGAACAATGAACATGAGCTTATATGTGATGTCCCAGGAAAGTTCGATCGGATGATCAAAAATTGATCCAATTGGAATGAGCACGTGAATTTACACTGTAAATATGGAATACTTTATATTACTGGGTACAATAGCCGAGGCAAAAGACACACTAGTATATATATTTTCTTTGGCCAGCATATATATATAGACCCGGCATTCCGTTAACGTGTCTGCTGTCTCGTTGTCAACAACAACCATAATTAAAATACAAAATGTCATACCTCCACCGCGTACTTACTACCTTTCCAGCTCTAACTGTTGCTTATTTTATATGTGGATCACATTTGTGTAACCTGGCGAGGATTGTGTAACCTCACTTTTAAACTAGTACGTAACAATATACAAATGACAACGATCCAAAAGCTAGCTAAGCATGATTTTTTTTCGAAATAGATGACATTAATTACAAGTAAACAGGTGGTCTGGATCAGGTTGTATATGTACCGACTAATAATTTTTGAGACCCAAATGAGACAAGGTTGTGCACTAATCAGATTCTTTGATTTACTGGGAGCATATATATACACGTCTCTTTGCAATTAAATTGAAGGGAGTAAGTATAGGTTGGTTATGCAGCATTGCGTTGTGTTGGACGACAAGAGTGTAATACACTGTAGTAGTACAGGAGAAAGCAGCAGACAAGACATCATATGAAAACACAATCGTTATTATTGACTGGAATAATCTGCCACTTTTTATTATTCACGATTGAGGATTTAAATTCGGAAGCTGGTGGTAGGAACTAGCCCTAGCCGCCAGGAGTATCCTAGCCGTCAGCTCTTGGTTGACATTGTCAATGTGAAGAGGAATTGGGATCCATCCTAGTTTAGTAATTTAAATTAGATTGTATAAGGTTATTATATTTCTCTAACCAGTAGAGAACGCCTCGCGTCAGTATGGAGCAATGGATGACGATGTGTTAGCAATGATAGCTAGACAAAGATACCATCATTGATGGTGAATCATGTAACTTCTCAACCCAAGAGATTAAGTCAATCTTGGGTTAGCCCTTTTACACGAAGCGAGAACGAAAACGTAAATAGGTAGATTGATATGTGGAGTCCACTAAAAATGGAAAGTAGGCCCAACAAGATTTGGATTCTAAGGCTCTTATAAATAAGATATTTCAGCCCTTCCATTTATCATATGATGGTTCTTTTTGACCATGACTATGTACCGGTGAGGGTTTGATTTTTGGTGGCATCCAAGTAAATGTTGATTGAATTTATGTGACGAATCTAGCGAAAAAGATGATGATGGATCTGATGACACACTCGACAACGCCAAGTTCTTCATTTTTGCATGTGGGAGTTAGCAACAATCTACCCTAAAATGATTATTGAGTTTGAATTTCGTGTCGAGATGAAGATGACGATGATGGATTGTATCAAGGACATGTTCGTTAATATCAGAGTTATGGTTTATCTGTCTAGGATGGTGAGATTTATGATTGTTTTAAAGTTTCTTACACCTCTATCAACAAAGTTTGAAGTTGTTTGGATTGATTTCGTAATGAGAGCATGTATGTAATATACATTAACAAAAAAAATCTGGCACCTTTTATTGGTTTGATAAAGTAGTTCACAAAACATCCTTTTATTGATTTGAGGAGCACTAACATCCGCAGTCAGGTTTGTGTGCGGTGGGCCAGGTGCATGAAGCTGATGGGCGTGGTGTAGTGATGGGCCGGATCGTCGTAGAAGGCCTTGGCGATGAGGAAGGCGGCCCGCTGGGAAGGATGGAGTCGATCAAAGAAGAAGAGGCGGTCGCGGTTGCGGCAGAGCACGGAGGTGGGCGTGCATCCCGCCTCCGCGTTGAGCCGGCCGCCGCCGCAGCAAGCGCTGGCCACGTCGGTGAACCCTAACGACTCCGCCTTCGGGTCACCGGTGAATGCGGCCGCCGTGAAGCCGTAGATGTCGGCCAGGGAGTAGATGAGCCCCGGCAGCTGCTCGGCGAGTCTGGGCATGAGGGAGTTGAGCTGGTCGTTGAAGCCTCCGGCAAGCTGGTTCAGTACGGCGGAGCACGCGCCCGTCGGGCTGAGCAGCCGAGGCGCCGGATGGCAACCTATCAGCAGAGCGTTCATGATGGCAAACCTCCTCGCGCCCAAACTGTACAGCTCCTGGTATGTCGTGATCAATCAAAATGAATTAAAGCTTCTTAATTACTCTCATATAATAATTGATTAACTAACTAGCTAGGTCACCATGATGATGATGTACCTTGATGGCGTCGGAGTAGATGGAGATGAGTCTGTTGTAGAGCGCGTCGCTCTGGCTCTGGCTCTGCTGCTGCTGGTCGCTGTTGTGCTCTGCGAAGAAGGCGAACGCATCGTTGCTGCCCACGCTGATGAGGAAGACGGACCTGGAGATCAGGTCGTTCACGGCAGCATCGGTGGCGACCATCCGAGCTCTCGTGTCCCTGAAGTAGTGCACCTGCTCCAACAACGGGATGCTGCTACCCGCGTTCTGCATAATTGTAGAGTTAGTTGATCACAGTGTGTGTGGAGTGTGGATTCGGCAGAGCAACAGCCCAAATCTCCCGAATCGCTCATGTTATGATCTACATCCTAGCTTAGCTAGGTCTCTACGTTCCGTCATCTGGCTTATATTCTTCGTGTAGCATTCAGATCGAATGACTATGAAATTACGTTGATACTTCCACACATTATGGATAATGTAGGAGACATCCCTATTTTCACCCGGGGGTGTTAATTACCACTGCTTAGCTTTCAATTATCGCCTCCGACCAGCAAATTAAATGTGAAACAAGGGAGAGGACTTACAGTGGAGTTGAGGATCCCAGCTCCTCCGGACGCGTAGTTGACGCCGGTGCTGAGAGCGGTGACGGCAACACTGCTATCACGAGCCAGCAGCGACAGGAACGGCGGAGGACTGCCGGCGACGAAACCCATGCTCATTGCTACATAATCGGCGGTGTTGTAGCCGTTGCTGAACCTTCCGGTTGGAGTCCCAGATGGGAAGTCTATGCCGTACAAGGGATTATCGGCCCTGTCGTCTCCAGAAGCTCCCGGAACGTAGTTGTTGTTTCCCACATCCAGAATGGAGTCCCCGAACACGTACATCGCCGGCGGTGAATTATTAACGCCCTCGACAATTTGCATGCTCATGGACATGGATATCATCACAAGGCATAGCACAAAAACCTCCATGCTCGACATTGCCACTCACTGCATACTCTTTTCATACTGCAAACAACTGATAACAGAGAGCCGGGGTGCGCAAATAATTCGCTTTCATTAATTGGACAGTCCTCGATTGTATTGCACATTGATTGCACTATACCTGATTTTCCTTAATTTTGACACTCAAAGCTGGGAAATAAACAAAGGACATGAGAATATGTCGGCATACTTGTGGTCAAATATAACTACCAGTATCTTGCACGTACGTACACATAACGTAACCAACTAACGACCACACGAGTTGCGACTTGCAAGCCCGTCTCCACGTAGCTGGTCGTTAGCATGCATGGTGCTGCATCTTTTGCAGCCGGCCATCTGTGCGAATTAGTATATATTTCAATCAACTAGTAAATGAATATGGTTCGTGCAAAAACAATACTTCCTCTGTTTCCAAGTTTATTTTTTTAGTTACATTTGACCATTTGTCTTATACAAAATATTAGTTCAAACATACAAAATTATATGTTATTTTTCAATCTTTTTAGTGATAAACCATATTCTGATAAAATATATGATTTTTAATAAGACGAATGGTCAAATATAAAAAATAAGTCAGTAGCAACAACAATTTTGAAACAAAGTAGTATATCACTAATAACGACCAGGGCTCCTCTTCGTTCCGCATAGTTTCATTGCAGTATTGTCTTGTAACAACTAGCATATGCATACGAGTGGTTTAGTGAAGAGGCTGTTATGTATCTGTTTCAATCCATCTTATTTTGGGCCATTACAAGGGAATTAGTTATATTATGAGAAAATCCCTTGTATGCCCCTGAAAAAACTTTCATTCCCTCCTATGTCACCGAAAAAAACTTCTCCGTTCTATGTGCCATCACTTGTGATTTTCTTTCCCTTATATGCCCCTCCTGAGTAATAATATATTGTAAAACTAATTTTCTTCAAAGATGAACCATGAAAAAATATTTTAAAAATAATACATCATAATGTATGTATAAATTTTCAGAATTTTATTGAGTTATTTAATACACCTAAAAATTAAGGCAAGCTGAATTGGTTTAAATTTTCAATTCATAATTTGTGTTGTTGAATTTGCAGTGGACCTAATAACCAAAATTGTCATCATTATTTCTTATATATGTGACCGTAAAAATTAGCTCAAATATTGAAGAAATAAAAATCTTCTTTCAAGCTGATAATAGTAGGGAAGGAAAAGAAATTGTTATAAGATTAAAAATGGTTGGCATCGGCATACAAAGGAAGGAAAATTTCAAGCGCGACACAGAAGGGGAGTGAACTTTTTCCAGAGACACAGAAGGGATTTTGTCTTATATTATATGTGCACGAACATGCATGTTGCGGTCTTTTCCCCTAAAGGTAGACAAGAATAATTAAGGTAAGGGTCACAGTTATACTTTGTGGTAACGGTTACAGTATTTATTTTCCTTCTTCGATCTGCACTGGACCATATGTGCATATTAGCATATATCTTCCCATATATATCTCTATGTGTGCATTGGAAGACATCCATACTGTGCGACTCACACGTTCAGATGCGTGGAGGACCGCCGCAAGCTCTAGATCGATGCATTATGGGTATAGGCCGCCAAGTGGTTGAAGTTGATGGGCGTGGTGTACTCGGCGGGGCCATTGTAGAGGGCCTTGACGGTGAGCAAGGAGCTCCGCTGGGTGACGTGGAGGCCGTCCCAGTAGATGTAATGGTCGCGGTTGGCGCAGAGCATGGACCCGGGGCGGCAGGTCCCCTCGGCGTTGAGCTGGCGCGCTGCAGCAGGCGCCGGTGATGTTGGTGAAGCCTGAGGGTGTCCACTGAGAGGCTGTACAAGTCGCCAAGCGAGTAGGCGACTCCGCGCCTGCTCCTGCTTATTTCCAGCAGCAGCTCCTCCAGCTTCTCGTTGAAGCCTGCGGTGAGACTGTTGAGGCCTTCCCAACATGCTGCTGGCTTCTTCTTCTCCTCCTCCTCCTCCTCCAGGTTGCGCACCCGGTATGCCGACGCGCAACCCAGCAGGCCGACGTTGATGATGCCAAAGTTCCTGGCACCCAGGCTATACAGCTCCGTGATGGCAGCCGAGTAGTTGGACACCAATAAATTTGACAGGTTGTGCTGCTACTGCTCCGTGAAGACGAGCATGTCATTGGTGCCGATGCCGATGAGGAACACGGAATCGGCGAGCAGGGCGCCGACAACGGCATCGGCCGCGGCGAAGGCCACCATCCTAGCCTTGGTGGCCTTGAAGTACTCCACCTGCTTCCTCAACGGGATGGTGTTCCCCGTGTTCTGCATATATATATATATGCTTAATTAGTTTCATTTCATTCCACATATATCTCTCTCCTGGCGGTGGTGGTGGAGCATTACCGTGTGGAGTTGAGGATGCCAGCCCCTCCCGACGCGTAGCTCACACCCGTGCTCAGATCGAGCGATGGCCGCCACATCGTCAACATCATGCTGGCTAGAGTTCTTCTGTGCCACCATCGACAGATATGGCAGAGGGCTGTTCACGAACCCCATGCTCTTGACTGCAATATATTGATTTCTAATTGGCTTCATTGATGATCATTATTTCAAATTGTAACAATAAAAATAATAATCTGCATAGTACTCACCCACATAGTCCGCTGTGTTGTAGCCATTGCTGTACCTTCCCGTGGGAAGTCGATGCCGTTGTAAGGTCTGTTGGCCCTGAAGACGTCCTTCCCCGGCAGATAGTTGTTGTTGCCCACGTCCAGCGTCGAGTCCCCAAACACGAACATCGCCGCCGGCTTCTCATCATCTTCAATGTCGCCGTTCACGCCTAATAATAATTCCCCTTGCATGGACGACGATGATACCACCACCGCAACGACGGACAGCAGTACAACACCCTTCACGCTGTCCTGCTTCTTGTTGCCCATCATGCATATGCTCTCTCCATCTGTCTGCCTACTAGATCGTCTTCATTTCTGTGTGCGAATGGCAGCAAAAACACAGGGTATACAGTACTATATCCAGGTTCCAACTCGCTACCTAGTCCTCGATTTCGATTATCGTACCTATATTATGTAGCTATACTGGTTGAATATATGCCATCGGTGCACACAGCATCCTACAATGGCAATATGAAAATGACGATAATTGTCGCATATGATATATTAACTTATTAACCAACTATTAGTAAAGATAGTTGTGTTTGTGTGGCTTTACATGCACAGCACAACGGATAGACTTTTAGTCGTCGTACGTTGGATGAAAGTCATCTCATTAATTTCTACATCTTGTGCGGCTAGTATATAGAAATACAAATGCACATCGATGGTTCGTCAATCAAAATCTCTCTCCCACGAAACTTCAACGGTGGTACAAACTCCATCAAGTTATATATATAGACGAGAGTCTTTCGTCTATGGATAAATTGTCCGTGTTAGGCAGAATTTCTCCATGTATGAGAATTGTCCATGAGCACGTGATGATGGAGATAATCGCGTTAGAGCTCTTTGCTAGTCACGGATGGAAATAGACTTCATCCTCCTTAATTTACTTTTGCTTCCGTGGACAGCCTACGAACTGAGTTCTATGTAATAAAAACAAATATGGCTATGTGCTCTGGCAGAGGACGAAAACTTTATCCAAGTTTTCTTTATCTAAAAATGTATGAGGTCACAAACAGTAAGAGACAAGTCAATCCGGTGAATCCAGAGGCTCAAGAAATACTTTTAAAAGTATATGAAATATGGCCCAAAAATATCAAAATATTTTTCGTATATTGTCATAAAAGTGTGACCGTGTACTTATTAGTCACCCACTAGACCTTAGACGCCATTTTTTTAAGGGTAGAGATCTAATTAATGCACCCAAGTCTGTACCATGTGTTGGGCATAAAGATGGTATTAGACATGATTTGTCCATGTGCTTGCGCGAGCAAGGACGTAGGCTCGCGGGTGCAGGCGAGAGGAAGCACTGTCCGCGGGATCCAGATCCTCTGAATTGAAGTTATCAATTCAGAGGTGCTATAGTACCTGGCATTAGGTGCCTTTTAGAACCATTAGACGGAGAATGGATGGCTAAAATTGGATGCTACAGTCTCAATGAAAAATATCAACCAGCAGCTAAGCAAACTGGATTACTGTTTCAACTGTATTTAGCTACAGTATCAATGCACGGCGCTGTAAGCACTCCTCTCGTTTTACTGTGCCGATGTGTGCGGCCCTCTGAATTGATCACTTCAATTCAGAGGACCCTAACCCCTGTCCGCGGGCGTCGCGATCATTGCCATCTTTACCCGTGAGAACGAAGGAAGCAAAAAAAGGTATTTTTTTATATTTAAACAAAGAAAGCTTTGATTTTTTTTTCTAAAAAAATTATGCATGTAGTAGGAATTATCGGTTGCATTGGCATGCTGGCCGAGTTCGCAGCGTTCACTGTCTTCGTGTGACCCAGCAGGACCTCAAGTGGTTGCTTCACAGAACGATGTCGATGAACATCAGGTTCATGCACTGGGTAAAGCTCTCCTAGCTGAGTTTCCAGGTCAAAATTAGGTTGTACATCCAGCTCTACGGCAGGAGCTAACCACTACCATGGTTACGGGCGAAGAGAAAGAAAGAAAAACAAGAGGAGAAAGATGATTATGAGGCACCCAACACGTGGGACCTACAGGGCCAGGGGAAATGAACGGTATGAAGAGTTTACAGAGTTGTCTACCCGTTTTCATAATTGAACAACCAAAACTGAACAAGTACTAGTTTTGGGAGGTAAATTAGAATTCTTCCAAAGAAAAAACACTCGGCTTGAACAACTAAACTGCAGTTGGCCCATTTTAAGCAACGTCCAAGAGAAAATGGGTTAGAAGCAGCCCGTACTCTTCTTTTTTTTTTTTAATTTGAGGCAACCCATATAAGCAAAGTAGTTCCGACCACACAATGGAAATAGTAGTTAGCAGTCCCGTCGATTAGCAGGAGCATAGTAGGTGACCACACAAGCCCCTAGTGCCTCAAGGGAAGATTGCAGCAGCAGTGTGTCGGGAAGTGATACAACAGCTAGAACAAGCGCAAGAAAATCGACAGCTCACAGGTACTGAGAGAAGCCTAATTCGAAAGCTCAAACTCAGGATTCTCGGGTTGGCCGCAATTGAACAAAGCCGAGCTAGACAAAAATCTAGACTGATCTGGCTAAAGAAAGGAGATGCAAACACAAAATACTTCCATCTTATGGCCAACAGTCGCAAGAAGAAGAATTTCATACATAGCCTGGAAACAACAGATGGCATTGCTGCTACTCAAAATGACAAGCATGCAGTAATTTATAATCACTTCCTTCAGCACATTGGCTCGTACTCCCCCAGGACCTGCATGCTGAACCTGGATGCCTTGGGATGGCAAAGTAGAGAGTTAAGCCACCTCGACCTACCTTTTTCAGATCAGGAAATCAAAACAGTGATCATGCACACACCGAAGGAAAAGGCCCCCGGGCCAGATGGGTTCATCGGCGCTTTTTTCTCTTCTTGCTGGTCTATAATAAAAGAGGACATCACTCGGGCAGTAAATCAATTTTATGATATGAACCAGCAAGGATTGCATTTCCTCAACCAAGCATTTGTGGTTCTTATCCCAAAGACCAGTGCACCACAAAAAATTACAGATTATCGGCCGATCAGTCTCACACATAGTTTTGCTAAGATTGTGACAAAATTAATGGCGAATAGACTGGCGCCAGAGCTACAGCACCTAATCTCCATCAACCAAACGGCCTTTATAAAAAAGAGGTGCATCCACGATAACTTTGTTTATGTCCAGGAGGTAATTAGAGACTTACATAAGAAAAAGATACCAGCCTTGTTCATCAAACTAGATATTTCCAAGGCATTTGACACGGTTAATTGGCCGTATCTGCTAAGTGTAATGACTCACCTAGGATTTGGCCAACGGTGGAGAAATTGGATATCCTCACTGTGGTGCACCGCTTCCTCGACATTCTTGCTGAATGGCCAACCAGGAAAAAGAATACTCCATTGTCGTGGGGTACGGCAGGGGGATCCTCTCTCCCCAATGCTGTTTCTTCTAGCGATGGAGCCGCTGCATCGACTCTTTGCCAAAGCCCAACAAGACGGCCTTATCCAAAAACTGAGCAAGGGTTGTGACACTTTTCGAATGTCTCTTTATGCTGATGATGCAGCAGTGTTCGTAAACCCAAGTGAGCAAGACCTCCTGATCACTGACTGTATTCTTCAGATCTTTGCTAATGCTACTGGGCTCGTTACTAATATGCAAAAAACAGAATTCTACCCTATCCGCTGTGAGGGTCTGAGCATGGCGTTCCTCACACAGAAAGGACGATCCTGCTCTAGTTTCCCCTGTAAATACTTGGGTCTTCCACTGCAAATAAGGAAACCATCTCGCGCAACAATGCAACCGTTGGTGCAGAAAATAGCTGACAGGTTACCGGGATGGAAAAAGGAATTCATGACGTACCCTGGGAGAGAACTGCTGGTTAAAACAGTTCTAACAGCCATGCCAACGTACTTCATGACGGTATTCAAGCTGAACAAATGGGCAATTGCAAAGATTGACAGATTTCGAAGGAGCTTCTTATGGAAAGGTCAAGATCCCGACAATGTGAGAGGTGGGCATTGCCTAGTCAATTGGCAAACGTGTTTAAGGCCTAAGAAATGGGGTGGCTTGGGTATCAAAGACCTTGGCAAGTTCAACAGAGCTCTTCGGCTACGCTGGCTATGGCATCGGTGGGATCGGACGGACAGGCCCTGGAAGAAACTATTGAAAATGCATGACAAAACTGATAGAACCCTTTTCTTCTCATCAACAACTGTGCAAATAGGAGATGGAAAAAATACCCCGTTCCGGGAGGCCGGATGGTTGCAAGGTGCAGCACCAAAGGAGATTGCTCCTAATCTTTACAAGATTGCCAGTGCAAACACGGAACAGTTCATACCGAGTTGCACAACTATAATCTGGATAAGAAACCTGGCTGAGATAACCAACTCGACACAGCTCCAGGAATATACGGTCTTATACTTGGCTCTCTCTTCGGTTTCGCTTAATGAACAAAAGGATGTTATTTATTGGAAATGGACTGCTGACGGCCAATACTCTGTTGCTTCCGCATATGAATGTCGGTTTCTTGGCGCAATGACCAGTCTTCCAGCAAGCGATATTTGGAAAGCGACCACGGAACCCGGTGTAAATTCTTTGCTTGGCTCGTGCTTCATAACCGGGTGCTCACTGCAGACAATATGGCCAAACGCAATTGGTCATGTAACTTGACCTGTCCTTTATGTTACTCCGAGCAAGAGACCGTGGCTCATCTCACCACAAAATGCAACTTCACGGAGGCGTTGTGGAACAGAATTGCTACAATATACAACCTCCCCAATTACGCTTCAATGCCTACTGCCGGAGAACCGATAGAGTGGGTCGGGAGTTTATTATCAACGGGTGGTAAAAAGGACAAGAAGAAAAACCTAGGCATACTCTTCTCCTTCTGGTGGCAACTTTGGAAAGAAAGAAACCGGCGCATCTTCAACAATGAAGAGCAATCCTTCAACCGTGTAGCAACCATCATACAGGATGATCTTGCCTTGCTCTATTTGGCGCTAGACCTTCATTAGCTTTCCAGCTTTCGTCCTTTTCAGAGCCCCCTGTTTCTCTTGTGCACTGTTAGTGTGGGGTGCTGTTTATTTGCTTCCTGACTAGGCGTATGCGCTGACGGTCGGGCTCGACAATAGTTTTGTCGAGTTAGATTCTGTATGCTTAGGATGTATTCTTCTTCCTTTTCCCATTTCTTATTGAATGGCAGAGCTCCTGCTTCATTTTTCAAAAAAAAAACCACACAAGCCCCTACGAATTGGGGGCCTCCAAATCGTTTTAAGTTGCAGTCTATGATCCGCTACCGATTATTTCCCCTTGTAATCCTTTAGAGATTTTGTAAGTCTAAGTACTCTCCTGTTGTAATGAACAGCTGTGTGCATCATCCCGGATGGTGCAGAAGCTGGAACCATTGTTCCGTTATCTAAAAAAAATGATCCGCTACCGATTACCCTCACCCCTCAAAACATCCCATCTAGCCGGCCCAATGTCCAATTAGACTAATCAGTTGTTCTAGCTCTACGTTTGCCATTGAAGCCCTAGAAGCTCATGTACATGATGGGAATTGAGGAAGAAGATGAGCCAACCGTTTTTGGGCTGTGCTCTGTGACTGGGCTTTGGTGGGCTGCTTTTGTTATGCACTGGATAGGCTACTCTCCTATTGTGCAACACTCACTTGCTCTGGTTCTATTGTGCAAGATCAGGATGTTAAGTCATTTTTTCCAGGTCATTATCAAGTGTCATCACTATGCAAGATCATCATTATCTTTTTCTAAGTATTTTTTAATTATTTAGTATAGTGTGTATGCTATTTTATTTCCAACATAATTTATATTCTATTTTAATTAAAAATAATGTGTAGCCTGCTCGTTAAAAAAATATCCAGCTCCCGGTTATTGTACACATAGTCTATGCTGCAAAATTTATCACTTGTCAGAAAGAAAATAATTACACAAGTCGTGCATAGGGCCCCAGTTTTCGTTTTGTCCTGGGTCACAAATTCTCGAGATGAACCTGTAGTTAGCTTCAATGTGTTAATTACGGAAACGAAATGACTTTTGGGACCCCTATTCATCCGGTCACTACGGGAGGAGCCAAAATTACCGTATGCCTGTAGCTTCGTTGCGTGCCATTTGTCGGACACACGACGACACCTCTTTTTGCGGTGCTAAACCCCAGACACACGGTACAGAATGAACACACGACACTACATCTCTTTTGTCGTGTGCCTGCAAGCTGGCACACGATAACGCAGCCGTCACCGTCCCGACGGGGCTAACGGTGCTTTTTTTGCCGTAGGTGACATACGGCACACGACGAAGGCTATGCCGTGTGCACTAGAAAAGGCACACGACAAACAGTCTGAGTTATGACGTGTGCTACACACGACATAGCCTTCGCCGTGTATAAAATAAGCTTTGTCGTATGCTTCTAGCACACGGCATACATGCCTCCTCCCATAATGCGTGTAAAGAAAGCACTTGCAGCGTAGCAAATGTCGGAGAAGAAGCCACTTGGTTATTTCGTGGGGGCCAAATAAATCATTCGTGTGTATTAATTAGAAAATTAACCTCTTTTAAAGTTGGATCATGAACCTATTATCTAAAGAAAGGAATTAACCTCTTTTGAATGAATGAAAACCGCCATTGATGTGCTCGTGAGTACATTTTCAACAAAATTGGTTTTATTTTACGCAAAACCGTGGAGAAATGGTTGGTAGCAGCATCGTGTGTGTCGTCACATGTGGTTTAATAATAATCCTAGTGCTTAGCATGCGCAGTAGAGATTAAAGATCGTGGAAAGCACTAGGTCGTAACAAACGGATACAACTTCTTTCCAAGCAACTTTATTTATTTTTGACGCCATAATGGCGACTAGTTTGCTATTGTTGGGGAGTTCAGGTGTGGTGCGGTGCACACATACATCTATCTGCAGACTGCAGTAGTCCGAATCCAAAGATTTGCTCTGATGAGGGACATATACAAAAGCCTGACGGTCTCGGCCGCCGAGATTGCTGAAGCTGCCCCGTGAACATAAAGATCCTTAATTTTATTGGCAGGCCGACATATCCCCCGTGAAACGGAGGGAGTAAGCATTGAGGTAATCATGCAGTGCACGATAAAAAAAAAACTTGATCAAAGGACGACATTTGCTTAAGAAGAAGATCTTCTTCGAGAAAGTGTTGGAAACCCTACTCCCTAACCGGACACCGGGAGGACTCAATTGATATGTGAGTTGTATGAAAAAAGTCTCTATCATGTGCTTTGTCATAAAGAGAGCGATTTTTTTAACCTTAAATAAATTACGAAATTATCTTTCATCGGAATCGAGCTCGAGACATGATTACAAAGAGTCCCAACCGTTACCCTTAAGCCCCTATTCGTGCAGGATACCGCGACACTCATGTGTTCGGAAGGAGACGCGGGTCGACAGCCGAAAACTTATGCACTGGTGAACCCCATCACCCCTGTCTTGTTTCTCTGGCCGGGCACTAGCTCGTTTATTATTCTTTCTCGTATTTTCATGGCATGCCCATATCCCGTTGATGCCCCCACGTTCTCAATATCCCCCATGGCTAGAGGTAGCTAGTATATAAATCAGTAGAAAAAAACTAAGATCGACTCTTTCCATCTCTGTCGTCTTTTCTTTGTGCTTGGATCATTGTATTGGCTCTCTCTGAAACCGTCTGCCTGTCAGCGTTCTAGGCGGAGTAGATAGCGCCTAGCCAGAGCCAGCAAGCTTAGCTGCTCATGTTTCCACATGATCGGAGGAGCACCGCCGGTGACATATTGAGAATTGAGATGGAAATGCTGCTGCTTCTCCTCCTCCTCTTTGTGGCTCCATCAGCAGCAGCTTCTAATTCTGACTACAACGACATGAACAAGTACGAGTGCGATTGGTGCCCTCGCCACTCCACCGCCTCCCTCTTCCCACCCAACAACAACAAGGAGGAGCTAGTGCCCGAGGGATTCCATGTCGCGGCTGCCAGCACCGGCTTCTTCTTGGGCTGTGGCGCCTGCTACCAGTTGAGGTGCAGAGACCGCAAGCTGTGCGGCGATCTCGTCAAGGTCTTCGTGGCTACGACGACGACGACGGAGAAGAGGAACGGAACGGCGGGGTTCGTGCTCACCAGGGACGCCTTCGCCGCCATGGGCGTGTCGTCCGATCAACTCGACAGCGGCCTATTGCACAATCGTCCTCTTCAGGTCGAATTCAGGAGGTGACGACATTCCATCTCTCTTCCTTATTAGTACAGTTTTGATTTGACGACTTAATTTGCCCCGTGCTGCACACACTGCATATATGAACGTACTCATCAGATGAGTAGTACAACACCCAGAGATGGTGCGTTGAATTTCCACCCGCTGATGGGTGGTGCACGATCGAACGGAACCAATTGATAATCAACACGCGTGCCAGTACCAATGCTGAACGTTGATTTTGTGTGATTTGGATCATCTAATTAAAATTAATGCAGTAGCTTAAAAAAGAAGGAACCGTGTCTTTAATTTCAGGATACCGTGCGAGTACGGGAACAAGAATTTGGCGGTACGAGTTGAGGAAGACGACCAAGGGAGGCTGGCAGTCCGGTTCCTGTACCAAGGCGGCCTCACCGACATCGCCGCCGTCGAGGTTCAGCAAGGGGCCTGGCGGCGGTCCATGGCGCGGCGTCGCAACAACAAGCAGCAGCAGGGCCTTGTCGTGTGGCGCGCTGCTACAACGAGTGGTCCGCTGCAGCTCCGGCTGGTGGTCACGGCGGGGTCCGGCGGCAAGTGGCTGCGGACGGAGCTGCCGGCGGACTGGCGGCCCGGCGGCGTGTACGACACGGGGATCCGGATCACCGACGTCGCCGTGACCACCTGCACCCGCTCATGCCGCGCTCTCCATCTCCGGCGATGATGAGGACGACGAGCTCTTCAGATTACGAGCATGGTGTTCATCACACTGATGTTGCTTGTACATACTTGTCCCGATCCGCCATCGCAGGTTCTTTTTCCTTTATTTGATTGACCAAATAATTAGTGAGGGAGGAGGGCATAATAACAACATAACAAAAAGAGCATTTTTTTTAGACTAGTCTATATTGCACTGTGCCGCTGCAAGGATTTTCAAATTTTCCTCTCCTGCATGCATGAATATACTCATTATAGTTCTTCAGAAAGTTGAGGATTGGACGCATATAACCCAAGCAGATTTGTGGCTGACACGAGAGTATATCCTAGATTGCCTAATTATCGATTAAAAAAATTGCTGTGGGTTCAAGACAAAAATGTGTGGGCGCGGCGCAAGCTTATTAGTAGATCGAGCTCGTGACCATGACCTTGTCTTGTAGCGTCACATGTCATAAACTAGCAATGCCAATTCACGGTTCACATGACCATGTTACTGTTGCTCGCTGTCACCACAATAATTTTCGACGACCATGAGTGCACCGTAATCCCCCAGCTCTCATCCCTCTACTAGTCGTTTGTGCACCGCTAGCTGGCCAATGCCATTTTTTCTTTTTATTTGGGACTCGGAAACCACCACACCATCGGTCGTCGGCGTACGTTTTTTTTTCTGTTTTGATCCTTTCCCATCTAAAATTTTAAAATAACCTACTACAAACTAAATTTCCAAAATCTAAGCCTTGATCACACCATCGGTCGTCGTCTACTCACCGCGGCGCCGTTCCATTTCCATCCCAACCGTCTCTCCGTACGTGGGCCCTCGCGAGTTAGAATCGTTGGGCTGGACCAAGAGTAATTTTTTTTCTTTTCAGGCAAGGACTGAGAGTTTTTTTTTTTTGAGACAAGGACCGAGAGGCCCAAACTCTCCTATTGGGCTTGAGCTATAGCAGCTAGGCGAATTTTTTTTTATTAATAACGGATTTTAAAAATGATTTAATTTTACTAACAGCCGGGCAAAAAAATTTGCAATACTAACGAGCCAATCGCCCGTCCAAAGGGCGATTACTGAAAAATCGCCCAATGGACGGCCGACAATATGCCACGTGGCCGGCGCGCACCTTATCGCCCGTCCGGTGGGCGACGTTTGAAAAATCACCCGACCAGCGGGCGACAAGAGCGCGGCCTCCCATCCCGCGCCTCGTGTGGGGCCCGTCGCCCGTTGGGCGGGCGACAAGAGAAAAAATCAGCCATCCAACGGGCGACTTTTCCTCGTGTCACGCGCCGCCGTGGCGCTCCCGCCTCGGGCTCCTCCCTATTTAAGCTCCAACCGGTTGAAATGACAAAATAAATCGAAAAAAAAAATAGAAGGGAGGGAGGGAGAGGGAGAAGAGGAGAAGGAAAGGGAGGGAGGGAGAGGGAGAAGAGGAGAAGGAGGGGAGGGGAGAAGAGAAGAGGAAAGGGAGGAGAAGAGAAGGGAGAGAAAAATCTTAGATAAAATTTCTGTGTTGTTTTACAAATTTTTATATGTAAAAAATATTATATAATTTCTGTTATAGATTAGAGTAAATAGAATATTAGTTATAGTATTTAGTTAAAATCGTATAGTAGTGTAGTACTAGATCTAGTTTATGTTAGTTATAGTATTTAATTAAAATCATATAGTACTGTAGTACTACATATAGTTTATTGAAATAGATTTAGTTTGTTACGGTAGATCTAGTTTATTAAAATAGATTTAGTTTGTTACAGTAGATTTAGTTTGTTACGATATATCTAGTTTTCTATGATACATCTAGTTTATCACGGTAGATCTAGTTTATTAAAATAAATTAAGTTTGTTACGGTAGTTTAGTATATCGTAGTTTTTTTACGGTTGATTTTTATAATTCAAATATTAACAATTTACTTAGTATGTTTATTAAAAAAATATTTGAATATATGTTTACTATAAAATAATTATGATGATGATAGGTATGTCGGAGAAATTAGTGTTTCAGATTTTTTATGGTGACGGAGATATTGTTGAAGGTCCACAAGGATTAGAGGCCTACTTGTGGACGATGCTACTGTAGCCCGACACTTAGAGGCCTACTTGTTGTGGCTGTTTGGATGGATCATGTTCACGAGTTACTACGGGAACTCCGTGGGTAAGGAGTTCATCCACTTTGCTCGGGAAATAGCGGATGCTCCCATCAGTCTGTTCCGCGGTACGGTTGGGCCTCTGCAGTGTTGGCAGCGACGTACCGTGGTCTTTGTGTTTCGTGCATGAAGGTGGACCCGCATGCGGTGTTCACTGGATGCCCTTTGCTGCTTCAGTTGTGGTCATACGAGCGTTTCGAGTATCGGCAGACCGGTGATAGACTTACACGCTTACGGATCTGGTTTCTACGGTGACGGTGACGAGGATGGCCCTACGATGGGTACGATGTGGTGTAGACGTCGGGTAAGCATTATTTGTTACATCAAGTACATTTCTAACTTGTTATACTCCCTTTGATTTATTCTCTTTTGTTGCTAATGAAATTTATCTTTCATGTAGCCCACTTGGGCTAACGTACGGATACACAAGGTGTACCCCGAGTACGTCATGGAATTCGACAGGATCGACCCCGAGGAGGACGTGCGTTGGACGCCGTATAGTACCGCGGATGTGGACTCTAGGGCTCCGACTGGACTGTCGACCTTATGCACGAGAGACCGTGAGTACTGGCTCACACGTAAAACTCTCGTGGTCGACATCATCATGGAGGACTACTCACCTCGGCGAGTCATGCGTCGGTTTGGTCGTCACCAAGTCTTTCCGTTGAACGTCCCTCGCGTCGTTTCGGCTTCGGTGCACTCGTAAGTTTTTTACAATATTTTTAATGAATGCACTATTTACTTGGTAGTTACGATGTTAATATATTTTACTTCAATGTACATACACGCGTAGAGGGTAGGCTGCAGGGACTCTTTGTTGGCCACGGATGGAGTCCTGGGTAGTACAGTGAGATGCAGCACTACAAGACGTGATTCAGGAGTCCGGACCCTTCACGATTCGGACATACGAGGAGTATCTTCGTTGGTTCGTGCGTCGTACACGTACGAGGGTTACTCACACCCCACGCGAGCGAGAGAGGCACATCCCGTCCTTAAGAGACTCCTACCCCACTCGCGAGAGATCGGAGCACGTCGTTGGCGGTAAGATGAAAAAGAAATAATTATAAAATGTGTGAGTTATACTATGCTGGTTATACTATTTTTTTAATATATGTGACATTTACGAGGTTGACATCATCAACGACATAGCCGTGGAGTCCGGATCGATGCTCGCCCGCATCGAGCGGGGATTCAGCTCACCACACACGAGTCGGCGACGTCGTTGAAGAGGATCTACGACAAATCGGTGGAAGCAATCAAGCTCGGCTCCGTACGTCGGCGTGTAGAGCGGACACCGACGTAGTTCGCCGCATATGCACTCTATCGCACGCACAACAACTACAGAGAGTACAAGACCACCTCCTTGTTCGGGTGTTCGTCTACGTAAGTATATAATGATTACTTTTTAAAATCGATGATATCTAAATAATAGTTCACGTGTTAATTTTGAAATTTATTACAGCTCCACGGAACACTACTTGGCCACCTGTACAAGGGACGAGCAGGATCTTCACGCAGGCCACAAATGACAACAGGTAATATATGCTTTTATTTTGTAATTACATGTATCCGCTTCATTATTTTCAATAAATACTATCGAAATAATAGTTTACATGGTAACTTCAAAATTTAATACGAGTTCTACGAGTACTACTTGGCCACCTCCGGAAGGCACGACGAGACTCTTCACGTAGACCACAAATGATACCGGGTAATATATGCATTTATGTTTGTAATTACATGTATCATACAAATGTATTTATGTTTTTTTTGCCTAAATACAATTATATTTTTAGGATCTCCCATCGGTGACTTCGATGACGATGGGATCTTTACACGGTCGGATGCTTACGGTCGGCGATCGCCTTCATCGGCGTTCGATTTCGAGTTCGACTTCGGTGATAGTCTTCCTACATCACGGTTCGGTGATGCACCACTACCGACGCAGCCCTCACAACCCTCACAAGACGTGCACGTCACACCTATTGCTCCACCTCCTCGACCTGGTCGTCGGATAGTACCTCCGTCTCCTCTCACGTATTCCGCGGATCACGTGAGAGCGCGACGTAAGGTACCTCGACCTGGCACAGTTAGAGGGATTGAGCCTAAGCGTGGTAGGCATTAGGCACTTTACGTATCACTCGTTATGTTGACTATATGTATTATGACATGTATTTCTATCTTATTATGTATTAAAATTGTATGTGTACTTTATATTAATCGTTTTTATGTTTATCTTTATATATATTAAACTACTAAGCGTAAATATTTTAAATAAAATTTTGGTAACAAAATATTTTATAAAATTATCGTCAGGCTCAAAATCGCTCGTTGGAGGGGCGATTTATCTAAAAATTGCCCGTCCAATGGGCGAGTTATAAAGTCGCCCTCTAGAGAGGCGATTTTAAGTAAAATCGCCTGTTCAAAAGGCTATTAGCCCTAATCGCCCGTTCAATAGGCGATTGGCCTGTTATATTTGCAAATTTTTTTCCCGGCTGTTAGTAATATTAAAGCATTTTTGAAATCCGTTATTAATAAAAAAATTCGCAGCTAGGCCTTTTGGACCCATATAACTACTGGGCCAATTGTTACTGGGCTTTTCTATCCTCGTCCTCAGACTCAGACCAGAGAGGTGGGGGGTCCATCCGAGCCAGATCCAGACCACCGCAGCGCACGCACACACACCAACCGGCCGGGGCGGAGATTGACGACGACGGCCATGGGCGGCGGCGGCGCGCACGGCGGCACCACCTACAAGGGATACACTATCCCCCACAACAAGCGCTGGCACACCGTCGCCGGCAAGGGCCTCTGCGCCGTCATGTGGTACTACGCCCTTCCCCCTTCCATGCCTCCTCCTGTTGTTGACTCCCCCGATCCATCCGTCGAGTCCGCTGGCTTTACTTCGATTAACTGCCTGGAAACCTCTGATTCTAGCCATCTGTACGCTCAAATGGGCAACGGAAACTGTAGGCACAATCTGCATCACTGCTTTCCGATTTGGGGATCTGGAAATGGAGCTCCAGATTGCCCTTTATCTCAGCTCCTTTCGTTTCCAATCCACCATAGATGGGTTTGTACGAGTCCTCTAGTGGTTGTTACTGTGCTGCGAGATTGAGAAGGCTTTCATTCTGAAGCCGAACAACTTTTTACACTGTAACTTTCACATCGTAATTTACTAGCCAACTGTAGTCTCGTAATAATCTGCACCTGTTACGAGAGTCCCCGTTGTTTCATCTCTCATCGAATTGCTCGTTCTAGCACGACATTGGGTACATTTGGATTCGGATGTAACTTACCTCGCCAAATCTTGTCTTGCCGGCATGCACCAAGCCATGGTGCAGAATTCGGCGCCCGTGCCTTGCCCGGGCATTGCAGAGAAAATGAACTACGAAGCTGTGTGCTTACGTTGGCGAGCCAAACTTTGATGCTTCAAGAGCGTTGATCTAAACGCGTGCCGAATCGGTGTCATCGCGCGCGAGCAAACCAAATTTTGGCAGGCAAGCTTTGGCTTCGATCCAAACAACCTCTTGAATTAACTCTAGACGAACAGCCGAACACCCCTCATCGTAATCACATGGGAGGGTACCAATTAAGGTTTATGTTTTTAGTGCAAGGAGGCTGTTGTAATTAGTAAATAGCACATTACAGCAATGACATCATTTGGATGTTTATTGGTCACATGGGCATCTCAATTGAACACGATTTGAGGGGAAAATACTCAAAACATGATTTATACTGACCATTTGAACATGATGTCAGGCCTAAAATGCATGATAGTAAATGATTCAGTTGTGGCGTTTATATACTTTTGATGTGCTGCGACTTGCTTAGGCCTCCGTTTGGATGCGGCTGTTGTAATTAGTAAATAGCACATTACAACAATGATATCATTTGGATGTTTGTTGATCACATCGGCATCTCAATTGAACACGATTTGAGGGAACCATTTGAACATGATATCAAGCCTGTAAAATGCATGATAGTAAATGATTCAGTTCTGATGTTTATATACCTTTGATGTGCTGTGACTTGCTTAGGCACTCATTGACTCATGTCTGGCATTTGCATGAATACACTATCCTTATAACGTTCACATAAGCATATATGCATTAGTATCATTTTTTTAAAAAAAAACATGTAGAACTTAGTCTCCTGGCTATAAACTTGAAGTGCACTGATAGTGTTTATTAAACGGCACATTACAGCAATGCTATCGTTTGGATGTTTATTGATCACATAAGCATCTTAATTTAACACGATTTGAGGGGAAAACTCAAACTTGATTTATACTGACCATTTGAACACAATATCAGGCCCGTAAAATGCATCGTGTAAATGATTCAGTTCTCACGTGTATATACTTTTGATATGCTGCGACTTTGCTTAGGCACTCATTGACTCCTGTTTGCCATTTGCATGAATACATTATCCTTGTAATGTTCACATATGCATATATGCATTAGTATCATTTTTTAAAAAACAAACTATATAGAACTTAGTCTCCTGGCTATAAACTTGAAGTGCACTGAAAAATTATTTTCACAAGCATAACCCAAGGTGTGCTTTTCTGCAGGTTTTGGGTTTTCTACAGGGCTAAGCAGGACGGAGCTGTGCTCTTGGTAATTTCTTTTTTGTTTTGTCTAATTCAACTCTACATTTTTAGATTGGTTTATCCAAATTCAACTTGATTAATTGCATTGTTTCCAGGGTCTGCGTCATCCTTGGGACGGTCATGATGATCACTCTCACGGACATGGACATGAGCATGAGGTATTGGGATCTGAATGTTCTCTTCTCTTTTGTTTAATGATTTGAAAAAGTTGCTGCTGCTTGAGTCCTGTGTATATGAAACCACCTTTTGGTGTTTTTTTCTCTTGTTCCTTCGAGTTGCTTTTGATATTTTTCCTTGTGTTATAGTTTGGAGGATTTGAGAATCAATATAGAAAAAAAAGCCTTGATTATCAAAATGTGAGTGCCTGCTGCATAAACATTGTAAATATCAGTTGCTGAGTGTTTATCAAAATGTGAGTGACTGCTGCATAAACATTGTAAATATCAGTTGCCGAATGTTGCTTTGTGATCCTGTCAAAAAGGTTGTTTCGTGTTGTGTAACCCCTTTGACTAGTAATGACAACAAGCACACCTGTGACGTCACGGTGTTGAATAATCTTTTTAACGCTGCCAATACATGGTGCTTCTATTAGTAAATAGGTTATCACTTTGTAGATTTGTTGTGTGCTTTGCTATTTCTTCTTATATAAGTAGTTGGTTACTTGAGTTCTATATTTGTTAACGAATCATTATGCTGCTTTACTATCTCCTTATGAAAATTACCTGATATACTCTGATGGTTTTGCACGTTGGTGGGACTTGTAACATGCAGATGTTGTAAGGTGCCTTTGTGTATTTGCTGATATCGTGCACATTTGATAATTTCTAGCTGTAATGACAGAGTTGATTCGCATCCAGTGTGTCTACTCTACGGATTTTTGTTTTTGTTTCCTCACTGAATTCATGAGCTGTATCTTATTTTGTTCAGGGATCATCGTCATCTTCTCATTAAGTTGACTGCTTTGTGCGGCTGAGGGCCTCAAGATTAGAGGTGTGCTCAGTCAGAAGGCACAGTCAATAAAATATGCTACCTAGCATGGGTCTGCAACTTGTTTAGCACAAACTGGTTTTCTTACTGTTGTGTTTCTTATTTGAGCTTCAGTGCAAATGTTGTGAGAAACGATTTATGTATGTTGCTGCTCCTTGTAACCAGTCCTTGCTCTGCACTCTATATGAGTTATCCATAATGAAATACCACCAGATGCACTGGCATTATTTGTTCCTCAATATGCAAAATATGATGGGCTGGATCACCTCTTTTTTTGGATGATTGACGCTGGGCTGGTCATTATCATGTAATTTGGGTCTTGTGCCTTCGCTTCAGTGGTGGTTAACGAACAGTCAATGTCGAAGCGAGATGGTGACTGCAAGTTGACCAATGCCATCCTGGTTGGTGAATTGTGATATTCCATTTCAACTCCGTCGTAGATATAGCTGAAACAAATTACTTGCATGCCTTGTGTTGCATCAGCATTGGCGCATATAGAATCAAAATCACCTCGTGGACCTGATGTGCCAGTTTTGGACCCTCGAAACAGCTAATGGTTTTCTGTAACAGTGTCCACAACTCTGAATGAGCTGGCACGTTACCAGTAAATCCATGTGGAATACTGAAGCAAATCTCCACTACTACAGTCGATTCAGTAGATCGGTATTGAGAGACGTTATAATTTAATTTGGAATTCAGAAAAATCTCGAATGGCGCGAGGCCATGGGCAAGTTGAAGGAAGTGGTATGAAGATCTTAAGCTGCAGGCAGGCAGGTGCATGCATATCAGCACTATCTCAAAGTTCATGTTTGCCATATTTATCAGCTCTGAATGAGCTGGCATGTTACCGAAAAATCCATGTGGTGGTACTGAAGGCTGAAGCAAATCTTGCTATAGAGAGTAACCTTAATTTAATTTGGAATTCAGAGAAATCTTGAATGGCGGGAAGGCAAGGGCAAGTTGAAGGACCTGCAGGTGCACGCACATCTATCCATCCACTTGGCACGCCCTAGCTAGTAGTGAGTCGAGGTCCAGCTATACACGCACGCGTGACTGACATGCGAGCAACTTGCAAATCCTCCCTTGCATTGGTGGCGGCGCCATGGGCCACGAGATGATGAGAGAACGGAAGAAGCGCGTGGCCATTGGCCTCCGGCAAGCGACGGTGATCGAGATCATCTGGCATTCAGCTGGAGATTCCATCGATCCATCGGGAGCACGCTAGCTAGGCTGCTCTTGCTCTCTCTTTGTTGCGCATATGGTTGTTGGTGATGAGGCGGCGAATCTGGATCGGAACCGGCCGGCCGGCCGGCGGCACTTGTCCCGGCGTCGATCTAGCGGAGTGCAGTGGTCCCTGCTCCCGTACGTGCTTGGAGCTCGACGATCCAGCTGGCTAGCTAGAGAGAGAAATCGATCATCCGTTATACTAGTACGTTTCGTACAGCTAATAAGTCCGTATCATATCGTCCTCTACTCTATCATCCAGTGGACCCCATGGATCGTGATGCATGGATTGTTGGTTGGATTGGATTGGTGCAAACCTTCTCCGTCCATGGTCTATATAATTTCTCCGTCCGGGCAGGAGGTGGACGACGACAACCCGCACGAGGGGCTTGCATTGGGGGACCAGGAATCTCTGTTGCGGCTGCCTATTAACAAATCATCCATCCTCCAATTAAACCTGCTGCAGTTTCCATCTCCCCATTGATTGCTGCATACGCCGCCATCCAGTTGCTGCTAGCTGATTATTACTACTAGACGGTACCGTATATGATTGATTGATCATTCTGAGTCGCCATGGCACTCCTGTCCTCTTGTGCTCTAATCATTCTCGTATCCAAGCTGTTAGCGGGAGAATGTAGCTTTTGCCATCACCTAAGCGTGGAAACCACGTTTTGCTACTTCTAAGCTGTGAATCCACACTTTGCTACCATTTACCATTGACAGCAGCATTGATCCAATGATGTGAGATGAAATGACCATTCTACCCCTCTCTAGAAATGTCATGAAATAGTGAAAAAAAATCCAACATGATTTGTAAATCTAGATACTATCTAGATATTTACATCTTATTGTTATCTTATAGTATCTACATTTACAAATATCACGTTGAATTTTTTCACTATTTCATGACATTTTTAGACAGGGATAACATTGTCATTTCATCTCACATCATTGGATTAATGCTGTTGTTAATGATAAATGGTGGCAAAGTGTGGATTCACAGCTTAGAGGTGACAAAACGTGGTTTCCACGCTTAGATGATGACAAAAGCTGCATTCTCCCGCTGCTAGCTCAAGGTGCGGATTGGCATTGGTTGTATCAGTGCAGGAGGCTGAAAACTGAATCTGCGAAACAAGTAACCGGTTGTCTCGCCTCGCTGTACTGCCCGTGCAGCTAGCAAGAGCTATTTGCAGGCTCCACGTCGTTAAGAGCAGCAGATGCAGCACGAAACACGAGCGAAGCATCTGCCCGTCCGCCGAGAAGTTCCCAACCTCCTTCTTCCCCTCGTCTCGTGGATCCTGTCCCCCTTCTCCTCAAAGGCTCAACCAATACTAATCAGCAACCCACTCGTGCGCACACAACCAGCTCTCAATAAATTGCCAGTAATGCATGCATATGATTAGCACACTTTCTTTGAACAGATCAAGCTAGCTATCAAGATGTCTTAAACTAAAACGGGCTTGCTACCTCTAACGTTTATGTAGAGCCAAGCAATTTAGCCGATCTGGCAGCAGCAGCCTTGAGATCTGAACGCGTATTAAGCGAGCAGTAGTAACCTAAACAAGCTAGCAGCTATGCAAGCGCGCGTCGCGGATCATGTCGCGGCATGGCTCCCCAACACCTCTCGTGCCCTGCTGCCATTACCTGCCAATCCTCTTTGATATATTGGCAGAGGACACACACGGCGCGATGGATGTCCCTCCTGCTCCTTCGCAAACGCTAAAAGGTCAAATATTACAATATTACCTCATCACCTGGCTTGCTGCTCTCTAGACAGATGCTCGACCTCACTTCTGCTGCCATTCTCGTTGCGATCGACCTCAACTAAATTGACTCACAACGGCTTAATTTCCTCTCTCTCTCTCTCCCTTCCCTGCTAGGTGATTTTCTTTTTCAATCGTCTTAACAACTCAAAAGTTGATGGAATGCAAGTGCTAATTTTGCTTCACTTTCTGAAGCTAACTAAATTAATAAATTCCCTCTGACACTGACAGGGTACCCCCTTCGTTTCCAAGTTGGTAGAAATGGCGTGTTCAGCCTACTGTTTCACTTGATCTCGATCAGGCAGGCGATTTGTTTTCTGACTTTCATTCAGGTGCATGCTATATCGATCTCCCGTCCACAAGTTATTACATGTAGTTAAAAGAAATAAGAGTGCTCATCACGATTCGTATTAAGTATATACCTGCTAATTAATCTGGACCGATGGATGTCCTGATGATTTGGTTCAGACGATCGATCGCGAAGATGGAGTAGAAAAGCATTGAACGGAAACCAAGAAGGATCCCTCCACTTGTCTTGTCAGACAAACAGCTTCGCCACACTCTCGACTCTCGACGCAGGTGGCAACGCGTGAATTTCAATTTCAATTTCAATTTCAACTACGGCATCACATGCCAACCAAACCAACCGCACACGCCGACGGTGTTGTTGGGAGTTGGAGCTAGCAGTAGCAGCTCGCTCTCTCCTCTCTCTTATAAAAGCACCACAGCCACGCCGCAGACACACGCACGCATTGCAATCTTTGCAAATCAAGCAGCAGCAACAAGATGGCGCCGAGCTTCGCGCGGTCCATCTCCTTCCCTCTGAGCCCGTCGAGGTCGTCGTCTACCACCACCAATAAGCCCACCAGGTCATCCATGGCGGCCGGAGGCGGAGCAGGTGGCCACGCTCGGAGCGTGAGCCTGCCGTGCCGGTCCCACCCGATCCTGGCGCACCTGCACATGCACATCCGCGCCGTCCGTGCGTGGGCCATGGATCCGACCTCCGTCTCCTCCGGCCTGGCCCACGTCGACGCCCTCCACGCCGCCCTCGGCGAGCTCCTCGACCTGCCCGAGGCCCAGGCCGCGCTCGCCGGCGCCGCCAGCAGCGACCGCCTCCTGGACGCCTTCCTCCGCCTCGCCGACGCGCACGGCAGCTTCCAGGAGGCCGTCGTCGAGCTCAAGCAGGACGTCGCCGACGCCCTCGCCGCCGTGCGCCGCCGCGACGCGCCGAGGCTGGCATCCGCGCTCAGGGCGCAGCGCAAGGCCGGAAAGGAGCTCGCCCGATTGGCCGCGTCGGCCAGGGAGGGCGCCAGGCCCTCGCGCCTCGGCTTCTGCGGCGGCGGCAGCGCCGCCGAGGTCGAGGTCGTCGGCCTCCTGGCCGAGTCCGCCGCCGCCACGGCGTCCGCGTCCGCCGCGCTATTCAACATCGTCGCGGCAATGTCGGCGTCCGCCACCGCCGACGTGTGCTCCTGCAAGAGGACGGCGGCGCTGGTGTGCCTGCTCAACAAGAGGGTCGCTTCCTCGTCGTCGTCGTCTTCTTCCTCAGACAAGGAAGCAGCAAACGGCAGCATGGCCCTGATGGAGAGGCTGGAGGAGCTGCAGGAATGCATCGATGAGCTCGAAGACGGCAGCGAAAAGGTCTTCAGGAGCCTCGTGCAGACAAGGGTTGCATTGCTCAACGTAAACACACACATCTTCTAATAATTCATTCCATTGACCACAGCTAAGCTATAGCCAGTGTAACTGCTGTAACTCTGTAAATACCGCCGCTAGTTTTTGCGCAGTTACACTTGCCACCTCTGCTAGCTCTGCTCCTGCCTATTGTAATGTGTAAAGATTGATGTGCAACAAGTATTAGTATTTTTTTCCCCTCGGATTTGCATGCCGAGAGGTTCCTTCAATATATACTTGGATCACTCTGTGTGTTGGCGTCATCACTCAATACATTTCATTTTTCAGCATAGGACGTGCGTTCGTGCATTTCAGATGCTCTGGACTTGGTCACCGCAACAGTTTATCTTCCTTATGAACAAATAAATGACTGTACTTTCTTCGCCCTGCACACTCTGATGTCCTTTCTTTCTGAACTATACTCCAGATTCAACAAGGGGTTTAGGATCCCTGTACTGCTACTCTTGAAACTCGAGAGATATTAAGATCATATACCAATTGCCTGAAAATCCAATTTTATTTAACATTGTTCAAACATGAGATCGAGACCAGGAACATCCAATCCTCCAGATTTCTTTTCAACTCTCCGAGTGTCAACAAAACAAGTAGACAGAGAAAATTTAGCTAAAACAAGTACACCAAAACTAAGCATATGTATGGTAATTTCAATTTGAACCAAGCAATCTAAAATAGAAATAGCGAGCCAAGCGAAGAGAAGAGTGAATGGTATTGAGAGCACTTTTATGTTCCAAAATAAGGATCAGTATTCTCCCAAAATTGTCGACTAGTATTTTAATCTAGCAATGTGGATCTATTATCTTGAAAGTAATAAGAGAAATATAGACTAATAATTTATTTTTATAAATTCAGATTAGTAAGTTGGTTCCACTAATCTAGCTAGTGAAAAATTACAACTAATGGATACCAAAGCTCTCCTAGAATAAAAAAATAAGTTATTAAATTATTTATTCAATTCCAATATCACTGCTAAAATAAATTTTTTTAGATAATGTTCACTCCTAAAATAGTAGTTTTGAAAGAATAGGTATTTAGATAATGATCACTGCTAAAATTAGCTTGTAGCTAAAATACCTATTTGGAGAAATAAACAGTGAAGAAAAAGGAAACATTGAATTCTACATGGATAATTCGAGTAATGATTTTCAGTGAAAGGCCATGGCATTCGATAGTTGACAAGAAGGGAATGAGAGGCGAGAGGCTATTGTCAAAAGTGAAGTTACAGAGGAAACGGGGAAGGACGGTGGAAGCTATGGTAAGGACGGAGACACCTATGGAAATGATGGAGGACTGATTGATGATGGTGGGTAACATTTTGAGTTCTCTATTATTTGTGTTTGTCTAGTTTCTATCTGAGTGAAAATTTGCATAGCTTCCAGTCAGATTTTGCACTCTTAGATACTAATCCAACCATTCAAAATTTTCATTCACTTGTGGAAAAAACATTTTTTCCAACTAAGAACCAATTGTTCGAGCAGTATAATTCCATTGTTCCAACAATACACTTTCATTGTTCAGCAGTATTTTTGCATTGCTACTGGAGCAAATGCAAAATTCCACTCAACTGGAAACTCTAGCAAACCTCATTATTTTGTATGCAAAAAAAAGTGACACGTAAACCTCACTGTGCCTTTGCATCCGTTGAGATGCTCTACTCCCTCCGTCCCAGAATGTTTAGCATTCTAGCACCATCTAATTTTTTCAAAATATTTGGCGTTCTCACTTCCCGAGAACCCTTTTCTTTCAACACATCTCTATCTCTATCTCTCTCCTTCTCGTTTTCTGCGCACCTACTTTTACCAACTTTTCTTAATCTCTCGTGTCCACTCCTACAATGCAAAAAATAATGGGACGGAGGGAGTAGTAGTTTACCTTACCGCGTCATGCGTTAATTACCGATTGAATTAACTTGGACCTAGAGTATCACTGAAACACAGACACGTATGTACAAACTGTGTGGCACGAATACCGATGGACGTGTCGGACAGATCATGGAGGGTGATGGATGCCCCCGTTGCCATCGTCAAAGCAGAACACAACAAAACAAGCATGATGCACAAGAGGACAAACAAGTGCCGTACGTCGGAGTACGTACGGGGGTTCCGTACTGAAAGAGCAGAGGACATGTTGGCGGGCGTGGCGTCCAGAGCACACGAGCTGTCTCCCCCGCCCTTCCTTGCAGCTCCGTCCGGTGGTCCTCTCGCCTCCCGTCCCGGCCGGATCGTGTCCGCCACCGTCCCGGCCGGGAGCATGCTCGCAAATTGGCAATTCGAATACGGCCAAAAAACCAATTGCCAAAGTATGTCACGAGCGATCGAGTGTAATAGTGGCCAAAGGAATCCATGGATCGATCGACAATTTTGTTTGCCGATTCCCGATGCATCATCGATCGTCGATGGGCGGCCGGCCGGCACTGATCCATTGTCGGAGCTCGATGGTCCCCTACTAATTGACATCAACGACGATGACGGGCATGAGCATATGGGGCGGCAGCCCGCCATGGTATCGTGGCAAGACGAGACGAGTTCATGCTGTCTTACTTTTGCAGCTAGCTTAGCCGACCTGACAATTGTAATTGTATTGTGGGACACGTTAATTACACCAGTATATATTTGGATGTGCTTAATTGCAGCATTTTCTATTCCTGGGTAATTCTGCTTTCTTCATATTACAAGATGTGATGATTAGAGGTACTTGCTGTCTGATGACCTATCTAACGTTGACACGACAGCTCCTGGCTTTGCTTGTTGCATCCAACCCAGCAGCTCCAAGAATGGCACATGCTTATGTGCGTTTTGTCATCTCCTTGTTGCGTCGTTGATCTGAATCCCTTGGTTCCTTGTAGCTTGCTGGGCTCGACGTGCGAATGTCATGTCGTACTAGTGTAAGCGAGCAGCATCTCGCGATCACCAATGGGCTCTTCTTGATTCGATCATGAAGAGAAAATGCTGTCCGGCTGCACCTCGCTGCTGTTATACATGCCGTTGATTCCCTGATTATTTAGCGCCCAACATTAATTATATTATAACCTTGCCAAAGTGAAACTGTTATGCTATACTGTAAGCTGCTAACTGACGCCTATAGCATATGCGATTGTTATGCTCCAATCGTATCCGCCCAACACACGCGTAAGCATATATGCTTTAAGTTGCACCACTCGAGATTTGAGCCGGTTAATTATTAGTCGCTGATGATTATAGTTAGCGTAGGATTAACAGTTACCTACTAAACAATATATACTCAGTAGGAGGCTGATAAACCAATTGGTGATTACTATATTAACAAGTGGCAAGTAGAGCCAGATGGAATCTACATGTCTTGCATTGGTGATAGCATCTCGATCGATCGAACAGAGACGGAGGGGTTAATTAGGATGTGTCGGTGTGAGATGAGCTACTCATATGGATCAATTTGAATTATACGTATGGCCTGGTGGTAATTATATATTGACTACTACTAGCTAGTAGTTTATTACTCTAAAAATAAATATTTTGACTAGGTCCAACAATTGCCGAAGATGATCATGGTTCATGAAAAAGGTGTGCGCGGATTGGAAGATTTAAGTTAATGGAAGGCATTTTCCGTTGAGAGATGGGAAATCCAAAGAATTTGGAAATGGATAAGCGCGCACGTCGGTGGTTGAAAAAGAGCTATATATATGGGGATATAGGAACAATGTGGAAAATGCAAAACATGAGCGGCATTATTGGTGGAGCTTTAATTTGAGCTGCAAATTAGTAAAACGTAGTCATCTGGTGGCGGGCATTCACCTACAAGACAAGCGTATCTTGCCATATCGATCGATTGTGGTTGGGTAGACAACTGGGCTCGCACGGGCGCATCGCCTGCCGGCCGTTGCTTTGCCTTCATCTCTCTCTTAATTTGTCACCAGCTCCGACGCCGACGGCTATGGTGGTGGTGGTGCTGGCATTGCATGATGGACAAGGCATCTCCTGCAGATTTGTCAGTACAGTGGGTGGTGGCACCCGATCCGGCAGCAGAATAGTCTGGTGTCCACGTGTAGCACCGCGTTGCACGAGGTCGTTGCCTGCCTGCCACTTGCATCCCCTTCCCTCGCGGATCCTGTCTCCCTCCTCCATTCTCTCTTCATCCGATCCCTATAAATACCCTCTGCTCATCTCACTCACAAGTCACAACAACCAAACGTGAATCGAAATGGCTCCGAGCTTCGGGCGCTCCATCTCCTTCTCTCCTCTCAGCCCGGCGAGGTCCTTCGCCAAGAGGCACGTGCGCTCCATCAGCCTTCCCACCTCCCGGACCCACCCGCTTCTGGCCCACCTCCACAACACCGTCCGGGCCGTGCGCGACTGGGCCGCCCAGCTCGCCTCCCCTCCGCGGGCCTGGCCCACATCGAGGCCCTCCACGCCGCCCTCGCCGAGCTCCTCCTCCTCCCCGAGGCCCGCGCCGCTGCCGCCTCATCCGCCGGTTGCCTCCTCGACGGCTTCCTCTCCCTCGCCGACGCCTACGGGTCCTTCCAGGACGCCGTCATCGACCTCAAGCGCCACGCCGCCGACGTCCACGCCGCGCTCCGGAGGGGCGACGCCGCCAGGGCCAGGCTCGCCTCCGCGGTCCGCGCGCAGAGACACGCCGACAAGGACATCGCACGCCTCGCATCCTCACTTCGTGGGGCGTGCACCAAGATCGCCGCTTCTTCCGCCGGCGGCGACGAGGTGTCCGCCCTGCTCGCTGAGGCCATGGCCGCCGTCTTCTCCGCGTCCGCGGCCGTCTTCTCCGCCGTCGAGTTCACCTCATCAACCGCAGCAGCATCCTGCTCCTCCGGCAAGAAGTCAACGACCATCATCTCCCTGGTCAAGAGGAAGCCATCATCTTCCGACGAGGAGAAAGAGCTCGCTGCGTTCCAGAGGTTGCAACACCTTGACGATTGCATTGCCAACATCCAAGACGGGACTGACAAGGTCTTCAGAACCATCCTCAACACCAGGGTCGCCCTCCTCAACATTCAGACACAGACCTGCTAATTAATTAACTCTTTGACATTACTACTACTTACTTTCTTGACCCACGCACCACCAAGTGTACATAGAAATTCATTTTACTGGATGAATCGAAACAAATATGATCCAGCTCTCAACACTCTCTCTCTCTCTCTCTCCATATATACTCGTTTCATTCATTTCTCTCTGCGCTATACTTGCCACGTCGATCTCTGACAAGCAACTTCTTCACCATTCATGTCCCAGCACGCTGAGGAATAAAAATCGTTTCCGCACTAGGGATGCCATATATGATCCCATCTCACTGTTGCAAATCACTTAGATCTGCTATTCTTCTTAAATAAAAAGATAAAACTATGCAGCGCCATGCAGTGATCTGGATCTAGATCAACTTCATAAAAAAAAAAACACTTTGCGCGTCCGAAGGGACCTCCGATACCTAACTCATCTTCTGAGACAAGACACTGATCGTTGCACACCGTACCCCTTCTATTTTAACTATGTTTCTGGATCTCGATCAAGTTCTTCAAACACTTTGCACGTCCGAACGAGGGATCTCCAATAATATGCGACTCATCATCCGAGACAAAACTGATCAATGCACCACTATTGTATTAATTGATGGTCGGCCAAAAGATCTGTAACATCCATGCATCTCCCTAAACAAATGAGGTGGCCATCAAGTCGGTCATCACCCGTCAGGTTTGATGCACACTACCGCAAAATAATCTTTTTTCAAAAATATCTGAAACCTATAGTATTGATCTAAATAGGTTATATTTGATCTATGTACTGTTCATGTTTCATACATTCCTATGCAATCACTCTTATTACATTACAAGAAAAACTCAAATTAATTATGAAAAAAGTTCATCACCTCGTCCTTTGCATACCTTTCAAACAAGACCAATATATCATCCTCCATTAATTGTAAACATTGCAAATTATTATTCGCCGATCAAACTAATTTAATTGACAGCAAACAGATAAGGATCATACCGATTAGTTAGGTACTCACTAGCAAATAGGCAATGCTTTTTCAAGGCAACCCGTTCGTGCAAATTCCGTCCTCGCTAGAATCATACTCTCTCTCTGAAATACGGTGGTTAGCTGATGATCGTTTTTACAATAGCCAAGATACCATCTTATCCTTCTGCACTAGTACTAATTATTAATGACATTCTTTTTGCGAGTCCGTGCGTACTAATTAGAATTCATGGAGCTAGAAATGATATAAATATGCAAAGCATCTCGTTAGCGATCAAGCGTGCAAACATATAATATAGAAGTTAATTAGGCGCAAGTACTTAATTCGATTATGCAGCGATACCCACAAGAACCTCTATGCATGTATGCCAAACATGATTCATATCTGTCTTGGAAATCTCTGGGAGATCCGGCGGCCGGCCGGTAGCCCAAAAGAAAATGAAAACATGTTGCAGCCATTCGTGTGCAAACTAACTCAACCTCTACAACTAACAGGCGGTAGGAGAGGAGAGGACAGAAGAAGCTTATCTAGGAGTTGGAGGGCGACAACCCATTCGTGCAATATTGTGACGGGCATGCATAAATTTTCTCTAGCTACTACAATGATGATACATCTGATGATGAGCCAGATCATATATGACTGTGTGTGATTGATATCTTGACTATAGAGGATGGGAGAAAAAACCTAGCTATGAATTTGATGGTTTGCAAATAATTGCAACTTGATCAACGCCGGTAGCTTGAATTAAACAAGGCATGCTACGTACCATTCTTTTTGTCTGCATGCGCAGGCCAGAAAATTAAGCAGGCCGGGTTACCATCGGATTAGCACAACACATATAGTGCATGGCGTTTTTTTAGCTAATTAAACTGAGCTCCATTTATAATGAAATGGACTTTCATAAAAGAATTAAGAAATAACATGTCAACCTTGTTGGGTTAATTCTAGGGATTATATATGTTACTATACATTGCATACTTTCAGAATTACCTGCTGTAATGTAACTGATACAATACATTCATGATCAACGCACTGTCAGTCTCAAAATGACTGCACTGTACAGATAAGAGTTGTAAATTTCAGCGAAAGATAAAGAAAAGATCCTCTATGCATGATTGGTGTGCATGAAGAGCATGCTGGTTTTGAAATGAAAAACAAAACAAAACGGAGGAAATTTATATCGCAGAAGTTTTCGCTACTCATAAATAGGTTATATGGCTTTGCTAGATTTGTTATATAAAGAAAAGGAAAATGCTAATTTATTGGCAGCCGTTCGTGCGCAAACTAACTCAACAACGTCTGCAACAGCCGGCTGGTAGGAGAGGAGAGATCGACCAGAGGATTGGAGAACGACAACCCATTCGTGTGCAACATTGTGAGTGGTGGCATGCGTACATATTTTCTTAGCTAGTACTACAATGATGCGTCTGGTGGTGTGAGAGATCATATAATTGTGTGCAACTGATCTGAGCTATATGATGATGGGAGAGAACATAGCCACGAATTTTATGGTTTGTGAAAAATTGCAACTTGATGAAAGCTGGTTAGCTTGAATTACAGGTAACAATAATCGATGATGGCATACTTTTTATTTGCATGTGCAACGAACGCTTTGGCTGTTTGTGTTGTGCGTGCGCCGGCCAATAGAAAACACTGCTGGATTATCACAAGCGCGTGCTCTGCATCTTCTTTCCCAGGCATTTTGGCGTGTCTAGAACTACAAAATTTCCCTAGAAATATAATGTTGTATATATAGTTTTAAGACGGCAGACGTATGACGACCCATGCATGCATGAATAGGCAGGCAAGTACTACAAATTTCAGCGAAGCATAGAGCAGACATGGTGCTAGAAATCAGCTTAATTAAAGAGAAATGATACTGCAGGATTAATTTTGCCTTTTCAGAATTATTGTACATATATATAAAAATGGTTTGCTCTCTTGAAGCTCGGGAACTTGGGGGCGGCCACATTAAAACGCGCGCGGATTATTGAAGAAGCAGAGCTGGTAGTAGCTAAAGGATAACGACGAGCAACATCCCATGGGAGCCGTTGAAACAGTTGAGGTAAACTGCCGTTGGATGGATGGAGAGTATAGTATATGTAAATATTTTAATGAATAGTATTGGCAATCATATGGTAATAGAAGGACCCCATCCATTGGGCAGCCGAAGGGTGAGCTAACCTACTGTAGGGTGTACACGCGTACGATGACACGAGGGTAGGGGCGACGACCCTGCTTGCAATTGCTCCGCCCGGAAGGGAAGGATGATGAGATGGAAATGAAACATTTGGAATCTGGTGTTCCCCGATCTGAGTGCAGGCGATCCATCTAGATCAGTTGCACAGCGTGGTTTGCAGTCGTCGTTGCAGAGCTGCGTGTTTCAGAGATGAGAGATCCGAGAGTTGCGCGGTGCATCCGCGTATGTGTCCGGTTGGTGGCGAGCTTGCAAAGTAATCGCGCACGCATGTGCGATCTGCTTGCTCGGCAGCCGCGTGGACTCCTTCTTCCTTGGCACGCCATTCATGGCCAGATCGTTTTCTAACCTATATATGGTGCCCTAGCTCCATCGTGTGCTACACCATAGTTTATTTATACATAACCGCTGCTAGTAGAGTGTTGACAAATGCGCGCCGCTATTAGAGTAGGTCTCTATAGCTGCTGCTGCACATGGTGATGAGAGGTAACAACAATAATCCAGCCATTCATGTACAAGTATTAGGTTACTGTTAATAATTTTTGTCCTGGACCACAGCACAATCATATGCACCAACGGACGCTTGGCTGTCTTGGCTAGCTGGGATCTGGATGCATGCACGCGTGTGAAGAAGAAGGTCACACAGGGCATGCCAATGCATGCATGTCCAACACCTCATCGATCACAGATCGATGGCCATAGGATGCAACATGACACCTCGGCACGCTTTGCATGCAGGCAACTACTTGGGTTTGACTTTGAACGGCGCCTAGCTGCTCTCCTGTCGTCGCGGATCGTGTCTGCTGCTGCTGCTGCTGGCCACACGTGCAACCACCTCCTTTTATAGAGCTTGATGAATGAATTGGTCGTCACCAACCCATGCATCCATATATATGTACCCTTCCTCCCATCATCTCATCTCACACAAACCAAACTCCTCCTCCTCAGTCCTCATCATCATCAAGATTCAAGCATCCATCAAAAAAAAAAAAAAAAACAAGAGAGTAGCCATGGCTCCAAGCTTTGGACGCTCCATCTCTTTCCCTCTCCAAGCCGCCGCAACAAGCAGAAGACGGCACGTGCGTTCCATCAGCCTCCCCTGCCGGTCCCACCCGCTGCTGGGCCACCTCCAGACCCACGTCGCCGCCGTCCGGGCCTGGGCCGCCCAGCCCGAGTCATGCGCATCCGCCGGCCTGGCCCACATCGGAGCCCTCCACGCCGCGCTCGCCGACCTCCTGGACCTGCCGGAGGCCCAGGAAGCGGCCCGGTCCTCCGACCGCCTCCTGGACGCCCTGCTCCTCCTCGCCGACGCCTACGGAAGCTTCCAGGACACGCTTGTCGCCCTCAAGGCCGACGTCGCCGACGTTCAGGCCGCCCTCAGGAGAAGGGAAGCACCAGCAGGCTGGCCTCCGCCGTGCGCTCCCAGCGCACAAACGACAAGGACCTCGCACGCCTCGCCGCCTCGCTGCTCTCTTCCAGCCTCTGCAAGACCACCAACCATAATAATACGGCCGCCGCTCTCATGGACGCCGCAGCCGCCAGCGCCGCCGCTTCCGCCGCCGTCTTCTCCGCTCTTGCCTCAATGTCCTCCTCCTCCAAGAAGACAGCCCCGTTCGCTGCTGCCTTCACCAAGAAGCAGGACACGGCCACGGCCGTCGATGTGGTCAAGATCCAGGAGCTCGCACGATGCATCAACCACTGCGAGACCGGAAGCGACATGGTCTTCAGGACCATTCTCCGAACAAGGGTTTCACTGCTCAACATTCGTAGTACTCCGGCGATCTAATTAATCATCTCTCCACCTAGCTAGCTCACTTTTGTATACTACTTACCACGCTCTGATGATCAACTGTACATACATATACAGAAAGACGACAATTTTGGCTCACATATCATCTCTGTTCCTACCGACTTTTGTGATTTTTTTTTCAATGCGTCATTACATATGCTTATTATTAAGCCGTTGATCGATCAAATAATATGTTGTTGCTAGTTCCCCCAGTCCGGTCGCGAGTGAAAATTATGAGCAAGGCATAAATCATGCATCAGCATCTCCATGGTAACACATCAGATCGTTCGAGAAAACGCTAGAAACATTTCCAAGGTAAGTAGCTACTATTTTCTCTCAGTGACAATAAACAATTTCCAATAATTGCATGCATGTGCACTCCAACTATGTATATTTCTTATGCCTAATAATGGACAGTATTATAATCCTACTAACTGCATAGGACTACGTACCAACTGAGTAATGAAGATTTTCATGGAGATTTGATCTAACAACATTTTGAGCCAGTAGTTACTAGTATCATTCTATATGCATGGTAACCCAACGGCACTTGAGTCTTCTCAAGAAATTGGACCCACTTACCATCGGTTTAATTTGCTATGATAGCATAAAAGCAAAGGAAAACAAATCCCTTCCTTACTGTTAAACATATTTTTGCTCACAAATGAACCGCTGATAAGGTCTCTGAAAATATTTTGGTTCTTCTCATGTGCATTTTCTCATAATATTACTGAAATGTGTTAAGAGATGAACCCAACTGGCATAACATGTGCATTAGTTTTATGCCAATCTTAGAGAATTAAGGAACTGGTATATATTCTGAAGAATTTTTTTAACATGAAAAAATAAAAGATTTATATTTTCTTCACAAAATAAAGTTTTTGAGAGATGAATTGTAACCTTATTGCAAGAGTAATATGGAACATGTTAATTAGTATTAGAGATTAATTGAATTGTTTTTGTTTATATTATAATAAAAATAATCATCATAAGTTTTATCACTTTAACGATATTACCCTCAAAATGATAAAGTACTAACCAATAGTTGTTGATTTTCACATTGAATCTATATTGTTCTGTCGGATCAAACTACTGATGGTCAGTAATTTTGAAAACTAGTTCCCAATATTTTGGATTGAAAAATTACTCACCAGTATTTTGGATACAAACACGTAATTGCTCTCCAAAAATAAATTTTGGCCCAATATAATATGCACACCCTCAGGTCCAATTGCCCTCAATGAATGCCCTAGGACCAGTCTTCTCTAATACAAGAAATAAAAAAAATAGTATTGTTCCGTGTATTCAAGGAAAAATGATGTTGGTGTACAAAGCAGAGTTTGGGTGCCTTTGCCCTTTTCTTTTTCCCGGGCAGAGTAATAAGTTTGGACAGTTTAAAACGTGGAACGTACAGACGGTCGTCAGATTAAATTAAGCGAGGGAAACAAAACCGCGGCCGGGTAGCTATTGACTGCGTCGCTGGCACGCTTAACCGCGTGGTCAGTGTGGTTTGCCGGAGACATTTGGAATCTGAAGAGCAATTGGAACCGAGATCCAGGTCTAGTTTGATCTGCGGTCTACTCTAGTTTGATCTAGCTATAGCTGGGCACACGGTTTAATTAAGATGGAGTAGCAACTGCATGCATGCGTGCAGCAAATTAAACTGACACGATGATGAATCACTGCATAAAATCGATCGGTTGAGGTGTCGCAAGGGCAAGAGATACGAAGCACAGCTGTCGTGTCCCATGGCCATATGGACATTATATTCCCTGCGCAGCGAGTGATGCAAGCATGATCCGATCCAATAAGAAACAGCCTGTACAGTGTGGATGAGACAGATAGAAAACACTACTTGCTTGTTCCTCCCAAACCTGTAGCTAAGGTCAATGCTTCATATTTCTCCATGCAATGCAGGGGTTCCTCCCTCTCCCTCTCGTGTAGCGAATATATTGTAACTGGCACCGGGACCGGCCACCGGCAGCACAGCGACATCCACAGCTGGCAATGGTGCCCCCTCCCCGGAGTAGAGTAGGAATCCCAAAAGTCTACGCTCTGATCGGAACTGCTCCCATCGCCATCTATCCTCGGATTTCGATTGTTCTAGCCTTGTTTGGTGGTAGCGAAACATCGACAACATATAGCTCTAGGTATATTTGAATCAAAATTTTCGTCAAAGTTACGGAAATGTCTTATGCGGCAGTAGAAAACAAGTTCAATTTCAACCGCCGTGTTGCTTGGTCCAAAATGGTGCCGGCAACCCAAGGTCAATGTTGTCTGATCATTAATTCTGGTAAGTAGTAGTACTTGGGTAACTCAAGTAGTACGTCCAGTAACTGAATACGTGGCGGGCATGCAGGCATATATAACACGTTGTTGCGGCCGTACATCCTGCACTCAGCTCGTACGTGTGCATTTCTGAGAAGCTTCGTCGGTGAAGCAAGAGGATGAGCATGCGTGCCTTTTCAAACAGTCACAGCAACTGCGACAACTCAACAGCTGCATGCTATACATCGTCTTCTTCCTCTCGCCTCCCCCTACACTCCTGGCTCCTGGTGCCTGTGTGTTTATATAAATACACGTCCCAAGCACACACGGTTATTATTGCCTTGTCATCCATTCCCATTAATTGTGCCCGCCGTCGCCGATCGATCGATCGATTGGAGAGAAGAGAAGAGAAGAGAATCGATCGATGGCTCGTGGATCGTCCGTGCACGTCCGGTCGGCGAGCGTGCCATGCCATTCGCACCCGGTGGTCACGCAGGTGGAGGACCAGCTGGCGGCGCTGCGTTCGTGGAGCTGCAACCCGGGCCAGAACCGGATGTCGCTGGCACACGTCAGGGCGCTGCTCTGCCTCCTCGACGAGCTCCTCCTGCTCCATCAATCATCCGACGTGCAAGTGGACCTGCTCCTCGACGGCTTCCTCGTCCTCGCCGACGCCTTCGGCTCCTTCCTCGCCGCCCTCCTCGCTCTCAGGCAGTACGCCGCCGAGCTGCGCGCCGCCGTGCGCAGGCACGAACATCACAAGGCCTCCGCCGCCGCCCGCGCGCAGAGGCAGGTCGGCAAGGAGATCCAACAGCTCGCCGCCGCCCTCACGCGCTCCGCAACGAGCACCGTGCCGCCATTGATGGACGTCGTCAGCAGGACGGTGGCCGAGGCCATCAACCACACCGCCGCGGCGTCGGCCTCCGTCTTCGTCGAGGTCGCCGCTCTCGCCGACGCCGCCGCAGCACTGGCAGCATCGCCTTCCTCCTCCTCCTCCTCCACGTCCTCCAACAAGAAGCACAAGCACAAGCTGCCTAATTTGGTGCTGAACGCTTCGGAGAAGCTGCAGGAGCTGGACCAGTGCGTCGCCGAGCTCGAGAGCGAGAGCGAAAAGGTCTTCAGGAGCCTAGTTCAAACCAGGGTCTCCTTGCTCAACATTCACACGCCAACATTTTAGTTATACTGAGACCAAATAATTTTTAGGCAGTGATCAATACTTCATGAGCCAAATTTAAGCGATATGCTTGTGTACTTTTGGTTGCTGCAATACTAATAATAAGACAGCTGTATAAGAATGATTTTTTCTTCCAAAATGTATTGGCCATTACTAGCACTGCCTTGGTATAATTTGGTAACACTAACAATATAATGGCGAAGCTTGGGCTGGTTCTCGGCGGCGGGGGCATTGGTTTGTAGCCTGAATTGAAGTGGGGTAGGCTAGTGGGCTCATTTACATGGTGAAATCACAGTTTTTCTATGGCCATAGATAGTTCACGGCCCACCTTGGTCCCTACCAATTTAAACACTACTTTGCAAGTAACATTTCATTTTCCTCTTAGTAATGAAATACTAAACTTTAATAAAAAAAAGTAAAAAGTAGTATTTCCACGTGAAGGAAGACTTCTTCCATTGAGACACAATTACAAAGTTTTGGACCAATGAAATCTCTCCTTCAAAGGCGGTTGAGACGATCATATTGTACACACGCGTAATACATATATGCATCCTTCGTGTCTCTACAGCTATAAACATCTCAATTGGTGGCTTGTGTTGGTGGTTGATCCGTCCACCACTATACTGGACAACTACGCCAATAGGTGGGTCCCATCCAAGCTTGTCCTCCCCTCCACTAGCTATCCTACAACCTCACAGCAGGCGGGCACTCCTTCCTGCATGATGTGGCCAAGCACGACACCAGCCACCGCCGTGAAACACGTCGGCGTGTCGATTTTCTACGTGGGATATCACGTCTATTTCAGATGGTTGAGCATCACCTAGGCCAAGGAAGTTCAATCGGACGCTGAGATACCGCGCGGGCAGAGAAATTGATGGGGAATCGTGGGCGGCGATAGCCACCGATCTACATGGGGGCGAGGACAACGGCAGAGTGATGGGAGAAGAAGAGCAGGGGAGCAACCTAGAGGAGTGGCTACAGGGAGCAGTTCGAAGGAGTTGCAGTGGAGTACTAGTACTAGAAAATTGAGGGAGAGACGCTCGGTACAAAGCACGGGCCCAACAACTAGTCAAAATATAAGCATTTTTAGCTATCTACCTATAGCTATCTATCAAAGCTTGAAAAAGGACCTTCAACTCAGTAGCATTGTTATACTCGTTATAGTGACAAACAGGATCTCAATGGCAAGTCAGATTGGGCATGAGATGACGCCAGTTACATAAAAGAAAAAAAGAACCTCTCAATCAAATTAAAAACGAAGAAAGGTAAAGTCTAAGTTCGAGTCAACGCGTAGTGCTGAACTGGTCAAAGAAGTCATGCTAGTGTTGCACAAGCACAGCCGCACAGGTCAGAAAAATCAAGGACAGGTTTTGAGGCCAACCAAGAACCATTCCTTATCATTCATAACCAAATTAACAGATCCTCTCTCGAAAAAAAAATACACAAATAAAAAGATAAGCATGGGAGCTGCCTGCGGGAGGGCATGGAGGTCGAAGATCATCTCGTCTACAAGTGAGGCGCATAGAGGCAACACCGGCGACGGCCGTTCGCTGCAGAAGAATGGTGGTGGTACTACTATAACAGGTGCAACCGAATCTAAAACTACCTCTACTACTACTACTACTGCAGGTACCACCACTTCTGGCTCCGGTCCAGTCCAAGAACAACGATCATGTGATTTGTTCAACTGGTCGGTGGTGGAGCAAATCAGAGATGAGCTCGGCGAGGAAGAAAGGGTGAAGAAGCTGAATGATATCAAGGTCCTAGCCGTGATATTTCCAAGCAACAGTAGCGCCCCAGAGATATGGATGTCAATTGGGTCCTTCATCTCTCCCAAGGCCACGGCCACTGGAGGTCTTTCATCTCGGGGCAACTTCTGTATCTTGCGCGCAGCTGGACCCTGGCTCTTCTCGAGATCACCAAAACTAGCTCTATATACTTTAGCAAGGAGGATAGGCAACCTGAATTTATACGGTTAATCGAAGCAACCTTGTCCAAAATGCTCCCTTTCGTCGACGCCATTGTTGCAGTGGGGACATGCCTTCCAAACGGCAGGCGGTGGGGGCAGCGGAACCGGCTGACGAGAAGCTCCAGGCACTGATTCTTGTACGTGATGCTCTCTCCACGGCCTCGGTACAGATCCAGGACCTCTTGCCGGCAGAGCTGCTGATGGCCAAGTTAGATAAGGCTACATGGGACACAGTGGAAGAAACTATGAGAATGTGCATGTCCTCTTGGCGGTGGGCTACTCCAAGACCGTCATCCGACATTCACCCGGTCACTCGCTCCTGCATCAGCTACATCAAGTTTCTGTGGGCTAATTACCGGTCAGTGAATCGCATTCTTCACGATGCATTTCTCCGTGGTGAGTTCGTCGTTGTGCCTTATGAGGATGAAAATGCCAGTCACCTGACAAATCTCACCATAGAGATGGTCCATTCCTTGGAAGAAAAGCTTATTACCAGTAGCTGTTTCTTCCCGGATCAGAGCCTTAAGTTCCTTTACCTGATCAACAATTTCCACTTCATACTACAACAGCTCCTTTACATAAATTGCCCTTTAGGTTCCTTCATGCCAAAGCTCCATGGCAAAATCGATGACTACGTAAGCAGCTATACCCACGTGTCTTGGGCACCAGTGCTGAAATGCTTGCACAATCCGACACCTCATTGCCTCACGAGACACTCACCACTGACTAAATTCGAGTCAAAATTTCACAAGACCTACACTGCTCAAAAGCTATGGAAGGTTCCTGACCCTGAGATGAGGAAAAGGCTGCGGGAAGCCATCAATGAGGAAGTCATCCCAGACTTCACAGAATTCTTCAAGGATAACATCATCAGCACCCCACGAATCACCCCACAGGAGATGGAAAAGATGTTGCAAGAATTATTCGAAGGATGAACCATTGTACCCTCAGTTCTGCTTTCATTTCAGCTTCTTTGCAATAAAATGCTCTTCTGAAGATCTGCCTAAACCAATTCTAATGTAGTAGACTCTTTTCTCTTATTAGTATCTTTCTCATTCTATGTTTGCTATGTTTATACAAAATAAAGAGCAAGAGGTGAATGTGAAGAGCAAGAGGTAGCATTTCTGCATGAAGGAAAAAAAGATTGAGACACAATTACAAAGTTTTGGACGAGTAAAAACTCTCGGCCAAAGACGAGACCAGCTTCGACACGCGCACAATACGTAAAATACGACTAACCAAGGAATATGCACGTTTCTCTTCTCTCTGTCTCAAATCTTAGGCCCTGTTCGTTTTCTGCCCTCTAAAAATTATACCCATCACATCAAAGAGAATCTTACTATTTAGTAGTACTTTTATTAATTTAATGACAAAACCTATGTCACGACCCCCTCTAATTTGCGAGACGAATCTAATGATCCTAATTAATCTATGTTTTGCTACAGTGATGCTACAGTAAACATCTTCTACTAACATCACAATTACCCTCGTTGGATTCGTCTCGTGAATTAGATAGGGAGGTCTGCAATTAGTTTCGAGATTAGACTTTATTTAGTACTCCAAAATAATAAAATTCTCTTTGATTTGACCTCTCTAAAAATTATATACCTAGAAACGAACACACCCTTACTCTGTTTTTGCTCTGTTTTATGTACTGCTCTATTTCGCTGTATAAACCGTAGCGCAGATCACCATGAATTATCAAAACTTACAGGATCCACCATACATGACGCTAAAACCATCTGACGCGAAAATGATACTCCAGCATCTTACAATTGGCCTGGATCTCGGCTCTTTTCGAGATTATCAAATCCATCGCCAGATGCTTTGATGGATCGTACAGCTGCCACGGCCAGACGAATGGACCTGCTTACAGCGAATTCGTGCAATTTGTCTGAATACAAATGCACCTAGCATCAGTGATCAGCAATCTGTTTCTTCAACCTACAATAGGGCTGTTGATAAAATTTGGTTTCTTTTTCACCTAACAAGTGAAGTCGAACAACACATACAGACATACAGTGTCATCTCCAGGTGTCTTGGGATCCAGTATTGAACTGCTTGCACAATCCTCCACTTCACTGCTTCAGGAGCAGGAGATGCTCACCACTGGCCAAGTTCGACTCCAAATTTCAGAAAATATATACCACCCGAAGGTTCTGGCAAGTGCCGGACCCAGAATTGAGGAGAAGACTGCCACGCAAAATTCTTGCAGGATAACAGCATCGACACCCCAAGGATCACTTCCCAGGAGCTGGAGGACATGATTCAGGAGCTATTCGAAGGATGACACAACAAGTAGAAAGCACACCTGGCGTGTTTCATTTCACTTCTCGAATAATATGCTTTGCTATAGAAGTAGTACAACACATTATGCGTTACTTTCGCTATTCCCTCTTCCTGAATCCACATTCATTTCATGTTCACACAAGGTCAATTGTACTATATAAACAATAGCATCAGATTACTTGCTCAATGTCAGTACTCAGTGGCTTTTTACATCCAACTATACAAGTATGAGATGCAAAAGTGCATCTTTGACTACATCAATCTGGGTCCTAGAGCTTGTTTGTATTCACCCTTTCCCCTCGTGATCACTCGTGCAAAATCACTATAATCATAAGGCACACAATGATTTAGCTAGCTGCATGCCTTCCTTCCCTCAAGCAACAAACAGCTCGGCCTGGCCATCTATGAACAGGCTCATGAACTCCTCGCCATCCACCGTCTCCTTCTCCATCAGAAGCTGGGCGAGCTTATGGAGGATGTCAATGTGCGTGGTGATAATCTGTGTCGCTCTTGAGTAGGCCCTCTCCACGAGCTCCCTCACCTCAGCATCAACAACATCTGCAGTTGCCATCGAGTAGTCCTTCTGGCTGGACATCTGCAACAACAACATGAAAAAGTTTGATAAGCAACAGTTAACTCAAGCGAGCCACTACAAGGTTAGGCAGAAAACCAGGGTCTAACAGCAGCCACAAAAAATAAGTGCCAATTCAACACCTGTTACTAAAATAGGACGTTGATGATGACACAATTGGCAGCATGGGAGTAGAGTACAGAAACACGTTACAGGACCAAGGTGCATGATTTTCATCAAGGTAAGCGGGCAATACAGAACATATGACTTTCCCTAGAAGCTACTAGTGAGGGCACCAATGAAAACAGGACAAGAAATGTTGGTCAGATGTGCTGTACTTGTTGAAGTTCACACGTCTAGTTCCTTAGCTGATTTTAAAGGTTTGGATTCCAGGCAAAACAATTTTGCCATACCTGCTGTCCCAAGAAAGGGTTTCCACCAGGTCCCCCGATCGCGACTTGCCCGATTTTCTTACTGAATCCAAATCGTTCAACCATTTGTCTTGCGACACGTGACACCTGCATAAAGTCGTTGGAAGCTCCTGTTGTCACATTGTCCCGGCCAAAAATCACCTCTTCAGCAACCCTACAAACCATGATAATACCTCAAAACTTCATCATTCTGCATAGCATCAACTGATGGATCTGAAACAAACAAAGTTTTCAGAGGAAACCCACCTGCCACCAAGGGCTACAGCCATTTGGTTCTCTAGATAACTCCTGCTGTACAATCCAGACTCAAGCCTCTCTTCACTTGGAGCGAAGAACGTGAGTCCACCAGCTTGACCACGAGGAATGATGGAAATCTTAGCAACAGGGTCATATTCAGGCATCAGGGCACCAACGAGGGCATGACCGGCCTCTGCAAGTTCAAAATTAACAAAAAAACCAATTAGCAATCCATGTCACCCAGGATGAGTATAAGTCATAATGCATGGTGACAAAACTTACCGTGATAAGCCACAAGCTTTTTCTTCTCTTCAGAAACAACAGCATTTTTCTTCTCAGGCCCAGCAATGATCCTCTCTAGAGCATCGGAGATCTCGTCCTTGCTTATTTCCTTAAGATCGCGGCGTGCAGCAAGAATGGCAGCCTCGTTCATAAGGTTTTGGAGATCAGCTCCAGTGAAACCAGGGGTTCTTCTAGCAATTTTCTCAAAGTCGACATCTTTAGCCAATGCCTTTCCCCTGGAGTGGACCTATTAGATGACAGGATGACTGGTAAGTACATGGAAGAGATCCTGCGATATAGAGTAAGCAGCATATGTAAAGCCAACCGTTCATTAGAGAGTCAAAATTCATAAACAGAAACTGTTCACCGCTTGTATGCGACATTTATTATGTAGCTAGTGAACTCCATAAACCCTAATATTAGCACAATAAATAAATAGTCCTCAGTAGTATTATTGGAGATATATAATCCTAATTTCAGCATAGCCCCATTTGAATCGACGGGATAAGTTATAGCATAGCATTTCATAAGAAAGTTATGCATGATATACACCTAGAAAATGAATCCCCTTTCCTATACTAGCAACTGCAACAACGGTTAATCAATGGCAGGCAGGAAACGGTTTGAAGCAAGTTTTGGACACCAAGTCACCAATTCATCATAAGTCTGTAACTAGTTTCAGAAGGTTGTATATAATCCTAATTTCAGCGACTCATTCCTCAAGAATTGTATGACATATAAGTGTGACCTGAACATATAGCCCAATTTTCAATGGACAGGATAAGTTATAGCATAACATTTCATAAGGAAGTTATGCATGATATGCACCTAGAAAATGAATCCCATTTTCTATACTAGCAACTGCAAAGTTTTGCACACCAATTTATCATATCTAGTTTCAGAAGGTTGTATACGAGTAGGAGGTAGTAGCAGAAAAGCAATCACCTCAAGAATCTTGACGCGCCCGGCGACATCTGGCCTGTCAACAGTAACCTGGCGATCAAACCTTCCAGGCCGCAGAAGAGCCGAGTCGAGGACATCGGGCCTGTTGGTGGCAGCAAGCACAATGACACCGCTGTTGCCGGCAAATCCGTCCATCTCCGTGAGCAGCTGGTTAATGGTCTGCTCCCTCTCATCATTTCCACCACCAAGCCCAGCACCACGCTGTCTTCCGACAGCGTCAATCTCATCGATGAAGACAATGCAGGGCGCCTTGGCCTTGGCCTTCTCGAAGAGGTCACGCACTCTGGATGCACCGACACCGACGAAGAGCTCGACGAACTCGGACGCGGCGCAGGAGAAGAAGGGCACCCCGGCCTCTCCGGCGACGGCACGCGCGAGGAGAGTTTTCCCTGTGCCAGGCGGGCCAACGAGGAGGCAGCCCTTGGGGATCTTGGCTCCGAGCGCGGTGTACTTGTCGGGGTTCTTGAGGAAATCGACGACCTCCTGCAGCTCGAGCTTGGCCTGGTCGGCGCCGGCGACGTCGAGGAAGGTGACACCGGTCTCGGGCACCTCCTGGAACTTGCTCTTGGACCGTCCAAAGTCCATGGGCCCGCCGAGCCCACCAGGGCCGGCGCCAGGCCCACCCTGGGCGCGGCGGAAGAGGAAGAAGAGGCCCGCGAAGGCGATGAAGGGGAAGAGGAGGTTGCCGACGAAGGCGACGAATCCGCCGGGGCCGGCGGCCTCGCCCTCGGAGACGGAGATGTCGACGCCGTTGGTGGCGAGGATGTCGATGAGGTCGGGGTCATTGGGGACGACGACGGTGGCGCGGCGGCCGTCGATGGCGGTGAGCTGGAGGATGCCGCCGTCCTTGGAGAAGCGGACGCGCTCGACCTTGCCGCGCTTCACGGCGTTGAGGAACTCGCTGTAGCGCCACTGGGCGCCCTCGGGGAGGTCGGCGGCAGCGGAGGAGGGCTTGGGGGCGGTGAGGAGGTTGCTTGAGAAGGGGTTAGCGGCCGGGGTGGGGGCCTCGGCCTGGAGCTCGGGGGCGGGCGCGGGGGCGGGGCAGGCGCATCGGCGGCGAGGGCGGGGAGCGCGGAGGCGGTGGTGAGCGCGACGAGAGCGGCCGGGAGGGTCTTGGACTGCGGGAGGCGGGGCGGCCTGAGGGAGGAAGGGCTGGGCTTGGGGAGGGAGGCGGTGATGAGAAGGTGGGAGGAGGATACAGCGGGCGGCGCCATGGCTTGCTTGCTTGGTCTGTTTCTCCTTTCTCGCTTCAGATTTCTCCCCTATATGATGATGGGATATAGCCATATAGGTGATGACGTGGAGGCCTCCCTGGCCATAGATTTCCTTTGTGATATCTCGAGGCTCCACAAGGCAAATTCATACACCTCACCTCGTGCATTTCTTCAGACAACTCCTGACTCCTGAGGGAGATATTTGGCCAGGTTGCTCGCAACTTCCTGTTTTCTGACTTGTGTTTTCTTTTGTGTGAAAAATGTGAGTACAAATCTTCCTTTTCTTCTTCTTTTGTGACAATGTTAAATACAAATTGTTCACAACTCCTTCTCTGTTTTGTCATCAAATAAAATAAAACAAGCAATAAGGTCAGTTATGAAACTTGTTACTACCATTTTTAAGTTAGGAACTCATGGTTTTGCACTTGCTAAAAATTGCTACTTCAGAAACTGTATGTGCAAATGGTGCCCTCTATTGTAATCACAAACCAGCTTAATTTGATAAGATTTCTCATATTGTAGGACGGCTATTTCGCTTTGAAATTGGGGATCGGTTGTTTTAAAAGATGGTGTCCATTTTGAATGTGGAGCTAATCTGTTTAATTGTGTACTTGTAGTAGAGACTGTTACAAGTGTCATAGATTATAGGATAATCAGGTCAAAACTGCAAAGGAAGTAATGCCTTGGTGTCAAATTAAAGAACAGATATCATGTTTGTTTTTCCTTTTTGCTGTTGTTGCCGTTGCTGTCGAAGAGGAAGAAGAGAAGATGCGTGAACCGTCCAGTGTTGGTTTGGTTCCTTTTGTTGGTTTGTGACTTTCTGGGCGATCAACAACTGAACAAGAGAGTGCCAAGCCACTCTTCAAGGACCAAGTGATTATCCACCCAACCCAACTCTGGTCGTGCCTTTCTTCTGCAGATTGGGCTGTCTGGGTCGTGTTTCCTTTATCAAAAATAAATGGGTCTGCACTCCTTACAGGCTTCCTGAGGTCTATGTCCAAATCGTTGTTCGATAAGCCCAGCGCTGCAGCCCGCTTTTTATGGGCCTAATTTATCCAACCTAGGCCGTCGACCCACACCACGCTTTCTCTTCTCAGAAGATGCCTCCGGTTGCATTTATTTTCTCGTCAACTACTTCTGGTTCGTCTTCTATCTGCTTTTATCTAGTTGTCATCAATTCCAGGGGTAACCCCTGTTGTGGAAAAAAAAGGAAAATGAAGGAAAATACATCACACAAATAATATAATGTCCCACATGCATACATGCAGTTTGTTGAAAGGTGACAATGTCCGCCGCGAAGTTTGATGGATGATTTTCCGTATAAAGTCAGATATATAGCGTCGTGCTTGGAGGTACGTATGCATATATATGGATAGGTAGTGTGTGTACAAATTAATGACGCGTACGGGGTGGGGCGCCGGGAAGGAGCCAAATTTGACCGAAGGAGGGTGGGCTAGTAATTGATGCATGCAAGTGGACACGTAGCAGCTAGGTCTATGACGATGAGCATACGAGGCCTATATATAAGAGAGGAGGGAGCGAGGCTCATCTTGCACACCATCGATCACGCAATTGATTGATAATTAAGGAAGAAGAAGAAGAAGAAGAAGATGAGGGCAGCAGTGGCGGTGATGGTGTTGGCGTGCTTCATCGTCACCGTGGCGGTGATGATAGATGCGGAGCAGTGCGGCACGCAGGGCGGCGGCGCAACGTGCCCGAACTGCATGTGCTGCAGCAAGTGGGGATGGTGCGGCACCACCCCTGACTACTGCGGCGAGGGCTGCCAGAGCCAGTGCAGCGGATGCACCACCACCGCCGCCGGTGCTGCTGGTGATGCTGGTGATGCTGGTGCTGGTGTGGCGTCGGTCGTTTCGCCTAATAACTAGTACTCTCAGCTAGATATGGAATAATAATAAGCTAGCTAGAGATCATCGAGCTACACGTACGTATGTGTGTATCTTAATTAGCAACAACGTTAACTCTAGCTACCGCTCCAGGAATATGGAATAATAACCTCCCCGGCCGTCCGGCCGGCCGGCTCGAGAGAGCGAGAAATGTAACGCAACAAGCTTCCCGTGTGCAAACATATGTTGCCCACTTCATTACTACGGCTAATTGCGTACTACTTGTTCATTTCCAGTTACCACTACATACTCAAACATTTTGCAAAACATGAAACACCACGTACGTCGTTATGAACATGAACGAAAAAGATATTTTCTTTTTCAGACTTCACAAAGAAAAATGATACTGCCTCAATATATATTGTATATGGTTTGGCCGCCTCCCAATTGAGAACGAGAGAGGCACACTAATCAGAAATGTGCCAACAAAACACACAAGATCAAGTGCATGCATGGAATTCCAAAAGGCCACGCACGTACGTGGAGGTCACATCGATCGATCGCGCTTAATTTCCACTCTCCTCGCTACCATAGCATATGCAACCAGCTTCAACTTGATCTCTCAAAAAGATAAAAATAAAATAAATACTCATGCGCATTCACAAAAACTGTCTCTATCGCCGCCATCCAACGTATATATTGCTTATCCAGTAGTAATTTCTTCCATGAGTATTGTTTCATGAGGACCCACAACTGGAAAAATTCTCCTATGATCGTCACCATAACTTCTTTCTACTGCAAATTCGTCCGCCAAGTATCACCAGCAAATAGCAGATGGCTGCATGCAGAGTGAAAATAAGTTAATTGGTATTAATAATCCTGACAATTGAAATTAGAAAATCATATGGGATAGATCTCTAATAAATGAAAAAGAAGCTTGGAATCCATGCATCAGCATCGCTAAAGCAATAATCATTGATGGTTCCTGGCTAATTTTGTTTTTCCTTGCCATTCAGGGCAGGGCAAAATTGCAGCGGAAGATACAGAACGTAACTTCTTCACGTGCGTGACGATGAATGGAAACACATGCGGATTTCCATGCCAGGGCCCGGATCTCTCACGAGTACGTGGGCTTGGGTCCCAATCATCAAAAATGTAGTTTTTGAGCTCCCAGTTCTGCTTCAATGGCATGTGTGACTTCTGAATAAAGGAAATTGAGTTCTTGATATCGAAAGATATTGATTTTAGAAATCTATTACTAATATAAACTACTCTATATAAAAAAATAATTCAATATGCGGGGTACGACAATCCCGTGAATTTGTTAAGAAGATCTTCTCACGTAAGTCGAGAAAATTCAACCCTTTGCCAACCATACATATGGACACAGTTGACGGTGTGAGCTATAATACGGGCTTTACCTAATACTTTTGTTGAAGGAGGCGAGGAGATTTTTTTCCAGTCCGTGTGAGATCGAGGATCGAACCTCGACGTGGGCTGCCATATATATCCAAGCATCTCTACCACGGAGCCAAAGGCTCGTCCCTTGAACTGGCTTGAGTAGGCTCTAATGTCTCACTTCGACTACTTCTATGATGATGCCAATACTCAATAATCCTCTAAATCTCAACAATCTATATTTCATGATTGGTATCTGACAGAGTTGATTTTCATGAGGGTTTTTTTTCAGGTTTCCCTAATGGTTTTTGGAACATAGGAAAAGAGACTGGCTATTTATCTATCAACATATTATCCTCCTCCCCAAAAAAAATCTTTTGAATTTTTGTAACATTCAAATTAAACTATTACAGGTTTACAACAACAAAACAATGCTATTGGAAGAATAAAAATATACTAATGGAACAATGAGCTACTTTAAGACACAATTGTTCTAGTAGTGCATAGCAATTGGCAAATGAAGACAAGATTGTTATATATATATATATGTATGTATTTTTATTGTTCTAGTAATAAATTTTCAATGATCCACCAGTTCAATTTGAGTGTTCCAAAATCAACAATTTTTTTAAAAGAAAGGAAAAAAAAGTCCAATTTATAAATAGCAAAAATCGTCAGAATCCAGTAGTGTCCCCCAAGCACATATGGATGTCCTTTTCGTAATTTTTGCCTTCCGCAAAATCGTAATTTTTGCCTTCTGCAAAATGGACCTATGTTGATGTGCACAAATTGTCATTGGTTCATCAAGTGCTGGCAGCAAGGTTAGAAGCGTGCCGTTGACATCGAAAGTGAGGTTTATCTCAAAAAAAAAGTAGAATAACAGACACCGTTCTCTCTTATATATTACAGGAACGTACGCCTCATCTACTGTACAAAGTGAGGTTTATCTGTATAGCTCTCGAGATCAACCTCCAGAGGCCATGAATGCATGCTCTTGATGCTCCTGTGTGTTGCATGCCATTGTCATTGCAATTGCCATTGCCATTGCCATGTGTGTTCCTACAGTAGCACTATATATATCTGTAGCAATAATAATAATCATGCATCTAAATCAAACTCGGCTACGTATGGCAGTTGGGCGTGTGTAATGACTGACTAGTCGTCTGATTATTACTTACTAATGAATTACTACTTAAAAGTTGAGGACGCTGGCAGCGTAGTATGGCGACCAGTTTTCCATCCATGGGCTCCGGAGCTGCGTGAGGAAGGGGTCCTGCATCCACTCCTGCTGCTGCTGCGATGGTCTGGCCACCTCCAGCTGCGGCAGGCTCAGCGTCGCCGGCCTCAGCACCGCCGCCGTAGAAGCCTCGGCTGCGTCGTCCTCTTTCTTCATCTCCATCATTACGGGCTGCTGGTGATTATTATTATGATCCGACGAGGAGATGGAGGAGTCGGCGGGTGAGCCGGCGGTACTGTTGTTGTGGGAGCCGGTGCTGGTGGCGCGCGCGAGCTCCTCCATGGCCACACGCTGCTCGAGCTCCTTGAGCGACACGGCCTTGCGGTAGATCTTGCACAGGACGATGTCCTTGTTGTTGTCGGAGTTGGGGATGATGGAATCGGCAGCAGCTTCGGGGAGTCTGTACTCGTTCATGACCCAATCCGTCTTGGTGCCGCGCGGAGCTCTCCCTCGTAGTACACCAGCGTCTTCTTCAATCCGATGAGCCTCTTGGGATCGGCGGCGCAACGCACTGCGCGGTCCGACCCCGTGGCCTTCCAGAACCCGCGCTCCGTCGTCCTGCTCGGCCTCCCGCCGCCGCCGGACTGCTGCTTCCGGTCTCGCGGCACGAAGAAGTACCACTCCCTCTCCCCGATCCGCGCCATTCCCGGGAGCTCCCACGGGTCATGCCGGTACAGCTGCACGGTCGGGATGATGTCGAATTTGAGCTTCTTGCCGTGGACCACCTGCTTCAGGTAAAACTCCAGCAGCTCCTCCTCCGTCGGGTGGAAACGGAAACCGGGAAGCTCCAGCTCCGCCGCCATCCGTCCTCGATCTATCAGCAGTGATTCAGTGTACTTAACTAATTATTATTACAGTGTATTAGTTGTAGTTGTTTGATCACGGATGGGGAGGAGGCCTTTGCTTATATAGGCCGGCGTGGAATGGAATGAAGCGAACCAGAGAGAGTGATGTGATGTGGTCTCTTCTCCGGCGTCATAGCACATGACTTTTACAGTCTGTACGTACGTCGACAGCCCTGTAAGAATTATCAGTACCAATTTGTGGTGAATCAAGCCACATCTGATTAAGTGGATGGTGCGCCAAGACTTGGTCCATTGGTGCACACTAACTAAATTGTCTAGACTCTTGTTACTGCTAATTCTATTTTTTTTTAAAAAAAGTAGCATTATATTACTCGCTGTCGGAGAGAATCATCTCTGACCATATTGTTCCCAGAGTGAGCCATGCATTCTTGACCATGCCTCTTAAATTTATCTATTCGTTGCTATTTTAATTTGACAAGCTACAGGAAAAGGATTTGGCCTATCCTAAACATAATCATGCCGCATTTGAAGAGCTGTGTCCGTTCCTGCCAAATTAAATTTTCGATGACGTTGACTAGTCAGCGAACGAACGCGCTTAGCTAGGACCCTCATGAATCGGTAACAATTAATGGCCTGTATTTTCAACAGGATAATAGATGGTTTGACGTCCAGTTCGTTTTCTGTATCCGTTAGTCTCTCCGACTCATGACTTCCACAAGAAATTCCAAGTAAAGGACATGATGAGGTCCTCCTGATGGTGGCTCCCTCTTCACATATCTCCAATCCTGTCCTTGTCCACCTATTCATCCCTCTCCCAAAACCGTGTTGAATTGTTCCAAGTCTTGCAATTATTCTCCTTTTTGACGAAATTACTTTCCCTGCAGAAAATTGTTTTGGCGGCTGTTGCGCAAAAAAGACTAATGGTTGCCTCAATTTTTAGGTACCTTACCATTCCCAACTGTGGACTTCCAACCATACATATGTTGAAATTAGAAAACAGCTCATGCCTTTAGCAACTTTAGTTAATTTCCTTCTCATGAAGCAAAGCAACCTTAAGAGCGCCAGATTCTTGAATCCGCATTCAGTATTAGTTATTCTAGAGTAGATTAAAATCTGCCGTGAGTTTTGTTGCAATCGTGCCTTTCTTTTATTTTTTTAAAAAAGAAAAAAGTAGTACATAATACTACCAGCTAGTAGTTCATGACGCAGTGCCGCCGGTGAGTGGGGATGCTAATGCGGCGCAGCCATCCCATCTTTAGGGAATTAATTTAAATCAAAAGATTGGCATATCTTTCTTTTCTGTATGCTTTATTTGAAAGGAGCATAAACTCAGTGAGTCGGGAGCGTAGACTTGTCTGGTGCTAGGAGACTGGAGACAAAATGAAGATGAGCTACAACAAGCTGTGTAGTGCGGTAACAATCAGGACAGCAAGACTTGGGGCCATCCATGTCAATTGGACCGGTTCTTCTTCCCTAGATCAGCTAGCCCCCTCCTGCACAAGTCGTCTTTGCTGCTAACATTAGAGTCAAGTCCACCGTGACATGCATCACCACACAACAAAAAGGCTGCTCTTTGAAACGGTCCAAGTCTGTCTCGTTTCTGTGCTGGCTGCTGCTGCTGTTGGTGGGTCAGTCACCTCACGCCTCAGTGCTGTGGCTGTGAGTGACGATAATGGTCGAATTGGCTTAGCCTGTGGAGGAAGACCTGGAAGAAGGGGTCGTTACTAAACCTTTTTTTTAAAAGCTCAAGAAAGAAAAAAAATTAAGATGGGACAGGTGCGTAGCACCACGAGCATAGTGGAGCTGAAAGCCAGACTGACCTGCTGAAATGTGAACAAGACAGGAATAGGAAGTGAAGCTTCCTGGACCTCGCCAGTTTCGGTATCAGACTTTGCTGCAGATATTTATTCATTCAGGCAAGCTTTATTCTGAAGAAGCTGTTATTCGGTTCGAAGCCATTTGATGGGCATGGTCCCATGTCTTGCTATTATTTTCTTTCCGGAGAACTATACATACAAGGCTAACGAACGAGAACCAAATCAAGTTCAAGGCAAACCACAAGTAGCACAGCCATTACAATACACTGGTCCGCACCAGGAGCAAGTCCTGCTTTAAGAAACTCTAATCTTCGTCCGAGGACCGAAACACAGACTTCCTTCCTTTCTTGCCAGAATCATCCTTGTTTGACCCCCTACCTCCATCAGATGTTGCGTCCCCATTGGTTGATTCTGCAGACTCTTTGGTACTAGGCACTTCGACATGAGTAGCCTCGACATCGATAAATTCTGGGGGAACCTTCTCAGCAGTTGACACTGCTTCTCTCTGAAGCCGCTCAGCCTCTTCATCCACACGGTAGTAAGCCTGATAGTAAAATGTTTTTGTGAGCTACTGCAGCCAAATGACACGGATAGCCTTTTATTAATGTCACAAGCTGTCGATAAAATGGACATTACCACACAAGTTCGAGGTGGAGAGAGGACTTTAAATGAGTTAGGACGGTTGTTGAAGTTTGTCTCAGGTACTCCCGGTACTCCTTCAGGAGAAGTGAAGTGATCCACATCATGGCCAACCTGTTCCAAGACATAGATTAATCTTGCAAACACGATAACCTGATACACTCATATAATGGATAAAAGGAACATTTTTTTTTTGAGGCAAATACAGTAGGGGAAGCCCCTACCGTTACAGTCATATAATGGATAAAAGGAACATTTTGCCAGCATCTTGCAATATTACTTACTCTTCCATGTCCACCAAAGACCAAAGCATCAGAGTCCAATGCTACCCTGTATTTACCAGGCAAGTCACATCCAACCTTGTATCTGCACATTATTTGCAAAATCGAAGGTGAGGACATTAGACAACAGGCAAAAGGGATTTTGAAAGGGTTCAATGGGTCAGTTACCCTTCGTAAGTTTTCTTGGGATGAAAATTGAAAACAAAAACCAAATCCCCTCGTTCGAAGACAATAACCTGAAAGAAAGTAGAAATTAAATGTCAAAGTGCAGTTTAAGAAACTAATGGATTAACATCAACTGGCTGGGATTTAACACCATGCTTCCCTTCCCTGAGAAAAATTCACCTTGCCAGGGCACACAAGAAACTCAGAGCTATTATTCATCCTAAGTACAAGAACAAAAGGTGCAACAAGCTATCTTGCTAAATATTTTCAAGCAATTACCTTTTCTTCTTCATTCATGTCGCTTACAATCTGCTTTGGTGAAGATAAGAAGGAAAATCTTTCATCGAGTGCGTTCATTGCTTGATCAAAGGCATTCATGTACTGTTCATCATTTGAGCAATGTAAATTTGATATGTTAGCTGAGCAAATTGCAAAAATGAACTGTAGAAAAAAAACTAGGCATTCCATATGATATATCGTTCATCATCCGCCAATAAAAACTATGTGATAAATCTATTAAGAAATACACTACCTGGTCTCAGAAAAAAAAATCCATATCAATCAATGCAAAAAAAATATATTCCAGACCAGTAATAAATATCAATAAACATAATAAGTTTTCACAGGACAGCAGAGTCAGTCTATTCAGCAAAAAGTAAATGATTTATGCAGTTTATTATGAAAAGGAGTGTAGAAGTGCTTAACAAAGTGTGCAATAAAACATTTGAAGTTGAAACCAATGTAAAAGAGAAGTTGAATATGGAACCAAATAAAGTAGCTGTACCAGAGGGGCAAAGATAAAAATGAAAACGGTAGATAGAAGAGAGTCCAAAATGGTACTATAACAGAAAAAAATGTTAAGGTTTCTAAGCATAGACATGACCTTATACCGCAGGTGATCAGTGTCAACAAGGCTCCATTGACGTCTGCACTTATCGTAGCTCCAGTTGTTGCCTTCTCTTGGAAAGTCAATCCATTCTGGGTGACCAAACTAGAAGGAAATTGCACAATCAATCAAAGACACCATCACAAATTAGAAGTGCAATGTGGCTGACCATTTTGTTCAAGTAACTTCACTGAATGTCGCATAAACATGTAAAAAAACTATATATTTTCTCTATAAGATGCTAGTATGGCCTCTAAGAAAGGATCGTGTGAATTTCTATACTGTGCAAATATACTTTGACAAGAAAAGGATCCCATGAATGCCATGCCGACAAGTCACAAGCATAAAAACCAATAAAAGACCACCTACTATGTGCAATGACAACAACTAATTGCTTAACATCAAATCAAGCAAACAGCCACTACACAGTTGCTTTGTAGAGAGAAATAAAGGGTCAACCCAACTGAAAAGAGATAACAAAAAAGGCAGGGTCCATGAAAGCCCATTAAGAGGAAACTTTAATTCAAATAGAGCACTACCTCATTCCCCATAAAATTCAAGTAGCCATCTCCACCAAGGGCCATTGTGATGAAGTGGATCATCTGGAATGTTTGGAAAGCAACAGGCAGAATATATCAAAGGTGATGGAGCACATTCAAGAATCATGTAAATGTTTTGAAGTGCCAGTGAAGAGATCAAACCTTTTGAAGTGCAATTCCACGATCAATTGTAGGCGAAGCTGGCTGCAAATCTGACATGCCGCTGTACATTTCCTTGTCCATCAGAAGGAATGCAATAGTTTTGTCACCAACAATAGACTGGAAAAAATGTGAAATTAATTTCCAGCAGAAGATAAAAAGATAGTACCAAACTACCAAACTTAACACTTAGGAGGTCCTGGTAAATTTGAATTATGTAGTTACTGTCAGAATGAAAATATGATGACCTATAATATTGTCAAGTTAAGGGATACCAAAAGGCTATCGCCCCTCCTGTTTGCTTGTCTAACTTACAAGGAAATAAAATACTTAATTCATGATAGGTAACTCAGGTAGTTATACATAACCATAAAAAAAGCAATTGTACCTGATCGTGGCTCTCAGCATATGCAATGCATTTTTCAGTATATCTCCTGTTAGTCAAAGTATTTGATATTTCACCCATTGACCACTTGGAGTCGTCTTTATTCTTCAGGTAGTCAATCCATCTATCAGGAATAGCCATTGCCAAGCGATAGTCAAACCCAACTCCACCTTCATCAACTGATCGGCAAAGGACAGGCATGCCTGAAACATCTTCAGCCACAACAGTTGCTTCTGGCAGGAGTTTGTGCATTAAATGGTTTGCAAGCATCATGTAAACAACTGCATCTACATCAGTGTCCAAACTGAAATACTCCTTGTAGTTTCCAGTAAAGCCCACATTGATACCATGGTGATGATACAACATTGATGTAACACCATCAAATCGGAAACCATCAAACATGAATTCGTCCATCCAATATCTCAGATTAGAAAGAAGAAACCTCAAGACCTCCCAGTTAGCATAGTTGAATAGACGGCTATCCCAAAGTTTGTGATAGCCCCTATCTCCTGTATGGAAATAGGACTCTTGAGAGTTTTGTCCAACATCATAGCCATTTAAACCATCAGTTACATTGTTACTTGCATGGCTATGGACAACATCCATCAGAACTCGTAATCCTAAACTGTGTGCCTTATCAACAAGATATTTGAGGTCCTCTGGTGTGCCTGATCTGCTGCTGACCGCAAAGAAATTTGTCACATGATACCCAAAAGAAGCATAGTAAGAATGTTCCATAATTGCCATCAACTGAACTGTGTTGTAGTTATTTGCTCGTATGCGTGGCAGAACATTGTCTGCAAATTCCCTATATGTGCTTACTGCTGGCTTTTCACCACTCATGCCCACATGAGCCTCATAGATACGTGGAGCATGAGGTTTTGGAGGCCGGGGATGCTTAAACACATACCTGTGACATAGAAAAACGCAACAAGTATCATAATTTGTCACATGTTAAATTTATCGTTGCACTTTCAAGGTAATACAAATATACCTTTCACCAGCTGGAGGATCCCAATGGACACCATCATAGGGAGCTCCAAATTTAGAAGCATCCACAGTTGCATAACGGATCCATGCAGGAATCCGATCAACCCATACGCCATCCCCATGTCTAAAGCGAAATTTAACCTTGGAATTATGAGGGATGGCAGGTTTCCCATTGACATGGGGGATCTTAATTGACCAAACACCAAATTCATCCTTCTCCATCCTGTGTTTCACACCATTCCAATTGTTGAAATCACCAATAAGCTCTGCTTCCCTGCATCCATAAAGTGAAAAAAAAATTCCAAAGTTATGTGCATTCATCTAGTAAAAATGATAGGAATGTATTTGTCGTATAAAAAATCTACGTGATGTAATCATAACCATAACCAGAAATAGGAAAGCAGATTTTTAATCTCTTCAGCGTATCTTGAGCCAGCATTGATGATTTCTTAAATAGCTTTTTTTAGAATGATTTCTTAAATAGCTAGGGTGTCACAGTCTTGCACAAAATTGAAATGTTTGAACATTTGTTTTGACAAAAGTGATTAATCTCCATTTTATAAGGTTTTTTATTTTGGTAATTGTTATCATATAGTATCATATATCAATGCATATGAACATTATAACTCACTGTGCAGCAGGTGCCCATTCACGATATACGGTGGCATCAGCATTGGCATTGATCCCAAACTTCAAGTAGCCTTTGAAACATGGAATACAGAATAATTGGTGATGCAACAAAATAAATAGTTTATACCACAAATGCAATAAGATACTAGCATTCGGAATGCATAAGCTAAGCCTGACCTTTGGAAAATTCCTCAAGGTTTCCTTCATTTTTCTCAATTGAATGCTTCTGGTCCAGGTACCTTTTCATTCGGTAGCTGAAATGGTCCTTGAATTTCTCCAACTTCGGGTCTACCTCGTATATAGGAAGACGGTCATCCTCTTCAGCAGTTGCCATTGTTTTATTCTCTTGCACAGTCACTGCAGTAGCGAATTTGCTCTTCACCTTTGCAATTAGGCAGGAAAATCAGTTTCAGAATAGCACAGGCAATAGAACAGTACAGGATCATCATTAGAACCATCATACTTGCTGACCATCGATGAACTGATCGGATTAACCAACCAAAGTTGGCCTCTGTCATTATATATTGAATGGAGGAAAAGGCTTTTGTAACGGTTGGTCGGTAGTAAAAAGTCATAGCAAAACCGGTAGCAACTTGTACTAAAAAAACAATAAAGTCGAATTCCTCCTAACATGATAACCCAACTCTAAGATAATTTATCCCCTATAAATTCAATTTGTTAGAACAAGTAAGAATGTACTTTTCCACCCTCCCTTGAACAGAGCTAACTCTGAGCTATGCAAAATGTAGCAATAACTCGCTGAATCTACCAGAACTTTATCACTTCCTATGAAGTCAGTGTTGCAACTAATATGCAGAATGGCTAAAATAAGACTAGAAGTCGAGAATCAACCAAAAATAATGTAACAGAATAAATCTGAACCGGATCCACTTCATAAAACAGGTAACTAATAGTCTAGTAACAAAGTAAAACCTAAACCACAAAGAATCTCACCGAAACTCCAAAACAGTATTCTATAATAATAATATATATATACTAAATCGCAACATTTTTGTTTACAATTATAGTCGGATTCCATTTCCCCTGCATGAACAAAGCCCCATGTCTCGCAATCTGAGAAAAGAATTTACCTTCACCTGGCACGAGCCACGAGCCGAGCACTGAACAGCCACCAGACTCAGGCGCGCATTGCGGACACCCTGCAAAATCATGGCCACATCAATGAGCCAAGGACAGAGAATGAAAACGAACAAATCAAGGAACAACCCAAGCCATCGCCACTCCACGGCTCACCGCTGTTCCCTGGCGCGACGACCCATCAGCAATCGGGCGTGGGCGCGGCGGCAGGAGATGAACCGGCGACGTGAGGCACAGCATTGCGGCAGCGGCGAGTGAGTCCCATCTCGTCAGTCCTCGGAGTCCCTCGCTCTTTATAGCGGACGCCGACGACAAGCAGGCGCCTTCCCCTCGTGCAGTGTGCTGCGTCTACAGCAATCAAGCCGCGATTTTTTTTCTGCCCTCACCTTTCTTCTCCCTCTGCTTCTGTCTTGCTCTCGTGAGGACGAGGAGAGCGTGACCGGTGACCCGGATCTGTGGGCCCGGATGGGCCGGGGATGACACGTGGACGGTTAGGACGAGCTGAGACGCTTTTGGCCCGACTAGCTTTTGGGCCTGCTCGTGGTCCCCTGTTTCCTTGTGAGGTTAGAGAGGAAAAAAGGTTACAGATGAGACAATTTAATTTCGTTTCAGTCTGGTGTTAGATTGACATGATGACACTGTACTGACTTGTTCAGCCAGATTACTTCTCGTCTAGCTCCAGCACCAAAGTTGCTTTCCATTCTGGCATTCGAATGTGACAAAGGAAGTTCTTCAGATTTTATTGATTTTCTTGTCGTGTGGAGTTCATCTCGCTTTTTTAGCATTCTCGTCTTGTCTATAACTGAAATGCAAAAAGCCAAGGCTTTTAGCTCTACAAAGATGATGATGATAAGGACGGGGAAAATAAATGACACACCAAACTGCTCATGTGACCATATCAAGTAATTTCCGTGCCCATTCCAGCGATCACAAAGAACAAGTTCCAGCAGTGGTCGGTTACACAAGTGACGCTAGACTTCCACGTCACAAAGCTAAGCAGTCATATCAAGGCGTTAGCCCTGTCTAAGACACAAGACTGGAAAAGAGTGAAGCACCTCTCAGAAGTCAAGTCTTTAACATATAGTATACTCCTTTATTAGTATTAGGTCTAGCCTGTACTTTACAAGTGAGTTGTGGAAACTATCTGTCCTCCACGAGAGAACAAGCTGTACAACAAGCACATTTGCCCAAACAGCAATAGCTGAAATTTCTCAGCTGAAAGAATCCAGAAACTGCTAGCTAGTACTACCTCGATTTGCATCGCCGCAACAACTTGAATATGTCTTAAATCTGAGCCCACTCAAGATGCCTTCAGCTGTTTTGTTCCTCCTTTTAGCAGCCATGAAATGAGCCAACTTTCTTAACAATTTCAATCAACTATTACTCCCTGGTAACCCATCTGTTTCCTCGGATTTCATATCCACCCAAGCCATGGTCACTGCTCTCCCCGCCACTCTCTGCACTTACATACCCTGATTTCCTTCGGTGCCTCCGTGCTCTCTTAGGACCACTGTTGTCACTCAAGCTCCCATTCAGGAGCGGATCATCAATCCCACTTATTACCCTATTCAAGGATGGTGGTGACTTAATACAGCTATCATCGTTTATTTTCTTCTTCTTATCGTGTTTCTTTATGTTCTGGGATATCATGTGCAGCTTCTCATTGATCGGTTCCACCGCATGGTTGACAGTGAACTTCAAGTCATTCACAATCTGCGAGATCCAATCAAACATGATGTTTCAGTTTAAGTAACAACATGGTAATAAGAAGCATAATTCGGGTAAAACCGATCAAGGCAGTAGAAGCAAAGGACAAGGAATTATCCGCTTACATATTCACCACCCCCAAGCACAACATCACGGACGCTTTCTTTGAGACCAGTGGGACACCTGACTCTATCATCTGGCTGGGGAAGCCTAAACTTAGTTGGCCGCTCACTATCCTTAACTTCATCTGGATCTAGAGGGCAGTCAACTGAAGCATAGTCTCCAAGAACTGAAACTCCTCCAGTGAAACGATCACCCATTAGCTCATATGGTTTTGCAGGGAAGACATACAGGTGGACAACAGAAGCAATACCCATCTGCATTTGAATATGTATTACTTTGTCCGGCCTTATTTTAAATCAACAATGCAAATGCAAACATGTGTAAATATTTCCTAAAGGTTCAGTGTACCATAAGAAACTGAGGAGGTAAAGAAGGAATTGACCACCTCTATGCAGATAATGAAATCTTGAATACTGGACTTGAACTGCAACTCTTGAGCTATGGGTCCTCTCAGCAACCCCCAATTGTAGAGCAATGCAATAGCAATACCTTGCCACCATGTTAGGAAGACAATGGACTTGAATGTCAAGAACTTTGCAAGAGGCTTTATATGTGCTAACTCATCCTTTATGGCAGCATAAAACTGAACGAGGCAGTATAAGGCCCATGACTGACTGAAATTGAGAACCACAGCTGTGTAGGAGTACCTGGTAGACAACTAAATAGTTTAGCGATAGTAAGAAAATGTGTTTAGCTCCTACATCATGAACAATTTCATCAATTCTAGCAGATTCCTGAAATCCTAATTAAAAATAATGTGCAGCGAACAGACCCTTAGCCTAGTGGTTGAGGTGGCTTAGTAGCACCCCCAGGTGGAGAGCGAATTTTCAGGCTGGGGTAAAAAATCCCTCGCCTCTCCAGCACCCCGCACCAAAGCATGTGGTCAAGGCCGTACCTATCCACCTAGAAGCTACGGTAACCCATGGTGGTCCGGCATAGGTTCTCACAAGGTTGCAGGCCCCCGCGGGTCGAGTTTTTTTTTAATAATGTGCAAATAGAAGGGAAACAAAGAAGCACCAAAAAGCTTATATTTTTAAAAGGTGAGCAATTTTCCACACAAACACCAGCGTAGAGCGTAGATATATTCTGACATACAGTGGCGAAGCTAGCAATCCAAAGACCTGAGTGTCAATTCAACACAAACATGATCTTAGCTGTTGGGACAGATTTGTGGTGAACAAATGTAATTTTGAGTGTGCACATTTTGTAAAAATTAGGTGATAATCTGAAACTAAAAATTAGGCGATAATCTGAAACTGCTTCAGCATGGCACTCGGTAAAGTCAATGCAGCTTCGCCCATGCCAACATATGATGCGGCAAAAATAATTATGACCACAAAATGGAACTGAATCCAGCACAAACTAATTCATGTATTAACCCTGTAAGGTCATTCACGACAATGCAAAACATCCAAAATCAGACTATTCAAGGTAATGATATAATAATATCATATTCGATAAGAAACTAGCTATAATTTTTATGAGGAACATATTTGTTAGTAATTTGGATGCTCTTAAAAGGACAAAAGGGAGAATGCAAGGATGGTTTCCCTCGCCAAGAATGGGTGGCAGTTTATCAATTGTTACTTTGGTGCTTGAGATGCCAAGCAGTGGAGGGCCTATTTCTACTATTGGGGAATATCTTTTCATTTTCATTCCCACGTTCATCAGCTGCTGAAATTGTAATAATACACACAAGTTACTGTAAACATCCCTGATGTAAAAGATCGAAATTTATTCCTTTTTCTTTTAAAAAATGCACTGATGCAATAGGTCATCAAATCTAGTGAATAAAACAAATATGGTACTAGAGTGCATGTGGTTACTAGACTACAGGTGCAGGACAACTGAATCCATGATACGCTAATTGATAAAGCCTATGTTACATAAATGGCCCAGCCAATGGTATAAAGGAAATGTACTGCAAACAAAATAGCATAAATGAGACCAGTTCATGAAAGGATATTTCTTTTGTAGTGAACATAATAAACATGCTGCATGGGAATGTCTCTTACCCACAGTTCCACTTAAACTCTCCTTCACAGTAAACACCAAAGGATTCAAGAATCACCGCAAGAATAGCACATATGGATTTTATTATCATCTGAACCACGTAAATGCATTAGTTTTGAATTGCTATCATGAGCTGCAAAAGGTTGGGAGATAAAGAGCCACATACATACTGAACAAGGCCAAACTTGATGATCAAGTAGAACCATTCGCCTAAAGGCCATGGATTGAGCAGGTAATTCATTGGAAAAGGATGGTTCACACATCGTTGTTCAGATGCTTGGCCTAAAAGTGGTGCATCAGAACCTGAACCACCTTCTTTCTTCAGAAATTCAATAGTTCTATCTTCCCCACCTTGTATGAACAAAACAAGATTATATAGAAGGGCAAAGATATACAGATAATAACCATGGTATAGAGACTACTTGATAGACAATACAAGTACCTAAGCAAGCAACTAGATACCGCCCAAAACAGTACATAGCAAAAGCCTCATAGCCGTCTCGCAGGATCTCAATATCAACACTTATTGATGGATTTACCAATGAAATGTACTGCAAGAGTACTCTATGTGAGATCCATAGTAATTGCTAAATTGATCTCATCCAATATTGTGGCTGCAAACATCAGAATGAATCTCTTGAATAGGGCAGAAACATAGCACCTTACCGACTCAACTGCGTAGCATGGCACCATGAGAACGACGCCAACAAGAAACTTCTGCTCCTGAATATGGGGAAAAAACACAGGGAAAAAAAAGTGAGATGACATTCAAGCACAGCTCCAGCAATTAGCACACGATTCGAATTAAGAAATACCTATTGCAATTTACCTCTGGGTTCTTGTAGGCTGACAGATGATTAAACAACAAATACAGGGACAGAGAGAGCGAGATGACGACAAAAATTCCAGCGATGATTGTAGCCCAAAGGGGCAGCGCATAGCTCCTGAGAACAGCAAACATATGGTCGGCCAATTCCATTGACCCCTCTTCTCAGTCCCACTTAACCGTTTTACTCAAATTATGCTCCCTTTGGAGCGAACATACACACAACTTTCTCCCGCTCCAGGGTAAGGTTCATAGAGAACCATAGTTCACAAGCCACTAATGATTGATACCGGATTCCATTTTTGAGCAGTCAGCAACCAAAAGGAAGTAACTTTATGTTCGTTCACCATCAATACTCGGTGGTCTTCACCTGCAAGAACACGGGAAAAGAAATTAAGACCAGAAAGGACCAGATAGCGCGAATCTTCCATCAAAACCGAATAGGGGACGTAGAGTTTGACTCAGGAAAACATAAGCATATGAATGAAGTGAAACGATTATGCACCCAGTTTCAAAAAAATTAAGCAGCTAGATTCATGTGAATTTCCGAGGATCCCAAGGAAAAGGTGACTGCTTTCAGACTATAACCGATTTAATCCCACAGAACAGCACTGATAGTCGCGGATCAAAGATACGAACGGGACCAAACAATACAGACCTGGAGGGCCCGATCTGAGCCAGGAGCAAACCAATGCAGGGGGAATCCACGAATTGCAAGGCTGCGATAGCAAGACTCCGCAAGCGGAGATAATCCTATCGATTAACGCGTTAAAAGATAGAATCGGGCGTTGCCTTCCCGCCTACCGGTCGCGTCAGGACTGGATTGGGAGAGGTTGAAGTTGATTTGAGAAGATTAGGTGGCGGAATCGTAGCTGCAAGGGAGATGTCGATTTGATTTGTGACGACATACATGAGAACGCTGAGTCGAATTTGATAGTCTTTCTCTTCACAACATGCCTCCAAAGTTTTGGTTATTTAGAGTCGCTGTCATGTTTCTCGCGCCCTCTGGGTCCTACGATGCTGCCTCTGCGTCATCTTTTTTTTCCTGTCTTATTACGTCTCTGGTTCTCCAATCGTCAGATGTATGTCGCTAGGATAATTACTTGAAGTCAGTGGCGTCTTTATACATCGGTGTTCTACAATACCAGTACTGCTGAGAATCTGAGATGTCTCTCGTTAATTAGTTGATGTCAATTATCACATCTCACTAGTTAGCCTGTATGCAAGCAGGAGGCCCCTACAAGTCTCCCGTTTTAATTTGGAACTGAAAATCTTGCGTCTTGCCAAACCGAATACACTTTGTACTGTATGTCACTAGTTCAGGTTCACACTACAAGACGTTGCATACAAGGAGGGAGTACTTTGTACTGTTGCCACAAAACTCAGAATGCAAGAAGTTACTAGTTGCAGACGAGGACTTTTAACCTGAAAACCATTTTGTTTAATCTCCTAACACAGTTTGCTAGATTTTAGGTTTCATTGGACTTACTTCATAACATAAAGAAAATGCCAGTGTGCTCAGATAAAGAGAAGAGCTAACGGCGAAACATTTTAAATGTCGCTAAACTCTTGTCAAACTAGGCGAGAAAGGCTTCATGCACCACATGACCATCAGGAAACCGACAGTTGCAGAGAATTACACCGTTATGCTTAATTTAATAGTAATTATTTTTTGTTTTGCTTTTCTTTTAAGAACTATACCTGAAAACATGGTACAAAAACAAATCAGAGTGAAACACGCCTCATGTTTCTCACATCAATTGTCTGACGTTATGTAAGAGCAATAAATAATGAACATGGAGCTGCCTTTCTGAAGATCATGCAACATCACTGAAGTCCAATTAACGTTTATTTTCATATTGCAGGTGTCACAGAACAAATGAAGAATCGGAAGAGATACGTAATGATTAATTTCCAATGGATATAATTGGAAGAAACCTAAAGAACACAAACCAATGTTTCACCGATGTTAAGCTATTGAACCTAACACATATCCCCATGAATGTTGCAACAGCTGTTGCATATGTGCATACCCGCTTCTGTAATTCGATCGAAGTAGCCTCTATATACACTCTCCTCTTTAGTTCTCTCCATGGAGTAGTTAGAGTGTGTATAACCAACCAGTTAGCTAGATTCTTGTATCCAACAGGAATGTTGCCGGTTCTGATTTTGCTGCACAACCATACCTATAAGTGTTGTACTTCCTATGAACCCCAGTAAGTTTCCCTTGAGGTGCTCTTTGGTGTAGTTCAACCATCATCCTGGAGCATTCCCTGCAGGGAAATGAACCATGCAACTTTAGCACAAAAGCTCTGATCTATACTGGTATAATGAAATGCCCCCCAAAGAAACCTAGGGAGATAAATTACATCAGCTGTAGTTCGGAATATTTTGTGTGTAGCTCACAACATTTGTTCCAAGACTTGAACCCATTCATTGTGCACTGAGCTGTATAAATGGCCGAAGCTGCCAGCATAGATGGAGTAAACTTGAGCATCTCGTATTCGACAAGACTCAGCTCGATCAGGAAGAAAGAGAGGAGCTCCAGCTGATACAGGAGCAGATGACAAACATTTGTGTTAGGGTTGATGTACTTCGTGACAAAGCTATGACTACAAAGATTTACCTACTGCCACCAAGTAGTGTGTATTTAGTATCTAACCTTCTTGTCAGAATGAGCAGCTTTAAGAAATCTTCTCATGAAACAATATGGAGTCGGCACAGACATATTGAACTTAAGTGTGTTAACTATCATTCTCTCCTGCAGAAACATCAATGTCAGTTCTCTTTTTTTTTTCTTTAGCATTGAAAATCAACAGATAAAGCAATGTTACCATTTCTAGAATATCTGCCCTTGTATAGGCGCGATCACAGATTAGGATCAAATCTTCAACAATGGGAACACTCACTTCCTCGTATTTGCACGCAAGTAGCATAGCAGTCACACCAACTAGCTGAAGCTTCTTTCGTACTACATTTTCACATGCCAAGAATCTATCTATGATGTTGACAGTGAGGAACAGTGTCTCCTCTAACAGCTCTAATTTATAGTGTACCTGCATTGCAAAAAGAAAAAGAAAAAGAAATGCTAAGATTTCTACAGTATATGATTAAACTGAATGTTGGATATTTGGTAAAAATTGGTCACCTCAATCAGCCAGTCAATTAGAATGCCACGCATCTTCTCATTTATATCAGTTTGGCTTGACATGTAGTTAGGAGAGACACAGCTGAAGCCCTGTGTTTGCAGAATTTTGCAGTGAGATCACACAGTTTAATAACATGGCAACTGCAAATAAATTTAGGAGGGGACTCAAAATTCTACCTCAGTCTTTCGGTAAAAACAGTAAATTTCATCAACATATTCTGTAACTGCGAGAGAGTTGCCGGCATCACCGCTGTCAATATCAGGTGCTGCCTCCTCAATATCTTCCATCTCAATCTCTTTGAAATCAGAACTCATCTGAAATAAAAAAAAGCATCAGTGACGATGAACAAATTTACATTTAAAAAGAGCTGAATAAGGTATTCAGAAAATATGCGGCAGATTTATCACTTCATCTCTCTCGGAGAGCATGGGTAATGGTATATCATCAGACATCTTAGTGCTTTCCATATCCGTAGGAGTATAAAATGCTGTATCTGCGTTTCTTTTTGTCTCTCACTTCCAGATGGGGCCTGCAAAGCAATTTCAAATATTAGAACTGATATTGAATTCAACATTTTGTCGACACAAGGTGACATGTTTTGAAATTTAGGTACATGTTGACTGAAAGGAAAATTTTGAGCAAGTAGGTGTGCAAAAGGGTCTAGTAATGGAGTAAGATTCATAGCATATTGAAACTCCCATTCTCCCCGGTTAAAAAATGCACAAGAAAAATCAGAGATCTAGTTCTTAAATGTGCAAATTTGAAGTTCATACTAGGCCTTTCACATTGGAATTTTGGATTGCTACATTTACCATAAGAAACAGAAGCATGTCATATAATTATCAACTTGGTAGCAGATAAGCAGCTAAAAAAGCTCAAAACTATGTATACTAGGATAATTTGAGTTGGAGAATTTGAAAGTTCACATATCGGGACTGCAGTGCAAGGAGCAGGTATTTGAGACACTTTAATGACTATTACCGGATTTGAGTCACTTGTAGGTTGGTTTGCCAACGTTGCAGCGAATTTCCTGCCAAAAGTGAAAGATATACTTTACGAAAATTCTAAAATTTCGATTACGAGTTGTAGGTAAAAGTGAGGAACGGTTGTGAACCTTGTAACCGGACGGTGTCCACCAAAGCCAGCGTTGTTCTTGGGATTCACAGCGGTTGCAGTTTTCCTGAAACGTGGAAGGAAATGCAAGGCAATTAGAGATCCAGTAAACAAAAGCTCGAACTCAAATTAGCTATAGATGGGTGTGGCTTACCGTGATAATCCTCTCTTGCTCATAGCCATGGGGTGGCGAGGGCCTTGTATGATATTTTTGATGTCACCGAGAACCCTCCGGTTCGTATTCGCCATCTCTGACGCGTACTTAACCCCTCCATTGCAACGCCTTCTCGAAAAGGGCAGTACACCAGCACGAGATTATTCTTGGAACAGCAGCAAGCCTACTTCTACTTGTACTGAAATAGTACATGAGAAAGTGGATGGATACCTTGGTGGGAGTTTTCAGATGGCACGCCGTGAATACGATTCTCCATAGCTGATGGCCTCCTGCAGCAAGGAAGTCAAACCGAATTGGACATGAGAAATCGAAGAAGTATGGAGGATAATCTGGCATCGTGACGGGGGAAAAGAAAAGGCAAGCGTCACATGGATCTAAAAAAGGCATGGTCTTTTGGTTTTGAATTTCGCCTGGTGTTCCATCGGACGTCAGAAACGACCGAAAAAGGGACAATCTAGGCAAGCAGACAGGACAAGAAACATACTAACACGCTTAGAATTCTAATCAAGGACCAGGCTACTGCAGTTATCTCGTTGAGCTGGAGAGAACCAAGAAACAGAACGTGTCTTCCAAGGACCAGGCAGCTAATTCCTTTCAAGCGGAATTCAAAGAGCAGAGATCCAAGAAACGCAAGAGGACAGAGGCCAGTGAGTCAATCGGGACCAGATCCAACCCCAGCAACCAGAATGAATCCTAACATCAGGACGATGTACTAGCCTTCAGCCAATATCTTCCCTGAATTACTCCATCTAACCGGAGATCCAAGGAAAAATGAGCTCGGAAAAACAAAATCCAAGGCAAGAAGTAGCAATCCTCGTCCAAGCAAGCCCAACACCACGCTCATCGAGAACTGAGATGAAATTAAATCGAGAGGAGCCGCCGCCTCACAAACCTTGTGATATTGTTGGTCCTGTGGAGGATGAGAGAGGCAAGAGCACCACAACCTCTCTCCCTCCCCCTTGGCTTCGGTTTCTGCGAGGTACTAGTGAAGAGGAGCGGAGCGCTAAAATAGGGGAAGGCGATGGCTTGGCCCAAAGGGGAAGGCCCTGTCTGAGCCATTTAAATGCAACGGTCGTTGGATCGGAGCCGTCCGATGGGATCTGGACGGTCAGGGAGCGGCGGGGCGGCCTGAACGGCCACATGTGCTTTTCAAAACGCCCGCCGCTTTGCAAGCATTGATGAGCCAGCCGAGGCTTTAACATGGATGAGGCGTCAGCTTTAAGTAACCACTATTTTTAGTGGTGAAAATCTCTTGGAGCAAAACGCCTTAGAGGTTGACTAATAATCATGTCAGATTTATACCAAGCTTCAAATATTGTTGTTCATGGTGGCTCTACCTTGAACAATATATAGTGAGAGAAATGACGTGATAAAAGTAAATACAGCATGTTTTTACTGAAATCCGTGAAAAAGAATAATCAATGTTCATGGACGGTCATCTTGCTCCGTACCTTGCTTATGTTAATCCATTTCACACTGTGCGTTCCTGTCCTGACTGCCATTCACGACTTTTTTTTTGTCACGTCTCCCAAGAGAAGAATGAGAAACCAATGTCCAATGGGCTTGCAACAGCTTTGCCCACGCCAGGGTTGCATTGCAACTATTATATTCTTTACTTTTCAATATATTCCTTATGGAAACATTACGATATGATCTGGCAAGAGAAGCATGTCTTAAATTTCAGGTACCTAATAATGAAACGGCGGACCAAATTGGCTTCATTTCTTTTTTTTTTGAAAATTCCAGAAACATGGAATCCGCCAAGAAAACGAATTGTTTTTTTTTCTCAAAACGTAGGAAAGTTGCGCTTCATTATATTAAGAAGAAAACGGGACAAGAAACGAATTGTTAATACATGGCAGTCCTGAGCTTCAAACGTCTCAAACGACATTCTGTTGGATGGCTAACTGTGGACGAAAATTAAAGTAAGCAAAACATTGTACCAAATAAGTTGTGGATTTTCGGAAAGGAAAAAAGAAAAGAAAAAACAGTTGCGTTCTATTTTGGGAGCTTGCTGGAATTGAGGTGAGCCTCACCTCAGCGCAGCCTTGGTCCTCCTTGCTCTTAATTTGTGAATGGCACTACGTACGGTTGAGCATTCCGGGCGACAGATGTTGTCGGCGACGCCACCGTCCGCGGCAGACGCGGAGCCCCTCTCCGACGAGGCCCTGGTGGAGGAGCTGCTGGCCACCATCAGCTCCGCGCGATCGTTTCAGGAGTTTCGCCGGTCGCAGCGCAAGGAATGCTTCAACCTCATCCGGTGGCTCCAGCTCTTGCTGCCGCTCATCCAGGAGATCCGCGAGGCCGCGCCGCCCCTCACCAAGGATGCCTACCGCTGCCTCTCCCAGCTTGGCCGTGCATTCCAAGCAGCGCGTCGCCTTCTCCGATGCTGCCACGACGGCAGCAAAATTTTTCTGGTAAAATTCACATTTCAGTCTTTCATTCTGGTCTCTTTTTTTCTTTGGAATATATTTCATTCTGGTGTCTCTAGTTTTGAACGACAAATAATCTTCCAGGCGTTGGAGAGCGAGGCCGTGCTGGGTCGATTCCGGGCCGTGTACGAGAAAATGAACCTCGCATTGGATGAGATGCCCTACTCTGAGATCGGCATATCCGACGAAGTCAAGGAGCAAGTGCGTCCTGCTTCCTCCTTTAATTTCTTTTTCCAATCCGCTTATATATATATATATATATATATGAGAGAGAGAGAGAGAGAGAGAGAGAGAGAGGCTAAAGCCAATTAATGCAGGTCGAGCTTGTCAACGCACAGCTCAAGAGGAGCAAGAAGAGAACTGATACTCAGGACATGGAGCTGTCCATGGATTTTATGGTCATACTTCAGAACAAAGAGGACCGCAATGCCGACAGGGCTATACTTGAACGGATAGCTAAGAAACTCGAACTGCAAAGTCTTGCAGACCTGAGAGCCGAGACGATGGCTATTAAAAGGCTCATCAGTGAGAGGAATGGCCAGCATGCAGAAAGCACCAAGCAGATAATTGAACTCATGAACAAGGTCAAAGGAATTGCTGGCATCGATGAGAAGAACATCCTCGGGGAGGTTTCCATCCCCAAATATTTGGTCAAGTGTCCATCCTTGATGATCCCAAGTGACTTTCTTTGCCCGATATCTTTGGAGATCATGACAGATCCTGTCATCATCGCGAGTGGCCGGGTACTCACATATGCTTTGTTTTTAATTATGACATTATCAATTTTATCTGCTTATTATACGATTCATTTTTGTAGACCTATGAAAGAAGAACAATTCAAAAGTGGTTAGATGCTGGTCAGAGGACCTGCCCCAAGACCCAACAACCTTTAGCCCATCTATCATTAGCTCCAAACTTTGCGCTCAAAAACTTGATTCTGCAGTGGTGTGAAAAGAATAAAGTTGAAATTCAGATGGGAGAGCCTGAGCCTGTCGTTGAACAAGAAGTGACAAAAGAAGACATTCCATCCTTGGTTAAAGATTTATCATCGATTCATCTTGATGTACAACGCAAGTCTGCAAAGAAGATCCGTACACTTTCCAAAGAAAACCCGGAGAACAGGGCGATGATAATCGAGAATGGTGGACTCCCAGCTCTCATTGGTTTGTTGTCCTATCCAGATAAGAAGATCCAAGAGAACACTGTGACTTCCTTGTTGAACTTATCGATTGATGAGGCCAACAAAGTTTTGATAGCTAAAGGAGGTGCTATCCCTTTGATCATTGAAGTCCTTAGGAATGGCAGTGTTGAAGGTCAGGAGAACTCCGCAGCGGCATTATTCAGCTTGTCTATGATTGATGAAAACAAGGCAGTTATAGGGGCCTTGGGTGGTATAGCTCCTTTGGTGGACCTCCTAAAGAATGGGACAATCAGAGGTAAGAAAGATGCGGCTACAGCAATATTTAATCTAATATTAAACCATCAAAATAAATTCAGGGCCATCGAAGCAGCCATTGTGACCATTTTACTGAAAATACTCGATGATAAGAAACTTGGTATGGTTGATGAAGCACTTTCCATTTTCCTCCTCCTCGCATCGCATCCAAGCTGTCGTAGTGAAGTAGGGACAATGTCTTTTGTTGAGATACTTGTTCAGATCATAAAGGAAGGGACTCCCAAAAACAAGGAGTGTGCACTATCGGTTCTTCTTGAGCTAGGTTCTAACAACAACTCCCTTATGGTGCATGCACTTGGATTCGGTCTACATGAGCATTTAGTTGACATTTCAAGGACTGGTACAAGTAGAGCGCAACGGAAGGCAAATTCTTTGATTCAGCTTTCTCAGAAGTGTTCGTAGGATCTATGTTCAAGTTCAAAAGAAACATTCTGATATGTATATGCTCAGGACCAAAACTGCATGTAAATCAGTTATATTGAGTTGCTCATAAAAAAAACGTGGACAAAGTACATTCTAGAGTACTACCACCATAGATAAAAGGTAATAAGAGAGACATGTTATTAGGAAGACTACAACATTAGCTTAGTTTTTAGTCGACACAAGATTATTGTTCATCCACAAGTGAACTGAAAGAAAGGCTAATAATAGGTGAACGAAACAGATTGTAATTCATTTCTTATCTCTGAAGAACTGTTGTAACTCTTAATCATATGGTATTTATATGGAAAAATTATTGACATGACGAGTATAAAATGCATTATATCCGAGGAAGGATTCCACAATAGAAATAGAAGCTTTATTAAAAATCTTCATGCTAAAAAACTGAGAGCAGGATGAAATCATTTTTCGTTGTCCTGGATTGATGAAAAAAGTTTTCACACGACACTGGAGTTTAGTAGGACGTCATAATGTATGAAACTATTCCACTAGATCAAGATCCATTGTTCACAACAAATTAAAGTCAAGTTGAATGTGTGATATGCTACTAATTTTTCTTCACTATAATTGAGCAACATATGTCTATTAATAGCGTGAGTGGACATGTATAAGATCGAGATAACATCTGTTCTCGTCAATTTAATCTCTCTAGAATACTTACCACTTATATATTTAGAAAAGTACAACTTTTCTATATGAACGTTCATACCTTATCAAGATCTAACAATATAACCTTGTCATGCATATGCTCCCATTACGCACCTCATCTCATCTTAATTAATAAAAAGGAATATATATGAACCGTCCAAGAAATAATTTCATCTTGAAAGCCACTACAAATAAAGATTTCGGTTCCATCATTTACATGATTGTCTTGTCTACTTGTATATTTGTTTATTATTCATCACACTCACGGTTTGGGCATAATATATTGGGTTGAGCTAGCTCTTGGGAGGTTAGCTAAGCAAGCTAGAAAACCCTATAATATTGGATAAATGAGAGATGAATCTTCTCTTGATCATTGTTTGATGAATATGCTTCATGGAAATTTGTTGTGTGTGTGTGTGTGTGTGTGTGTGTGTGTGTGTGGCAAAGCCATTTGTCATACCACGAGTGAAAAGATGTTGAAGTATAAATGAATGACACACATTTCCTCATCAGTTTAGAATTTTAAGCGTAACTAGTAGGTGCATAGTAGCCTAACGGATACGATTATTAAATAAATTGCATTCGACTAACATTTCACGTTTACGGGCTCTGAAGGAAAAGATGTGAGAGGAAGTGTTGAAGTATAAGTGAGTTGCATACTTTCTGGTTGGTGTATAATAGCTTAAGAGTTGCTAATGCTTAATTTAGTATGAAAGGATCCTTAGATGGATTTATTTAGTTTTCTCTGCCCTCTAGTAATTAATTCTAATACCTGTATCTAGCTCGAGGAAAAAATCTATAAAACACACACAACCTAATAGTTTTTTAGAATATATGTAATATCTAGTTTTAAGGCACTAAATATAAAAGTTGGAGCCAACATGTGGCAGAAGGAATTAGTCTCTACACAAATATTATTGTTTTCCAAAGATGTTTTTTTTGGGGGGGGGGGGACATCCCCACGTTTTCGATTTCATTTCAAAAGGTTCATGCAAGCAAGATGTTGTCATGTCGTTCGAGATGGTTATGGAGGGAATGGAACATCAACGCCCAAACGTGGGTGATTTTGTCGGTTAGTCGACAGTAGCGTACAAGCCTAGAACTCAATGTCTTCACGCAGGCCAGCAAAGAGACGAGCATAACATGGGGTAGGGAGCGAGAGATTACATAATGTCGGTGCTTTCAGAGTCGCCAACAACAGAGGACGAGGAGCATGTTAAAGTGAGCAGCAGGGACGAAGCTTGGGGAATGGACTCGCCAAAGTGAAGGGACGTCTCCAAGATATTGATGCCAATGCGACTTCAGAACCAACAACGAAGGAGCAGCAATGAGATGAGCTGAGGTTTCAGTTCTCATGCAATGTTTCTTAAGGTGGTTGTCTCTTGTCTATTTTTTGACCTGAAGCAGCAACCAGCCAAAGAATTTGACATGCGAGGGCGTCCGATTCTCCCAAATGAACTTTTAATACTCATAGCCTTCATCGGTGGTGTTCACAGATTTGTAGATGGTTAACGAGCTAAGGCGGTATGCCTTGTCTTCCTAGGGGCACCGACGAATGTTTGAAGGCGACGTCGACACAATGTCGGCCATGAGCTCGGTGAGTTTCAAAAATTCCGAGGCTGACAGAATGGAGAGTTCTTGTCAGCTTCCACCATAGTTTTGACAGAGGCTTCTAAGCGACGTGCATGTGTGAAGAGTGTAGGTAACACATCCACCAATGACCCAATCCCAAGCTAACAGTCATATCAGAACGTCATTATGTGCCCATCCCCCACTTCCACCGGCGCAAGGAGGCTCAGTGTGTGTCGGCATCATTATCATCAAACGTGTAAAGGGGACTGTCAAACTATGTCTCCAACTAGCACGTCCAAGATGAGTCTCCCTGATTGTGGGCATGGTCAATAGGCATGTGTTTTCCAAGCTTAGATCACACACGCCAAGCCCACCATCTTTCTTTGGAAGACGTGCGCGATCCCAACTGACTAGACACTGAATATGGGAGGTTGTCTCATCACTAGCCTAGAGAAACGCGCGTTAGCATTTGTCATAGGCACCCAACACTCATTGTGGAAGGAACATCGTCCCACATTGCATATATTGATAGGGCGTCGATCACCGAGTTGATGAGAACAAGGCAGTATTGGTGGTTCAACAGGCTCGCCCACTATCCAGACCACGACGAGAGTATCGTTAGCATACTGCAGTACAGTGCATGGGCGGTCAGATATTATCTGAAAAGATCGTGCGTATCGATGCTTCATTTATATGGTGTGAATCCTCCTTGTCCACTAACTAAATACGGAAAATTTTAAGAATGATTTGTCATAGCAAGTGTGATAGCAAATACTCCTATATTTAAAGTGAGAGGAAGGAAGAGAAATAAAAGGAAAAGAAGCCAAGTCCCCCTGACTGCAGCAGCTAGCTAGCTAGCTATATATATCCACCTTGACCCACTGTTCCTTCTCCACCGGGGATGTTAGCTTAGTCCAGTACTCCAATCATCCATTGTTGCATCATGAACGGAACAACGCAGGTGTTCTTCATTGGCGTGGCCTATGGGCATCTCCTGTCTGGTGTGGCGGGGGCTCCGGTGGTGGTGGTGATGAGCCACGCCACCCATGGCACCCAACAATGTCGGCGCATGAGACTGATGATGGTACCCCATCGTCGTCTCAGCGCAAACAGCGCAAGAGTGATCTCGAGGAAGAAGAGGGGCCCTACATGTGCCCTGTTTGCAACCGGCGTTTCAAAACCGAGAAGGCTGTCCATGGGCACATGCGCAGCCACCCGGATCGCGCGTGGCGTGGCATGGAAGAGCCGCCGTCAGATCCCATGCCCGCAGCTGAGAAGCAATACCGCTACGCGTGTGAGCACTGTAAAACACAGTTTGAGACGCGCCAGGCACTAGGCGGTCACCGTGCCAGCCACAGCGGCAAGATGGGTTGTTTCTGGCTGTCCAGGCAGGCAGCCCAACCCAGGTCTGTGCTGCCGTTTGACCTGAATGATCCGGTCCCGGACCCGGAGGAGCAGGAGGATCAGGAGTACTAATTAAGCACCTCATCGATGAGATATGCTTAATTGCGCCTGTGTTCATCTCCTTGTTGTTGGACTTTGGATTCGCTTCAGCTGTAGTGTCTGGAGGCTTGATTATGTTTTATTAGCATGTAAGAGCCCATCAGTCGAATAAAATCAAGAACGCAGGCCGTTATGAACAAATCTTTTGTGTGTTCTGTATTCGATCTTGGTCTTGCTAACACGTTCTGTCTCCATGAGTATATGCGGCAACAAATGTGTAAAAATAATATTGCCAGTTTTGCTGTTAATAAGGGATAATAATCTAAACTCCTCTTTTTATATACAAAAAAAAAACAATCTGGAGCTCAATGATTGAAAGATCTATGAGATTCACTGGGGTGCCTATGAAGGATTACAACCTTCGAAAAAGGAAGTGGTATTGCATGGCAACCGAGCCCACTGTTTCTGCAGGGAACCATGCATGTTTCTCAGAGACCTCGCCTAGCTTGTGAGAAAAGGCGGCGGATGGAGGAAGTTTTTCGTTTTCAAGCGAATCGATAAACAAACTCTAGATGTTGGGGATAGAATGATGCTATACGTTTTTCTTGTTGCTTGTTGTTAGGCGAAGCAATGTTATACTATATTGTTTTTGCCTAGTTATTATTAGAAAATAATCTAAATGTGCAGCCAGAGGGCTCATACGTACCTAGAGCTGACCACCGCACCTGATCGATCACCTGAACAAGCAAGAACTAAGAGGCCACGGGTTCCATCATTCATGTCTGCTGCTTATTTTGATATTTTGATTTATTATTTCTATCTCTTATATTAATTTGGGCTGGAGTAGCTCAATATTTGGAATTACAAGGATCTATCATTAGGAAATATCCTCTGTACTATAGCTAGCTAGCTGAAGGATCCAGGTAGATATCTTCATGCACTAGGCTTATATCCTTTGATTTATTATTTCTATCTCTTATATTAATTAGCTAGGGCTGGAGTAGCTCAATCTTTGGATTGGAGGCGTGCAAGGATGGATCTTTAATTTGGAGTGATTATACTGTCACAATGCTGTCACTAGGGAGCGGTCAAACGTAATAAAAAAGTCAACAGCATCAATAATTTAAGAACGGAGAGAGTATATCATTAGGAAATCTCCTCTCTACCAGAGAGCTAGGTGCAGGATCCGATCCAGGTAGATCATGCATGTGGAAATAATAAAAGCAGTTAATTAAAACATTGTTCCATGTTCATTATGGTTTGCCCAAGCAAATAGAGAGATGGATGGAGAAATCCAGTAGTACCAATTCTGATCGGAAATAATGGAGGCACCAGCAGCTGCTTTAGGGGCCGTGCAGGAATGCACGCATGGCGGCGTTAACCTGTGCGGGGGTGTAGCACTCAACAAGGGCATGGCGGTAGCGCGGGTCCAGCACAACTCGCACAAACATGCCCGGCCGATTCGCGGCGCCATGGTGAGCCCTCGCCGAGGCCACCGACTTGAACCCCAGCCTGCATGCCTCGCAAGCGTACTGCAGAACCATTTGGTTGATGGGTTCCACGTCCGCCTCGTGCACCGACATGAGCCGCCGCCCGCTGGGGAACGCCGGGTCGTCGTCGCCGCCAGCGCCGGCCAAAGGCCACGCCGGCCGCGGAACCAAAGGCCCGGCCACGCTCATATATAATTCTTTTCTTCTTCCTTCTTCCTTCTTCATAAATAAAAATTCATGATTATATTGTTGTACACACCACACGCAGCTAAATATATAAATCCTCCAATAAACTATACAGATCCATCTATCAGTAACGAAATTTTCCCCTAACATAAGAAAACTAAATTTCTTGCTCGAGATCTACTAGCTAGCTAGCTAGGAGTGGGAGGCACATACAAAGAAGATCGAATTACAAACTCCCCCGATCTGAAATTGATGGATCACCAGGAGAGAAATTGAAGAACGAAATACTAATCCGTAGAGGGTCTACCATCCAGTTCTATCCAAAAAAAAGAAAAAGAAAGAAGGTACCTCTGGATGCGATCGATGGAAGAGTGACTGACAAACGAAGAAGGAACCTGCTGCTGGCTGAGAGTGAGAGAGTGAGGAGAGGACGGGAAAGGAAGAGACCCTTTTTATCGATCCATCTGCTGCCCTGGTGTAGAAAAATTTGTCACATGAATCATCAGCCATAGCAGCGTAACTTACGCAGCCGTTACCAGTCCTTGGTCGTCATCCCGTCCCGGCTTTTCTTACCACCACAACCTCCTTTGTATTATTGTACCGCCTCTCGATGCATTTTTTTTTTGGCGTGGAAACCTCTAGATGCAAATTGAAACAGCACGGTGTTAGTTGTGCCTTTGGCCGATGTCGCCAATACCACGTACGATCCTTTTGTGCACTGGACAATATTGTGATAATGCCCCGCTTAATCATCCACACTAGTTGTTCTTACTCTACCATTCACAAGCTAGCACGATGCAACACACGTTTAAGGAAAACTGTAATAATAGACATACAAAAATAATAATTGCGCCCGTGACATAAGGAACCCGACAAAAATCTGCTTTTTGCACGCTTGTTTTTAGCGAGGTTTACTCCAACCGATCTACTACTAGGTGGTACCCTTTCCGTACCACACGTAGCGACAATATAATACTTTGCTAACGGAAACGCCACATTTAGAGAACTATATAGCATGACGGCGAACGCCACAAGAAAGTAAACTACACGATAAGTCCCGATGATAAATAGACTTGATAAATTTGATGATTCTTTAATCGATTAGGTCTCATAGCGAAAACCGACAATATATATATGCACGTTGCGTAGATCATAAAACCCTAACACTGTAACCGCCATAAAGGATGGATCATAGCTATATTTCATTTTTTTTGCGAGAAAAGAGAGCTATATTTCATTTGCATCAACATTATTTTTTTTATCAAGCATCAACGTTATATTGGTAGAGCTGAATAGGTACGTAGTCACTAAATTGCACGAATAATCAAGCAAATATCTCCAGGTCGGTGTAATATATACAAACAATTTAGTATTACCTGAATAATAAGATCGTCACACACCTTCCCGTCATTCTCTCTCTCTCTCTCTCTCTCTCTCTCTCTCGTCTGCATGCGTGTGTTCTGGCCTGGGTGCTGGCGCGGGTCATGCCAGCTAGCAGCGTAGTGTGAGACGCGTGCGGGTCATCCTCCGCTGCATGGACAAAGTCGCACGGGCTGGATCTCAAAAGAAAATGGGCCTCGTTTAGACCTGGGCAGGAAGTTGGGCTGAAAGTTGCCATTGGGCTTAATTAAATAGTAATTGGACTGACAAGGAACTGCCCTGAAATAATAATTGGACGAAACAAAATTCGAGCTTAATAAGAAGACAAAGCTTGAAACTATGGGGACGTACGTTCTCATGCATCAACCTACAGTATATTATTACGACTGATTAATCTATTAACGAGGATCGGTCACGCATAATATCGTTATCTGATACATATCTTTAAAAAAAGAGAAGAAAATTGAAAAGGCCCGAAGGTCGCATGTCGCTATCAGTCATACGCACCACGTAGTGTGAACAGACCCTTGCGATGGTAGATGCTGATCATGCATGGAGTGGAGAAAGTGGGCAAGAATTCCGTTGTAATGGGTTTTGGATTGTAACAACTCCATCTCTATCTCATCAGCAGCAGCAGCAGTTCGTGACGAGCACGCATACCAAAGGAGCTTTTCTTTCGCTGTCTCTGCAAGTGGGCCCTCGCCTCAACATGATATTATTAGAAAATCCACGTGGAGTGGAGCTGGAAGCGAGCGCGAGCAGAGCACGAAACCCCGTCCCCCATTAATCACCTCCATCCTGTTCTTTGTTGCTTAGAAAAGCAGAGGAAAGCGGCCTTCTCTTCTCCCCCTCCTCGTCCTTATCGCCGCGCCCCGACCAATCCCAACTCAAGGAAGCCAAGCCCTCCGCTCCAATCCCAACCCGCAGCCATGGATCCCTACAAGGTGCTGCCTTTGATCGATTTTGCCCTCAAAGATCATCAATTTCTCGTGCCGATCTAACTTGATTTTTTTCTATCCCCTTTCCCCCTTCCCCCTGCTCCCGGAATGCAGCATCGGCCATCGAGTACGAACAACGCGCGCATCTGGACCACCAACTCGGGCGCTCCAGTCTGGAACAACAACTCTGCCCTCACCGTCGGACAGCGAGGTCAGTTAATCTGTCGGTCATGACTTTCCCATGTCTATGATCTCGATTGCTCTCTGTCTCTACATATACGAGCTAGGCGGCTTATGTGATAGATAATTCGTCCATCTATGCTGCTTGTCCTGCAGAATTCGATGCTTTGTGATCTCATCTCTACACCTGTCTACTGTTTGGTGCATATCTGTAGTGCAATACATGGGGATTTTAATTTCGTGACTAAAAAAGCAGCTTGCGTGGTTATGTGATTGATTATGATAATTTTGCTGTTCACGGATTAATGAACGAATTGATTCACCTCTTACAGTGGAACTGCGCAAATCTGTCTGAAGGTTGAATTCCTTGACAGATCACAAAAGTTGCGTTTTATTTTCCTGATATTTTTGTCAGTCACTATCACACCATTAAAAGTTACCCAAAAAAGTACCTCTCTGAAAAAAAATATCCTCTTCATAGTGATCATCTGAGGTGAATGGTGATGGGCAATTCCAATATGGTGTCACGAGTTGGATTACCAATTCGCTATTCTTAGTTGTTACAGACTTCTTAGATTTACTTCTGATGGTAACCTAAAAAACAAAAGGGCTGCTTTTCCAAAGTTTAGCATGCTCCAGACTCGAGACTTTGAAAGTGACGGCAAGACGATCTTGGTTAGGGATGTCATGGTCTCAAAAAGTGCCACAACTGTTACAAGTGTTATGTACCAGCAACTAATATATATTTTTTTAAAAAAAAATTGATGCTACAAATCAGTGGTTTATGAAATTTGTGTGCCTGCAAAACTCCTTGGCACTGCCTGACATGCTGTATTCTTCTTTGGCAGGACCCATCCTCCTCGAGGATTATCATCTGATTGAAAAGCTTGCGCAGTTTGACAGGGAGCGTATCCCTGAACGTGTTGTACATGCACGAGGAGCCAGTGCCAAGGGTTTCTTTGAGGTGACTCATGATATTTCTCATCTTACCTGTGCTGATTTTCTCCGGGCTCCTGGGGTCCAGACCCCAGTTATTGTTCGGTTCTCCACAGTTGTGCATGAGCGTGGAAGCCCTGAGACCTTGAGAGACCCGCGTGGTTTTGCTGTGAAGTTCTACACTAGAGAGGTACTGATACTGCATCTTGCCATCCCCTGAACATGAGCTTTCTTTTAAAACTGCTGCAAGTTCTACAACATTGCTTGACAAATATTTTTCTGCTGATGCATCATCTTCATTCATCAAAGTTAAAATCAAAGGTCTAGCTTATTTCAACTGTTGCAGCAGAGTCACGGTAACTTGAATAGGGCTCTAACCCCATGATATCCTATGCGCGGGCAATACAGATGAGGTTATAACCCTGTGCTATGATCTGTGGATCCTTTCACTTATTGGAATGTAATTATTTATTTTAATTGAGGAATAGGTAGGACCACTCTTTTTCTCATTATCGCTCTATATGTTCAATTTACTGTTTTACCTTTTCATGACAAATGCCTTTTATGGAAATAAACGTTGTTGATCCATCGTGGAAACTGTTTTAGAGAACACTACACCATGGTTTAATAATTTATTCATTGATAATCACAGATATTTCACATAAAATGAATTGCATATAATTCATTACTGAACTAGATTTTCTATGCTATTTATTTATTTTCTCCCAGTTGCTGATGCCATATGTTGACCTTTTTTATGCACAATAAAAGGTGATATATAATTTTTTTGTCATGCAATTTTCAGGGTAACTTTGACCTTGTGGGCAACAACATGCCTGTGTTTTTCATTCGGGATGGAATGAAATTCCCTGACATGGTCCATGCCTTCAAGCCAAATCCAAAGACCAATTTGCAGGAAAACTGGAGAATTGTAGATTTCTTCTCCCACCACCCAGAAAGTCTACACATGTTCACATTCCTTTTCGATGATGTTGGTATCCCACTCAACTACAGGCACATGGAGGGTTTTGGGGTCAACACTTACACCTTGATCAACAGGGATGGAAAGACCCACCTTGTGAAATTCCATTGGAAGCCTACTTGTGGTGTGAAATGCTTGTTGGATGATGAAGCTGTGACTGTTGGAGGTACCTGCCACAGCCATGCCACAAAGGATCTATATGATTCTATTGCAGCTGGGAATTACCCAGAATGGAAGCTTTTCATCCAAACCATTGATCTTGACCATGAGCATAAATTTGATTTTGACCCACTTGATGTCACCAAAACCTGGCCAGAGGATGTCATTCCACTGCAGCCTGTTGGACGAATGGTCCTGAACAAGAACATCGATAACTTCTTTGCAGAAAATGAACAGATTGCTTTCTGTCCAGCAATTATTGTCCCTGGAATCCACTATTCTGATGATAAGTTGCTCCAGACAAGAATTTTCTCCTACGCTGATACCCAAAGGCACCGTCTTGGTCCTAACTATTTGATGCTTCCTGTGAATGCACCAAAATGTTCATACCACAACAACCACTTCGATGGCTTGATGAACTTCATGCACAGGGATGAGGAGGTACTGTCTTTATTTTTGTCTTAGTATCCTTTAGCATGCAAGCTTATAGGATACATATTATGATATTATGTTACTTTACTATGCATTATTGCTTCTCATTGGTACAAAAAAAATCAGAATATCTATTGTATTTATGTTTTCAGCTTTGTTTTTCAGGTCAATTACTTCCCTTCTAGATTTGATCATGCCCGTCATTCTGAGAAGTACCCCATCCCTCCCCGCGTCCTGACAGGCTGCCGTGATAAGGTGTGTAACATATTTGAGTTCTGATGCTACTTTTTCCCCCACTTTGTCATGGTCACTTGCTTGGATCAGCCCATATCATGGTGACTGTAAAGCACAATCATAAAACCTGTTCTTGAGCTACCCCCTCCATTATATATTTTTTTCATTTTAGTTTTACTTAGTATAATGCTTGCAGATATATAATATAAAGTGCTTTTCTGAGTGAAACTGTCGATCATGTATGTGTTTGACACAAAATATTGTACTGATGATTTGCAGTGTATAATTGAGAAGGAGAATAATTTCAAACAGGCTGGTGAGAGATACCGATCCTTTGACCCAGCCAGGTTTGCCCCTGCTAATTGATTGTCTAGAGATTAAGAGGACTTTAGCTATTTAAGCAGCCTCCCTAATTACACTGTTGTGGCATGGAAACACAGGCAAGACCGGTTCATCCAGCGGTTGGTTGACGCACTCACAGATCCTCGTGTGACCCATGAACATCAGAACATTTGGATCTCTTACTGGTCTCAGGTATATGTTTTTCTTTTGTTTTCATTGCTTATTATTTGAGGACTTTTACATCCTCATGTACTTTTTAGTTTTTTATATTATTGTTATATGCGTCTAATCACTGTCTCATCTAACTATATTACATCTTGTAATGCAGTGCGACGCTTCCCTTGGTCAGAAGTTGGCATCCAGACTGAAGCTGAAACCGAACATGTAAATCAACAAGGAAGAAAAATGCAGAGGCCATCTGTGTGCTGGATTTCGATCAAACAAAGGTGGATATGACATGGAGTTAAATTTTCACTTTCTCCGCCGTTGGTTGTAATGGCAAAGGAATAAAATTTGATAGTGATGTATGCTGGTACTGGGAATTGTGAATTATGATCGGATGGCACATGTCGTGGAGAACTGTGGTTGTTCGTATGTTGTAAGACATAATGATAACACAATAAACGGAAATGTCTTCTTCATCCTCCTTGCATCAACTAGTTTCTCTCTGGTCGTCATTGCAACCACCCTCTAGCACACCATGGACATTTCTCTTTGCTTCTCCCAGAATGCAGACAAAAATAAATGGGGTTGCGTCCAGAGCGATTTACTGCTTAGTAGTAGTCATTACTTCAAATAGCGACCAACCCCTCGAGAAACTCTCTGCACGATTTAACTGTGTAAGTTTTGTAGGAACTTTCATTCCAGCTAATTTCCATCTATAAGAATTATTGCGGAGTTTTTAGTTTTTGGTGGTTAGCAGGAGGACGCGGTGGTGAACGGTGTTAAGACTCCACTTATATGCCACCCGTTCAGCCTGAGATGTATTGTCATCGCAGCTTCCATCTCGTCTGAATTCATGGGATCTGGCGGAAGCGCCGCGGCTCCGTGATCTGCCGCCAGCAGGCTCCTGCGGTAGATTAGGATGGACGCGATCACGAAGCAGATTATCGGTTGTTTATTCTTCCCTGTTAATGTTACAAACTTTACTAACACTTGCTGCACAATCGACATTACAAGTGCTGTTGCGGGATTATCTGTGACCATTTTCAGTACAATTTACAAACTGAATAAGACAAAGAACTCATGTTCAGAGTTTTTTTTTCAGTCAACTCCTTCCCTAAGCAGCTGTCAACTATGAGAGACGTGTCTCAGAAATCCAGGTTTTAAATCAAACTCCATGATGGCATTTGTTCTAGGCTTTTGACGTGGTCCTGGGATTAAAAAACTTTGCTCTATTTCTGTTTCTTTCAACAGGATATAAGCAAACATGAAGGTCTACTGATTTATCTTTACAAAGAACAGAGAATTTTGAACCAAACAAAAGAATATTTACTATGTTGTCACAACTGGCACGAGATTAACTGTCACTAAACAGAAGAATGACAAGATTATGAAGGCTAAACTATGCTAGACATAACACTACTGTGCCTAATACCTAAGTTCTATGCTTTTGGCATGGTTCTGATATTAAAAAACCTTGCTCTACTTTTGTTTCTTTCAACATTCTTACATATCCACGATATTAGATCACCATTCATACCGCAGGATATAAGGAGTTGAGATTTTCTATTAACATGAAGGTCTATTGATTTATCTTCACAAGGAATAGAGAATTCTGGAAGCAAACAAAAGAATACTTACTCTGTTACCACAACTGGCACGTGATAAGTCCATCACTTAGCAGAAGAATGACAAGATTATGAAAGCCAAACTATGCCAGACATAACACTGCTCTGCCTAAAACCTAAATTAATGACTCTTGGTCCAGAAAGAAAGAAAGAAAATACAAAAGATGTGTGAGTTACATATGTCATTGTTTGCTCGTGTAGCAATGCTGAACGTATGGGTTATCAAGATCTACATACTTGGACCAGTATGGCTTGTACTTCGAAATGGCAAGATCTAGCCAGGGCTTGTAATTTCCATTGTAATGGACAACAGCTGCTTTTTCGATCTCAGTAAGGTCAACAGCTGGATCATAGCCAAGACCCAAGACATGCCAAGTACGATTCAATGGGTATGTCAGGTTGTAGAAAGTAATCAGCCCTGGAGGCAAGGTACCCAGCTTCCACAGCTTGCGATCCTCATTCTGCAACAAGTCTTCGCTTAGTAAGTTACACAACAAATCTAGTGACAAGTTACTGTTGTAGAAATATTATCATATCACAGAAATAAAGCTTTCTTGCTCTACTACTTACCAAATCTTGCCAATAGTGGTATATTCCGGTGATGTTTTGCTTCTTCCACTCTTCCAGGTCAAACATGTTCATTCCAAATGCCCATCCACAAGCACGTGGATCAAAGTTCTCTGAGATCTTTGGGTGTGAAAAGTTGAGATACGTATCAAAGCGGTGGAAACTCTCCTTGCATGTTTCAACTGCACCATTTACCATCCCTTTAAGATCAATATCCCAAAGTGGTGTCAAATCCTTTTGCACAACAACATCGTCATCAAGAAACAGTATCTTGTTAAGCTTAGGGTGTATTTCTGGCATGTAGAACCTTAGATGGTTTAGCATGGACAAATATTTTGGATTCCTGTACTTCAGATTCTCGTTTCCGTCAGAGAGCGATGATGGGTCATGTGCTTTGAAGTAATATTCTTTGAGCCGAGCTGATTCAAGCTGACGGCAAACAGAACAGTATGACGAATTGAGCCACTTGAAATTGTCTATGTCCTCCACATGCACAGTAGCCAGTCGAGGAGGATGACTAATAAACCACATTTTCATGGCTGCAAAATTAAGCCTATCAGTGACAATGTGGAAGATGTGTTTCTCTGGTTCGTTTGCGTTTGCCACAGTTGATCTGACAACTACTGAGGCTGCAAGCACATTATCAGAAAATATAGCATAGTGATAGAGTGACTGGTCCTCAAGCTTTGCTTTCTGTTCTTTTTCCTTCAAAGCAGCATCATGAAAATGCTCCTTTGTCACATCATCACGAAAATAATAATCAGTTATCAGCTGCATATGTAGGCAGTGCAAGGGCATGGGGACCGTCTTTGCTGCATGCTGAACTAGGAATGTATTCTGTTTCTTCACTGCGTCAATATTTGTTTCTGTAGACTGCAGCATAGCACGCAATTTTCTTGATACCTCATCGGAGCTGTACAGAACATCTCTAGCTGAAGATAGCGTATGGCCCATAGCTTTTGCTCTCTCTAAAGCACTGAAGAAAGGAGGGTTGATAACAAAAACAATTCATTCAACACCAAGATGGACAGGAAACTGAACTGCTCAACAGTAAGAAGTAAAAAAAAATAGAGTACCTTGAATCAAGTTCGTTATCCATATGTGCATCCCCTATAGCTGTTTGGCTTTCTTTTATGCACTTCATGAGCGATTCATATATGTCAGATTCCTTCTGGGAGAGTGCTATGGTAGCATATATTTTGGCCATTATTATCTGATCAATCATGAGCCTCAAGGTTGAATCCGTATTAATATGATGGAACTCCTGCCTCCATATGTTGTAGCTACCTCTTACATTATTATCAAAGTTTCTTGAGCTGTTTAGCGCTGCAGCCCGCATTTGGAGTTCCATCTCCGTGTCCATCTGAAGCAGCTCCTGAGCCCGCTGCTCTTTTCTTTTACGTCGAAATACCTGCAGGAGAAATAGTATCAAACCAAATTCACACATAACATTGTAAAAAAAATGCATCACAGAGGTAAGCTTTTCATGGTAACTATTAGGATGCGTTAAATTGACCTGCCGCTTTAGTTTAATCGGATCAACATTTTTTGTCACCAAAGGACCAGCACTTGAAAGATTGGTAGCTTCTGAAGGGGTGGCTAGTTGAAGCTTGTGAGCAGCCTCTTGCTACAGCATAAGAAGAAAAAAAAAACATATGTAAGAGCTTAGAGCTATAAAGTTACCTACTAACATACTGAATAAACAATGTTTTGTTCATGACATAAGTTATGGCTACCTTCCGAGTATCTCTCGACAACAAAGGGTTCTTCCAGATAGATGAAGACGCAAATTCTCTAGCAGTAACTTTAAAAAGCTTGATTCGGCCATGCTGGTCAGTGTACGCTATGGTCTTATCAGCATTTTTCATATGCTGCAAATCAATCACAATGCATATTCTGTAACTTGACAATCAAAATGGTAGAATTGTGTGCCCTGAACTGACGAATGTGGACAGTAACCTGCAAATCGCCGCAGCCAGGGCAGTTCCCAGAGACCTCGTGCATGCTGACAATTCAAAAAAATAACAAAATGACACCGAAGCTAGAGCCTTCAATCATACATAAGGTTTCAAGAGCAACGGCGATGGTTCATACGGTTGGTGATGAGCGAAGAGCCACCGGGACACGGTTGATCTGGCGTAGGGTACATGGACCACAACCTACGGATACAAATACACAGGTACAATCAGACAGAAGGAACCCTAATTCTGAAGGTTCATTTCGATCGCCATGGCAGTGAGCAGTGAGTGTTGATGGGACGGGTGCCAACCAACCTGAAAGGAGAGGAAGCAGAGAAGGATGAGGAGGAGGGCAAAGAGTCCGGGCGACCGCCACAGGGGAAGGAGGCTTCTGGGGTACGCGGCCGCGGCCGCCGACGAGGAGGCGGAGGAGCTGGACGACGCCATGGAAGGGGAGTGAGGTGGGGGGATTTAATTTTTTTTCCTTCTTAATTTTCTGGGGACGAGTACCGGGTGCAGGTAGCCAGGGCCCAGGAGAATGGCGAATCTTTTTTGAGTTTTATTTTTAGTCATGAAAGAAAAACTTGGCCGGATTAGCATAAAAATGCTATGTACACAGAGCCAGACGGGGCGTGATTTTCCTTGATTGCAGCCTATGTAGCATAAAAACAGTGGGAAGACCGAACTTGCACAGAGTATGAATTATTGATTCATGCCCTTTCTTCCAATGTGCAGATTGTGGTCAAAAAGTCAGTCAAAGATCAAGTGGTACTTACATTCCTACCCTTGTGTTATGCACTTGTGCAGAGCAACTTGGTAGAGATGGACTTGAAGCAGAGCAACTTGGTAGGCTTAGTTCCAACCAAGCTATAACTTTTTTGACTCAGATAACTCTTTTCTCCGGTGGGGAATGCAAGATTGGACGGCGTTAATATATTGGATCCTCCATCAGCCTTGATATCATTTCTGAATCCCACCCATTAGCACTACAAGTTATTGTTTTATAATGTAAAGCGCTTCCAGATTAGCTTTGTTGGTGGACATCCCACTAGAAACGAAGGAGAATTTGCAAGAATCCAACGTCACTTTCTGTCTCAGCATCTTCAAGTTTCTATGGAGAAAGATTTCCAGTAATGATTTGATCTGAACAGAGAAATTCGCCCACTTGTACAGAAACATGGTAAACCGAAAAATAGAATGCTGAATGCCTGTCACAAGTGCTATCTGATGCAATTCAGCTCACAAATAATGACAGACTAGGTGTTCCTACATAGCTAGATGGTTAATTATCATCATAATCTCGCCATGGCAACAAAAATCGTGATCTAACTATACAATCAGAATCAGTTCATCCTACCCTCATGAGAGGCGGTCTATCTGCCCCTGGAGCTCTTCCTAGAGCTGTCCCTTATCGGTGAATGCACCTGACCGCGAGTCAGCGAGGAGCTGTGCCTGCTCTCCTTCGACTCAATCTTCTCCAAAGCCTCCACGACTTCTTTCATGGATGGCCGGCTCTTGGGGTCACCGTTCAGGCACTTGAGGGTAAGCTGAGCTGCCTGAAAGGCTCCTTTGGCATGGTACTGCCCCTCAAGCCGGCTGTCCATCACTTGGCTCAGCTTCCTCCTATCTGACAGCAATGGCTTTGCCCAGTTCACCAAGTTCACCTTCTCACTCGGGCGGCTCCGGTCCAGAGCCCTCAGGCCAGACAGCATTTCCAGCAGCACAACGCCGAAACCATACACGTCACTCTTCACATACAGGTGACCTGGTTCATGAACAATATGTTTTCTTATGCTGCTGCTTAATTATGCAAAACTGTGAGGCGCAGGAGATGAATTGATACACATACCGGTAGAAACATACTCAGGAGCTGCATAGCCATAAGTGCCCATGACTCTTGTTGTCACATGAGATTCTTCACCATCCGGACCATGTTTCGCCAATCCGAAATCTGACAGCTTCGCATTGAAATTCTGAACATGACACGGTTGCAGGAGGATTAGACAACAGTCAGCAGCTCTATCGGTAGTTCTGAAAAAAAAAAAGTGAGCAAATATATACCGAATCTAATAAGATGTTGGAAGCCTTGAAGTCCCTATAGATGATCTGTCTTTCTGAGGAATGAAGGAAAGCAAGACCACGAGCTGCACCGATGAGAATTTTCAGCCTGAGGCTCCAAGGCAGTGACTCGCCACAAACTGCACCTCCTGGTAACAGTGAACGATTATTAGTACTTTAAAGCTGATGTTAAAACTAAGCTACATCAGAAATACCGTTTGATCACAAAGAAACAGGACACAGAAAGAGGTGACGCCAAACTTTGCCATCTTAAATTTGCCAGTTGACTTGGTAAGAATAATCTAAAGGCAGCAGAAACAAGATATCGTCTAGGTGTGGACAATTTGGTTGATGGCGATATCCTCAAAAAGTGATCGTTGGCTGTGTTGCACTATGGACTGTGGTACCTCATATAATATGTGATGAAAATGAAGGTGCACTTGCAGACTAAGCACCCACGCTTGCCAAGCGTGCTACTATGAAGTTGGCATAAAGTTTTGTGGGTGAAGCGAATTGGCATAAAGAGAAATGTTTATGATTAGATAGGGAAAAGGGTCGTCTGCTAAAGGACTCACTTCGGAAAAGGTGGTTCTCCAAGCTCCCCTTTGCCATGAACTCGTAGACGAGCAGTAGCTCATTGTCATCCATGGAATAGCCCAAGAGTTTGACAAGGTTGGGATGCGAAATCCTCCCAAGGAAATTCACTTCAGACTGCGTAGGAAACAAGCAAATGCTTAGCAGCTACAGTATATTTCAGAAAGTAGTACATGCAGCATTCTAAAAGACAAACAAAAAAAAAGGGGGGGGAAGCCACAGCATCAATTCAAAGGAAAGGACCAGAAATACAAAGTGCGCAACAATTATTGAGACTACTGGAGCACACACTAAAGCCCATTCTGCTCTGAATAAAATAGGATGAAAATGAATCTTGTAAAAAGCACACCCACGCAGGAGCTAGACAAAGCATAAATAAATAATAATGTATATATATAGGTCATAGAAAGAATTTTAATGGGACAATAAGAAATAATGATTTATTTGCCAGAGACATGGAAATGTAGCTATTGTATAGCATGTTCATGGTTGAAGTCCACCTGGCATATTTTTTGTGGTTCTCTTATCTACTGAATGAATGAATGAATGTACTGAAGAAATATTCATAATCAACTTAATTTGACCTGTGATTGGGGGAAAGAAAGAGCTCAGGGGATGAAATCACCTGCCATTGTTCCATTCCCTGCACGCTCTCGGGGTTGAGCTTCTTGACAGCAACGACCATGCCGGTGCTACTCCTGGACGGGTTCATTGTCTTCTCGTCGACCCATCCCTTGTAAACCTTGCCGAAACCGCCCTCCCCGAGCACTGTCTCGGGCCTGAAGTTCTTGGTGGCATTCTTGAGTTCCACGAAGGTGTAGATTCTGAGGTTTGGAGACTCGAGAATCTGACCCTCTGTGTAATCGTCATCGGTGCTAACACCGCTGACCGTGGACGGCATGAAGGTACTGGTGCTGATTGTTGAGAGCTTCCCGGTGTTAGCGGAACTAGTGGTCCTCCTTGACGCAGACATTCCTGTATAAAAATTTGGAGCTTGAGAGCAGTAGGCGCTGATAAAAATCGGAATTTTGCCACTGCTGGACTATTCCATGGAAATTAACGGCCAAGCGGTTATTAGCGGCAATCAAACAAATTTGCAAGTTGCAAGGGCAATATAAGTACGGAGCATGCCGTTAATTGAAGTGACAGGACTAGTATTAGAGCACCAGTGGAGCAGGAATTACCCAGGAACACACAGGAGACAAAATTACTTTAGTAGCCAAAGGGATGGAAAGGCGAAAAAAAATTAAGAGAGGACGCCCGGTTGGTTACCCGGAGCAGAGGACGCCCGGTTGATGTTGCCCCTCTGGAAGAAGGCATCTACGGCGCTCGCGCAGTTCCCCATTTTCTCGGACCCTCACCTTTCTGCACCAGCGGAGGGGGACGAAAGAGAAGAGAACAGCAGTTGGTCTGGTGGAGAAGAGAAGAGGAGACCTTGTTCGGCTGGAATAAAAGCAACAGCGGCAACAGTGTTCTATTGAGATAGAAATATCAGCCGTAACAGTGTTTGTGATGGAAGAAGCAGCAGTATCAGCTGGCTTGTATGCGAACCGAACAAGGTGTTTGTTTGTTCTGGAGCAAGCAACTGCTCGCCCCGCTGCACAAGAAGGAAGTTATTCCGCCTCCTCTTCTTTTCCTCCTTGGAGGACACGGAAAATTCTGTTGCCATTTCTGCCGAACGCAACGCAAAAAGTCCACCATCCACGCCCACGGTCAGTGCCGACTAAAATGTTTCGTCTGCGTGCGGGCCCAACGGTCAGCCGTGTCAAGGTAGCACCGTATCAGGGTTCACAAAAACCGGAACATTGTCGGTTTTTTTATGTCTCAAAAGTCGATTCAATAAAGCATAAAAACTGATCGAAAATCGATCTGGCTACAATACCATATTCGGTTTTTATTAAAAATCGGATTTTTCGGTTTTATTAACCCTGTATGAAACACCTGGTTTATTTCATACAATATTTGCTAGAGTTTCGTTTCATTTAATAGAAAAAAACACAATTTGCGGGGAAATTAACTTGGTCGGCACCAAAGTCTACTTCTGGTCCTCTTTTGAACCAACTCAATGGAGAGTGGAAGAGTCGATTCAGAAGAAAAGAGAGTGGTGGAGTCAAGCCTTTGCCGTGACTAATTTGTAGTACTGCATTCAGATGATGGATATGATTGTTTCAAATGTCACCATGTCATGTGCAATGTGGATCCGTATATGAACTCAGCGCAATTTGCTCGTGGACTCAACTACTTTTGCCTGCGCAACTTTCTTCAATCATATGGGTTCATCTTACAGTAGTGGAATATCAAACTGTTCATATGGTCGTCGGCTCAAACATAAAAAGATGTTGGATGTTTTTGTATCTGATATTGTGGAAATGTGATCTTGGTATACTTTTAGTGCATGCCGTCACCCGCAATAGCTTGCTCAGTCAACCCCAAAGACAATCAAGTTTTCTTTTCGTTCGGATATTGAGAAAAAATAAATAAAAATCTGTGAGCCATGTATGCTGATTCCTCTTATTTTACTAGAGTTGCATGTGGTCTGTATGCATCAAAAGGAATGAGAGAAAAAACTCGATTAGTGAGAGAGAGACGTTCCACAAACTTTGTATTAAGAAGAAGATCAATCGAAGCCTCACCGGCAGAGGTGCTCATAAATTCAGCGGTATTCGAACTCTGGTGGGCAGCCTAAAAACGAATGAGAATAGTAGCAGCAAACATGACTTTGCATTTGGTTCCATATAAGGATACACCGAGGACCAAATCCAAGCCACATACGGAGATGTTTCCTTTCTCGTTGGTTAGTGGCGACCAGTCAGTCATCCAAGTCCCTGCTAGCCTAGGACTCTAGTTGATCATCAGTTGCCGGCTTCTCCCGGCCTACGCTTAACTGCTACAGTGTACCACCAATCAAAGGAGGACTTCCCTTTCACGGCAGGCAGGCAACATCTCTCCATCCATCGCAGCTGTCTTCTACCCGGTCTTGCGACGACCGAGCTGGTTTCAATCTCCATGATTTTTTTTTTTGCCTTGTGAAAATCCGACAGCCAAAGTCCACGCACTCACACACACACACTAATTATAGTCCGTAAATAATTCCTCCGTACTAATTTCTACCTCTTCTTAACTTAAAAGTAGTATGTCGCCAACACAGCTAATTATACCTCCAACAGTCAGAGTCTAGAGCTCTTGGACGCATGTCACCACCCACACGCAGATCGCCGCTGTCGTATAATCGTCATGCGCACGAGCTGAGTCACAGTCGATGCAAACCCGCGATTACGGGGTCCTCGACTGCACCAAAAGCGGCAGTTCATCGCATCCCTTGCAAATTCCATCAAGAGAGAGAAGCACATCATTTATCACTTTGACATTTGAGTAACAACCCTACTTGCAATCGTGATTGTATTATCTGAAAAGACCCTACGTACGTGCAGTTTTCTCCTCCTTGTCATCTCTCACTAATTCTCATAATCAGAACAAAATGATGCTCCTAAGTAAAAAGAGATGCATGGGTCGTGGAATCCGGACACGCATGCAGCAGGAGTATGCAGTGCAGGACCAAAATAGCACCTGCATGCTGATTGCTTATCCATACCAATAGGATGGATCTAAAAAGAAAAAGGTTGTCCACTTTGGAATAACTGGATCTCTCGCTCACACCGTCACACGTAGTAGTACAACGTATCCAGAGAACAAAGAATCCGAGGGCAGGGCAGCACCGACTTCTCTCGCTAGTCGCTACTCCAGTAGTATTCTTTTTCTGAAAATGGAACATATATTAATATTTTAGCCTCTGTATTGATCAATATATATATCTGTTCAAAGTCTCATAGTATGATTGGACGAGAAACTGAAAGACACAACCTCTCTCTCTCTCTCTCTCTCTCTACTCATACAATATAAAAATATAGACATTCATGTATAGAGAGTACTCGTTTTTATGAGTCCATACATGTACATACTACTTTTATAAGCATATTTGAAAATTTGAACATGATGACCTTGAAATTCACGAAATCAATGGGAATATCGCTTACCATGGAAAGCATAATAAGTTGTAAGTACAACATCTATATTAAATCTGGAATTTGAATTCAGGTAGATTGATTCATCACAAGGTGGTTAAGTTCAGTTTGTGTGTGTGTCAGCATCTCCAAAAGGTCCCGAAAAATTGATCTCTAAAATATGTTTTTGTAAGTATCCAAAAATTGTTAGGCGTCAATTTTGTACTCTCCTCCAACGGTTCCTTCCAAAAAATGATCATGAATACTTTTGATTGGGTCGCATCAGTATTTAGGACCACAACTAAAGTAAGGAGGATTTAGGAGGAACTAAATATACGAGTGATTTTAGAAACTGTTGAAAATGAGTTTTTATACTAATCTCTTTATTATTTGATTTAGGGAAAGATTTTGGGTCTCTCTTGGAGAGACCCTCTCATGCTGCCAATTTTCGTTTTTGCGTGAATAATGAAGTGGGCTGCCACGCTTGCAAAAGTAACTGGACCAAGGTCACCCTAGCTGGACCTACTAAAAAGTCCTTGTTGGGCTTCGGTCTTCCTTTGAACAAACGCCCCTGCAGTTTTCCTACTATCATTTATGTATTTCCATCTACCTCTGCATATGTGTAACGGAAATTATGTCTCAGTCCAATAAATAAATGACCATAATGAACAAGAAGATGAGCAGCGACTACTGAAGGCAAGCAGCAACAGGGTTCAAAGAACTGGTTACCGGCTGTTAACTGCCAACTGCAAACTGTCCGCTGTTATACCGGTTGGGCCGGTTAACCTGTTCAAATTCAAAAAACTAAAACGAAAAATTTATAAAAAAACTAGAGAAGAAATAAAGATTTATGGTAAAAAAATAATGTGAAATTGAGGTTGTTTGATATAGAAAAAATTCACGGAATACAAATAAAGGTAAAAAGGCCATAGAACCTTATAAATCGGTTGGCTAACTGTCAAACCGCTGTTAACTGCTATAATCAGCTTAATAACCTCCTCCTAAATTTGCAATTTTTTTACCTGAATACAAGGTAATTAATCTTGTTGTTGTATGAATTTAGAACAATATGAGTTAGACAACTATATCTGACTTTCATTGCATAATAAAGGTCCATGAAGTGGATATAATATGAACTTGTCTAAAATTATCATTAATATTTTAGGTAGTTAATGCATTTTTTCCTATTTTTCTCTCAATTTTTCTTTGATTCTATTTTTTGTAATTTGTACTCATGCCTAAAACCGGTTTGTTTAATCGGTATCTGACTGCTCGTTGAATTGTAATAACCATCACAACTCAAGTGTTAACTGTCTCAAAGAAAATGGAATTTTGTCCGGTTAGCTACGGTTTTTCCGGGCACCGTTAACTGCTGGTTTGGCTCTGTCTGTTCTCAAGGTTCAGCTTATTTCATAAACTCGCAGCAAGTATATCTGCTGCCGCATGCTCAAGCAACAGAAGAATTATTATGGGGATTAGCCATAGTGCACTGTAATAATAATGGTTCTTAGTTTTCTAAGTTGATTGTTCGGTTCCGAACTTGCACTGTAGCAATACTTATTCTCGTTTGATTTTACTGGTCTATTGTTCGGTTTTTAGCATTACAGGAAAAAGGAAAATGCAGTTATTGCTACAGTAAATCAGTGAACCACTCTTTTTTTAAGCAAAAAAATAGGCAAAACTGACGGGTTCACGGTTTAGTGAACCATGGTATCAGCCACTACCTTCCAAAATCAGGCAAAGGCATCTTTGTTTCGTTGTTTTCTCTTTATATGAATATCATGATGCTTTCTTCGATACGGATGGAACATAGATGCCTTTTTTCCTTGATTGATAAAAGTGAATAAATTTGATTACCATCCAAGGTATGTTTGCTTCACATCAATCCGATTGAAACTGGTTTGTACAGATTGCAATCTACATATGAAGAATTTACTTCGCCTCGTTGTTAATGAGGACATCGTCTATTATTAAAAGGATAATTAGCTATAAATATAATATATTTATGTTAAATCTGCAGTTTTCGCCTTCGTGTGAATAATGAGTTGGGCCACCAGGCTTGCGAAAGTAACTCGACCAAGGTCACACTAGCTGGACCTACTCAAATAATTCTTCCTGGGCTTCGGCCTTTCTTTGAAACTGTCATTTGTGCAGTTCTGTCTAATGAATTGTTACCAATTTTTTCACCTCCAACTATACCTGTCTAAATGGGCCGCCCGGCACGGCACGGCCCAGGCCCGTTGAAGCACGGCCCATTTAGTTTCGGGCCGGCATGGCACGATATTCATTTCGGGTCGTGCCGTGCCGGCCCACAGCACGACACGGAATATGTACGGCGTGCCGGGCCGACCTGATAAGCACGGTAGCCCGTTAGTATATTTTGGCCTGTTAGCACTTGTAACAAAAAATGGAGCTGAAAAAACATGGTTGTCCCAGGATTCGAACCATGAACCTATTGGATTCAATACAACTCCCTTAACACCGAAGCACTCCAACCTACATGTCAACATTCAAACTAAATATATATTTGTTCATACTATTTTGGGTCGTCCTAAATGGGCCATTTTCGTGCTTTACCGGGTCTAAGCCTAAACGGGCCGTGCCCGTGCCGCCCATCGGGCCACCCCTCAGCCCAAGCACGGCCCGACACCTCGGGCCGTGCCGGCTCGGCTCGCAATTAATTTGGACCGTGCCGTGCTTGGGCCGAGCTTTTTTCCAGAGCTACGGGCGGCCTAAAAAGCACGGCCCGGATGGCCGACACTACCTCCAACAATAATAATATTAATATTAATAAATAGACCTCTACATATGAGTAGCAGAATTTATTTCCCATTTCAATAAATAGATGACGACGATGATTAAGAAGATAAGGGAAGGGGTCGCCTGCAACGAAGGCACAGGTAGCAAGTGTACGTGATGCCACCGGTGCAAGCTATACCTCAACATCCCGGCCGCCCGGACCGGTCCGACACGACCCGGTTAAGCCCAGCTCGAGTAAGCACGTGGGTTGACCGGGCGTCCCTAATCGTGTTACGGACCGAGGGGTCAGCCCGTAATATGGCCCAAAATTCAACAACCGGGCCGTGCTAGCCCGTTCCACCTATCGGGCACGAAAACCGACAGTCCGTTCAAATTTCATACACTTCAACAATAGGTTTTCACATCACAAAATATGAAAGGAAATTTATTGATGAAAATGGTGGCCGCCTTATTAAAAACCTTGCTATTCAAGGGAAAAAGAGTACAATCCTAATAATTGTTTAAAGACCAATGTTCACAACTCAAAGTTCAAATATTACATTCAGACAATTACTCAACAACCACAGGCGGTTGTTCATCAATGTACATTTTCTGAAACTTGAATACGAGCTTGTTGTCCACCATCTTGTGTTGTTGTCTTTTATTGTCTAGCTCTCGGTCCTTCACGCACAAAAGACTCCCCACCATCTCAATCGCCAGGGAACGTTGCCGCTCCTCAATAACCCTGTCAGAAATACTAAAAGCAAATTCCGAACTAATAGAAGAATCATAAATAGACATAACATCATTTGCTAATATGGACAAGATATGATAAGTTTGTTTATGTGCTTGCCACCAAGAAAGGATGTCAAACTCATCATTTAAGTCACAAATAGTATCACTATCAAGATAAGAGTTAAGCTCATAAACATGTACAACAGAGGGTGAATGAGAGTCAAAGATCATCATCACCAACAATGTCATCCCATGCAATTTTTTCTTACCTGGGTTACTTGATGGTTGTGCTAGCATTTGCAATCTAACTGCACCATACTTAGATTCATACTTGTTAAACATGATAGTAAGTTCAACATGCATGCACATTTAAGTAAAACATAAGAATAATCTGTGCCAACAAAACCAGATAACCGTCCAAAAAGTTTATTAAAGACTTTCATCTTTGCTCTAGGATCCAAAACAAAAGAAAAGGCATAAAGCATAGGTATATCCTTCTAATATTTAAGAAAATTGGCCTTCATAGGAACAACATAAGCTCTAAGCAATTTATCATTTTCATACATGGTTAAATGTTTAGCAATCAACAAAATACGATGCAACATGAGAGGTGCAATAGGATAGTAAACACCAGAAAGAGCACATATAGATTCATGGAATCGATCAAGAAAAGCAAGAACTTTAGTAGCAATATACCAATGATCTTCTGTCAACAATGGTGGGGCACCATCTTTGACTCGACTGTTGCAAAATTAACAGATTTTTAAGCGCAAGATTTTTGGGGCAAGACCAAGATGAGGCAGGCGAAAAGATGAGATTGACATCCTCGAGGCGGTCGCGGCCCGCTTGCGTGCTGGCGACATGCGTGCGTCCTATGTCGTGGCCCATGCACGTGCGCCATCGACCGCGCAGACTGCAGAGAGGAAGCGACGGTGCAGAGCGGAGGGAAGGCGACGCGCGCGCGATGCAGCGCGGTGGCACGATACGGGCGTGTGGTGTAGAGTGGAGGTGCGGGTGTGGCGCGGTGTTGGCACTCCCTAGGTACCTGTTTTACATATGAATATTGCCTCAATTAGAGTATAATTGACACTAATATGGACCATTTACCTATGAAAATAACTATATGGGTCCGTTTGGATACCGGATTTTCAAAGGAAATTTCGAAGGAATCACTTCCTACATTCTGCTGACGTCATTGACGTTTGGAATGGAGGAACCAACCTTTCCTTTCCTGCACAAAATGGAGGGAAAACATAATCCACTCATAGCTCATTCTGCTGACGTCATTGACGTTTGGAATGGAGGAACCGACCTTACCTTTCCTATGGAAAGGCTTCCTTTCCTGTACAAAATGGAGGGAAAAAATAATCCACTCATAGCTTTTGGAAAGATTTGCTGCATACGGATCTATAGATAATCACCTTGATTAGAGCCACATCCAATATGAGCTTACGCACATTAGCTTTGTTGATGCACCACAATCTTAACAAGTTTGTTTCAAAAAAAAATTCTTACCAAGCTGGTGGCATGGTGCGAGCGTGCAGCGTAGAGCGGAGGGAAGGGCGGAAGGCTATGAGCGCGTGATGTGGCGCGGTGCGGCCGTGCCCGTGCAGGAGTGCGGCGCGGAGGCGGACAGGAAGGAGGCGGCTGATTTAGGGTTGGCCAGTTGGCTTGGGGTGGGGTTTATATACGTGGAGGAAATAGGGTTGGGGTTGAGTGTGCTGCCTGTCGACCGTTAGGCTGGGCCGCTCCACCACGCCGGCCGTTGGGGGCTTGGGGCGCTGGCTGGCTGTGTTATCGAGGTTGACCGGGCTACTCCGAGCATGGTAGCTTCCGGGTCGTGTCACGGGTTGGGGGTCAGCTCGAGGCATGGCCCGCACCATGCTGTGGGCTGGCATGATTCCGATTGTTACCGGGGCGGGCCACGGGCTAGCACCCAAGTCACGGCCCGAATGTTTAGGTATAGTGCAAGCAAGGGTCACCGCCTTCCAAATCAGGTAAGCTGTCTCTGTTTCATTATTGGCTTTTCCCTTGATTGATAAAAGTGAATAAATTTGATTACGGTGCAAGGTATGTTTGCTTCACATGGATCCACTTGAAATGGGTTCATCATGTGCAAAGAAAGGAGGAGAAGGAAGCAACCATCACATGCATCTATGCCTTGCTGGAGTTGACCCATACATACCTACAGTTATATGAGCTTAAAACACGGAATGGCCGCAACGAGCCGTAAAGTTCATGCGACTCTTACTTGAGATATCAGCAATTTTGACCACCTTAACTAACGAGCTTGATGTCTCAAAAAAAAAAAACTAATTAGCTTGACACCTCATCAGCATGTAGCTCAACTGTGTGAATGCCCTTCCTCTGCCTCTTTGAATGCAATAATCCTACGGCAGCTGAATCCTTTCCCCTGCTCAAGTTAGCACGGTTGCACCCTTGCTTCTACTTTACAGCCAAAGTGAGGACAATCATCTATATAGCTACTACTAGTATATACGACACAGGTGCATATCAGTCCGCCACCATATATTGTGAATTTCTGGTCTTTTGTGTTTTCTTGTACCTGCAACCACAGCATAGCGCGTGATATATGCTGGTAAGTATTAAAATCGCCTTCCTAGTTATATTTGGCTGGAATTTATTCCTTGCTAGCAATCATCAGTTATGTAAGCTATTTAATTAGCAGGATTGCTGTATGTACGGTGATTTCCTAAAATACTAAAGTTTATCATGTGCCTTTCTCTTGTAATCTCCGGGTGATCTTCATTCTGGTGAAGAGCAGGAGGAAGGACGATGAGAGTAAATCCGATCCTGACGGTGTTATGTGCGGCAGCGCTTGGGTTCTTGGTGGGCATTTCTTTTCCCGTGCAAATCACACCCACGGTAAGCTGCTTCTTTGTTTGCCCCGACAGAGATTACCTTTTCGTGTGAACTGACGATCATCAGATTCCGTGTGCTGTATTCCCATGGAGCCTTGGCGATGCCAACTCCACCAACACTGTTGCCAGATTCTGGGCAGCATTCTCTTCTTCAGCTGTGGAGGAGGGGACTCAAATCGTGAAGCAGAGTACATCAGAGACACCGAAAGGCGCGGAGAGGTTGCCACCCAAGATTGTAGTTTCAGAGTCGGATCTTCACCTGCGGAGGCTATGGGGAGATCCGCGGCAGGTACCCGATCTGAATTGAGTCTCAACTTGTAGAACCCAATCTGAATCTTTGTTGTTGAAATTACAATACTACTAGTAGTAAAAATGCTAAAAAGAGAGTAACTGATGCAGGACACGCCCCCGCGCAAGTACCTCGTGGCGCTGACAGTAGGCTACTCTGAGAAAGCCAATGTCAACGCGACTGTTCACAAGGTGAGAAAAGAAAACGTTCTTTCTTGGTGGTACTAAAATTGCCTCTAAAACTGAACATCGTCTTTGAAGTTCTCGGACAATTTCGACGTGGTGCTGTTCCACTACGACGGGCGCACAACGGAGTGGGACGAGGAGTTCGAGTGGTCCAAGGAGGCGCTTCACATCAGCGCCAGAAAGCAGGCCAAGTGGTTGGTGGTGCTTGAATTAATTTGTTATTTCATTGAATAAGACGAAACATCACGAAAAAAATCAATAGCGACAACAATTTAATAAAGAAGCTGAAACAGGTGGTACGCTAAGCGGTTCCTGCACCCGAGCATCGTTGCGGCGTACGAGTACATCTTCCTGTGGGACGAGGACCTCGGCGTGGACAGCTTCGACGGCGACGAGTACGTGAGGATGGTGAGGAAGCACGGGCTGGAGATCTCGCAGCCAGGCCTCGACGACGCCAGGGGAAGAAATCGGCCTACGCCATCACCATGCGAAACAGCAGCAATGGCGAGGTTCACAAGATCACCACCACCGGCGGTGCCCGCTGGAACTGCACCGGCGACGACGTTCGGCAGCGGCCGTGCAGCGGCTTCGTGGAGGTGATGGCGCCCGTCTTCTCCAGAAAGGCATGGCAGTGCGTGTGGCACCTGGCCCAGAACGACCTCATCCATGGATGGGGACTCGACTGGAACTTCTGGAGATGCGTAGACGTGCGTCCCGATCTCCCATCTCAATTTTAATTTGGCAATCCGATCATCATCATCATCAGATCCCTCTCTGCTTACGGCCGGTGAGTAATCAATTGCAGGATCCGCTGGAGCAGATTGGTGTGGTTGACGCGCAGTACGTGGTGCATCGCGGGGTGCCGTCGTTGGGGAGGCAGGGCAACGCGGAGCTGGGAGAAGGCGGCAAGGTCAGAGCCCGGGCATGGCGCGAGTTTGCCGACTTCAAGGCCAGAATCATCAAGGCCGATAGGGACGCTGCAGCAGCACTGCCATAGATTTTCTTTTTCTTTTTTTCTCGATTCATTTCCGGCACTGCCCAGCAACGTGTTCCTTCTCAACTGAATTCGGGCCTCTGCCCAGCAAGATTTTGAATTTCTTATTAATCTGCCACCACTGGCATCAACAAATTTTATTCAAATTACTGGAATGGAGGATAAGAGATTCAAATTTGGGCACAATGGCAAATAAGAAATTTCCCCTTTTTGCCCAATTGATTGATACCTAAAACTAATCTTGGTGACTGCTGCACCCAACAATTGCATTAGTTGTGCAATTTGGTTATTTCATTTAATGCAGTTTTTAATTAAAAAGCTAATTTAATTTCTGTTAAACTAACAACCACTTTTGAAAATCGAAATATTTCTGACTAACCAAGTAGTGTAAACAAATCAGTTTGGGTTTACGGAATTTTTTAGCCACCACTAATGGAGAACGCAACAAGGCCTAGCATACCACTCGTTAAGACAAAAAGGCATTTGCAATATATAGTACCAATGATCCCGCAAACATTGAGATATCTAAACAGAACTTGAAAGAGAACTGAATAATTTAATTCCATCATGTAAGTAGTATGATATGAGGGCGTCCACACTCGTTTTTCAGGACGACAAGCATAGGGGCCACAAAAGTTAAGGCAACGTCGTGTACTAGCTTTAGTGTTGTCAGATGTGGGTTCCATGTGCTTGCACGGATGACGGTTTGATTCGTTGTTGTGAGAGACGAAGAAAAACGAGCCAGACAGAGATAGCGTCGATCTTGTCTGTAAGATAGTTTTAGTCTTGGCAATATCTAAACGTTGCTGCGGCAGGTAGTTGCATGCCTATCCCGTTCTGCTGCACCGTGGCAGAAATGAAATCGTTTCTCCGTTTGATACGTTCACAGTATAGAAGTATACAGTAACCATTGTGGAGGCGCTGAGAAGCGTGATCTACAACCATCGTCGATGGGCACGTCTCCGCTGCTAGATACTACACGACCTAACAACACACAAGTACCAAAATAAAACATATAGTACCGCGACTAGCTCTGTGCATAGCTTAGGAGCACACTGCAGACACGAAACTGATTCTGAAAGCCGAAATACGACAGCTAGCGCTTTGAATGCACGTCTAAGGCAGCGCTTTTCCTCTGTTACAAGTTAGTATGATTCTACTCTTACCAAGTCAAAGTCAGAACAACCGTGCATCTATAGTGTGTAGTAGCAGTGTATAAAGAGCGATGCAAAGAGTTTGGGGATACAAACTATTCTCTGTTACTCTCCATCCCTTGCATATCTATCGGTGGTGCAGTGCATGTAAGTACTGTCAAACTTGATCACATTCTGCTTTCATTGTGTTGCCCCATTTTAATTGAATTTCATCCGGTCCTCGCTTAGCTTTAATTTGTTTGCGGATATATATAGTTGGCGTTAAGACGTTGCGGTAACTAAGATGACTTTTCAGTAGAATGAAATCAAAACAAGCAACACTTTGATTCCGATGGACTAAGCATGGCAATTATTTCTGGTGAACACAGTAATGAGAATGAGAGGGAAAGGAAACCCCGTCCTGACAGTGTTATCTACAGCAGCAGTAGCGTTCGTCATCGGCATTTGCTTTCCTGTACAGATAACACCAAAGGTTGGTTCCCGTGAAAACATGTCTCTGAATTCAACAGACGAATAATTTGGATCGTGTTGATGATGTAGCTTCAGTGTGGCATACTCTCTTGGAGTAGCGTTGGCGTTGGTGCAAACTCCAGCAGCTTGAGCATATTTGGCAGATTCTGGACGCCACCGAGAAACAAGACTTCTTCATCATCATCATCATCATCAGGTGTGGATGATACTCCCACGGAGAAGCCGAATTCCTCCAGTGCAGAGGTATACTGAACTTTGATGGTGGATTGGCACTGTAGATTTGGGTTCTGAATAATAAGGAAGGTTTAATCTGCCGTGTACATGTATAGATTGCTGCAAAACCGAAAGGCGCGGAGAGGCTACCACCAAACATTGTGGTTTCGGAGTCTGATCTTCACCTGCGGCGGCTGTGGGGAAACCCCCGCGAGGTCTGGTTTGTTGCTAATTTGTTGGCTCTGAAATCGAATTCTTCTGATATAGGATAGATTTAATTAATGGCAGGACACGCCCCCGGGCAAATACCTTTTGGCTCTGACAGTAGGGTTGAGTGAGAAGGCGAACGTGAACGCGACTGTTGGCAAGTTTTCGGACAATTTCGACGTGGTGTTGTTCCACTACGACGGGCAGACGACGGAGTGGGACGAGGAGTTTGAGTGGTCTAGGAAGGCGCTTCACATCAGCGCGAGGAAGCAGTCCAAGTGGTGGGTGCCTGCTGAATTACTTAGGGCCTGTTCGTTTCCCCTATCTAATTTTTAGAGGAGTCAAATCAAAGAGAATTTTATTATTTTGAAGACTTAAATAAAGTCTAATCTCGAAACTAATTGCAGACTCCCTATCTAATTCACGAGACGAATCCAACGAGGATAATTATAGTGTTATTAGAAGATGTTTACTCGTAGCATCACTGTAGCAAAACATAGATTAATTAGGATCGTTAGATTCGCCTCGCAAATTAGAGGGGGTCGCGACATAGGTTTTGTTATTAAATTAATAAAATTACTACTAAATAAGTAAGATTCTCTTTGATGTGACAAGTATCTAAATTTTAGAGGTGGAAACGAACGGGGCCTTAATTAATTCATTATTTTTGTTGGAACATGATGGATCTCCAATTAATTAAGAAGAATACAACAGGTGGTACGCGAAGCGGTTCCTGCACCCTCGCATCGTTGCTCCGTACGAGTACGTGTTCGTGTGGGACGAGGACCTGGAGGTGAGCTTCTTCGACGCGGAGGAGTACGTGAGGATCGTGAGGAAGCACGGGCTGGAGATCTCGCAGCCCGGGCTGGACATCACCCGGGGAAGAAGACGTATGACGTCACCATCCGCCGGAGCAACAGCAGCGACGAGGTCCACAGGAGCACCGTCGGCGGCCCCGGCAACTGCTCCGACGTGCACCAGCGGCCGTGCAGCGGCTTCGTGGAGGTGATGGCGCCCGTCTTCTCCAGGGAGGCGTGGGCCTGCGCGTGGCTCATGATCCAGAACGACCTGGTCCACGGCTGGGGGCTGGACCACAACTTCTGGCGATGCGTGCGGGACCCGGAGGCGCACATCGGCGTGGTGGACGCGCAGTACGTGGCGCATCGTGGCGTGCCCACGCTCGGACGCCAGGGCAACCCGGACCTGGGAGACGCCGGCAAGGTCAGGGCCAGGGCTTGGCGCGAGTTCAGCGACTTCAGGGCCAGGATGATCAATGCAGAAAGGGCCCAGGCCCGGGAAGCCGCAGCCGCAGCAGCAGCCCTTACACCATCGCCGCCCAACACATAATAAGATTAAGATTCTGCTGCATGCACCAAATTGTTGCTGGCAACCTCTAATACTACTATATATATATATATATATATATATATATATAGCTGCTCATTGACTCCCTATTTCTTTTCTCTTCCCTATTCCCTATGTAATAATAACCTATACGCTAGTGGAATGATAGTTATGTGCAAATGAATGAGCATCATGCAGCTTTTTTATTAGACAATTGAGCATCATGCAGTTGGCCTTCCATTCTAGTATAAGACAGACAGATCAACTTTACAGGGAAGCCCAACAAAGGATGGCCCGTTTTCTTTCCATCAAGAAAAATGAACAAGAGCCATGGGCCGATGACCTTGCCTTTCTTTTACTATAAGGCTCAAGCCTCGCTCCACTATTCTCGTACGTGGTGTATGATGCAAATACTTCCTGTATTATGTGACAACGTATCACCATGCATAGTAATACAATTACATTGTAAAAAATATACCAATGTAGTATTTCCTCTGTCTCAAACTTCTTGCATCAAACATTCTCTAAACCTCAAGACCAAAAATCACTCCTACGATATCTGGTAAACTTGAACCGACGCGTTGACTCGTTATTGGCAACTAGTACTAGTAACAAAGAGGGATCATTTTTCCTTTTTTTTCTTTTAGAAGGCAATTGATACCAAACAACAAGAGTTGTTGTTGTGCGGTTGTGTGGATGGGCAGGTCTCTCACCCACTTTTTCCTCGCTTTAAAACGAGAGGCAAAATGACGGACCCATCAATCCGTGGACTTTGATTATCACACGGGCAAGTAACGTAACAGACGATATGACCATTATTATGGTAGGGGGTGACTAAAGGTACATGGCTAGGTGGCAAGAAATGCATCATTGGCTTGTTGGCACCGTGAGACGAAGAATGAATGATTGGGTGCCGACATGGTAGGTTGTGGTGACCCCCAACCTGTGAGCACTTGTGTTATTGTCCTTCTAATTTTGCTGCCCCACAATAAATGTTTAGCTACTTCCTTCTATGGAAATCCATCCTTTCTTCTCCTTCTTCTTTTTTCTTTTTTTACCAACAAACTCTTCTTCGTCTACGGAATTCCCACACTGCTGCGTTCTTTTCTTTCTATTAAGCTTCTGAGACCACTTACTGGCTCATGTTGTCAATCGGGTTAAAAGCACTACTCTGATTCTCATGGAGTAGTATTCTTACCCATTTAGATCATATAATATTTAGGTCCCCTCAAGTTTTTAAGAAACCGATTTGAAATCGGTTTATAAATAAAATTGAGTGCCTCTCTTTGATCCTAGTTTATTAAATTAAAAAATCAGTGGTAATGGTTTATTCTTAGATAAAACTAGCATTATATGGGTTATGCCAGATTATGGATTTCCTAAATACTCAAAAAATGATCTAATTTTTATAAACTGACCCAAAAAAAATGATCCGTTTGGAGACCTTTCAGTTTCTAATAAAATCGGATTCTTATAAACTGGAGAGATCCAAACAAACTCTTATTAAACATATCTAAAACTAAATAATGACAAGTTTGAAATATATTGTGACCGCCATCCACTAAACAAAACAACGTGGGAGTGCTGACCCTTCCCACTAAACAAGATAACGTGGGAGAGCTGACCAACAAAAAGATAGCCAGATAGGTCCTTGCCAAGGGCCCAAGAAAAAGGTTCCAAAGAACCAAATATCTTGACTTTGTCGTAAGTTTCATGTGGACTCCTTAAGTTTATTAAAGTAAGTATTTACTAGCAATCAGAAATTCAGGTGGCCTGAAGACCCTTCCAAAAGAAAAAAAAGCAAACGGCCTTAATTAAGAGCTTTAGGTGGCATGACATCTAATGCACGGCAATGAACTGATGTACTGCAGCATTTTTTCAAGTATGACCTGATAAGACGTAGTACCACTAAGCAGGTTATTAAATCCTATATATGAACAACGGCGACCACGTTATCAATGGAAAACTTTGCCGCTGTTTCATCGGACAGTGACGTTTTAAAACAAAATGGCATATCCATCGCAGAACAGGATAAACATGAGCCGAAATTGTATGTGCAGAGAGAAGGAAGAAAACATGGTACTAGTAATACTGGGAATGGATCGAGCAAACGACGAATGGCTTGAGAGCCGCCATGCAGGCCGAAGAGGCTGTTTGCCTGGTGCAGAGGCCAACTACCCACGGGAAACAGATCGGTGGATTCACTATTCAGTGCTCGATCTCACAGAGTAGAGGTGTCATTCAGCAGTTTTTTTTATTACCGCTAGCTCCAACCCAGAGTAGAGGTGCTCACAAAAGTAATTTCTAAATCTGAAAATCTTCAGAAATATACCGTCGGGTATGCTGAACATACAATACAAAATATGATTTTTCAGCCTTTGAATATGTTAAATATAATTCCCGTACATTGAATATAAAAAAATGTACTCCTCTATTTTTATTTTGCTAACGTTCAGACAGGGAACTTAGTTTATTTTTGAGCTAGAAAACCTGTCCTAACGTCAACAAAAAATGAATGGAGGGAGTAGTTACTTTTCTCATACAGTTGTTTTTGCTTGGTGTATTAGAACCTATTGTCAAACGCTGGATGACAAAAAAAATGCAAGATATTTTATATGTTTGTACATTCAAAGTACAAAAATTATGTTTTCACATATTCAAAATACAGAACTTATATTGCCGTGCCTTCAATGTACAAAATATGAGTTTTCACACATTGAGTGTACGGCATGGAATTATTTATGTAGTTTCATGGATTTTGATGATATTATTTTTGTGAATCTTGAATAAACTAATATTATTTGGGTGAAACCTTTTAAGTGTACGTGAATCTAATGTTAAACATTGGATACATGAATATATTTTCGCACAATCAAGCTGCAAAAAAATTACACTTATTCATTCAAGACCAAAAATACAATGTATCTGTTATATTCACGTCCATTGAAAGTAGAAAATTATAGTTTTGTGTATTCACAGTATGGAAAAGATATTATTTGAACCTTCGACTTATGGAATATGATTTTTCACATACTGAAGCACAACAACTTATTATTTTTGTAAGTTGATGGTTTTTGGTAGTATTTCTCAAAATCTTAAATATTGCTCCATCCGTCACAAAATATTTGGCATTCTAGTCTCATCCATTTCTTCCTAAATGTTTGGCATTCTCACTACCCGAGACATATTTCTCTCCTCCCAATACATCTCTATCTCTATCTCTTTCTCCTCAGTATCCTCGTGCACCTACTTTATTTCTTCTCTTCTTAATCTCAGTGCTCAAAGTCTAGAATGTCAAATATATTGGGACGGAGAGAGTATCCAAAAACAAAATCTGTGATCCAACCAGGCTCTTGGTTTCGTTTCGTTCAGATATGGATGACATTTGCATTCCTCAGCAAGCACTAAGCGATATGTTGGAATTGGAACCAGCGTGATGGACCAAATCAAAGGTATCATATGACGTCAACTAAGTTTTCACCAGATATAGAAGAGTGATATGGAAGGGGGTCCTCAGGACCCCAGATGCAAAGTAACAACCTGGTAACTGAACAGTATGAAATTCTGACAGAAGAATGATAAGGTTGAGGCAATAACTTGGGACTCTGTGGGCGCCTCCTTCCAACCTTCTCCCTATAAATACGAGGGCGTGCCAAAGGAGACTCATCAGCTAGAAAGAGTCATTTACAACCAACCAAAAACTCGAGTAGAGAACACCAGAAACCATGTGTATAGCTGCATGGATTTGGCAGGCTCACCCCGTGCACCAGCTCCTCCTCCTGCTCAACAGAGATGAGTTCCACAACAGGTACACCATTTTGTTTGTTTTATTTATTGATCTTTGCGGTACTCTAATCTGGAAGCATTAGGTCCAATGTATGAGCTTAGTTTATAGAAAACTTGGAAGCTTTTTCTCCTTCCTGAATTATATGCCACAGACAGAATTTCATGAACCACAACTGGTAAGTCAGACCAGATGCAAACATTCATCTACTGACATGCATACCCATTTTATTCGCTCAGTTGTAAAAAATATTGCTGTTGCTGCTAGAGACATATAGAAAGGGTACCCACTGTGAAACACCAATGTTGTGTGTTCGTCTGCTGTTTCTGATTAATTTAATGCAGGCCTACAAAAGCAGTAGGATGGTGGGGGAGGGTTCAAAGAAGATTCTTGGGGGCAAGGATGTGCTTGGCGGAGGAACATGGATGGGATGCACCAAAGATGGCAAGCTTGCCTTCTTGACCAATGTGCTCGAGCCAGACGCCATGCCCGGCGCACGAACTAGGGGAGACCTGCCTCTCAGGTTCCTGCAGGTATGCGGCAAATCATAACGAAATTTATTCCACATAATTCGGTTCATTTAGGCAATAGTGAGATGTCATACTCATTCCATGTACACTAGTCACAACCTTACTATTCCTTTCTTCTGACAATGACTGACTGGTATAGACAGTGCACATTGGAACATATGCGTACCTCCTATAGAACCAACGAAGATTTTTGCAACACAGACTAAAGCAAAGCATGTAATTTAATACCTTTCACACAATTTAATCGCTAATAATCAATATGAATTTACCTTCGACACAAAATACTTCCCCAAGAGTTAGCATAATCTAAAGAGACTCTATCATGCAGAACAACAAGACACCACTTGAAATTGCAACTGAAGTGGCAAAAGAAGCTGATGAATACAATGGCTTCAACCTTATACTGGCTGATCTAACCACAAATGTCATGGTTTATGTGTCAAACCGTCCAAAGGGGCAGCCGGCAACAATTCAACTCGTCCCACCAGGACTCCATGTGTTATCCAATGCAAGGCTAGACAGCCCTTGGCAAAAGGTAAGCAAAGATACTTCATTTCCAGTTTACAACCTAATAAACATAGAACTCTCAGAATATCCCACAAATAAAAATGCACTGAATGCTCTCTTTCGATATAGCCGGCAAAAAAGAAGGCAAAAATTGGTCTGGGGAAAAAGTGTAAGAAAGCAACAGCTTAACGGTCCAACATATACTTCTCTAGTTATAAGAAACAGTGCATTTAACTCAATTAAAAGCACTGCATGTGCAACAAGTAAGATAAGATGATAACGCATTATTGCAAGCTACTCTGCATATTAGGGACCATTGAGCCTACCAAGAAGTTAGACCCTTATTCATGGAGACTGTGTGTTTCTGCCCAAAGGGGCATCTTTTTCATTGTTGTATATGCACTTGTAGGCAATCCGCCTTGGTAAAAACTTCAGGGAACTTCTTAGGAAGCATGGTGATGACGAGATCGAAGCAAAGGACATAGTTGAGAGGCTAATGACTGACACCACAAAGGCTGACAAAGATAGACTGCCAAACACCGGCTGTGATCCTGATTGGGAACATGGTCTGAGCTCCATCTTCATCGAGGTCCAAACTGACCAAGTGAGAAAAGATCTTTCACATAACTTCTGATTGCAAGGAACTATATTTGATTATTTGAAAAACTATATTTGTTAGCCTGGGATAAACATTTGGTCCATCAGCATATTACTACATGCAAGGAACTTGTTTTAAATTCTTTCACATGATTTTGTTTTGATGAAGGGTCTTTACGGGACACGAAGCACAGCTGCTCTATCAGTCAACTATGATGGTGAAGCCAGCTTGTACGAGAAGTACCTCGAGAGTGGTATATGGAAGGATCACACTGTGCATTATCAGATAGAATAGGCAGTGCACATGAAAAGCTGAGAACCTCAAATAAATAGAGAGATGAAGCAACTCCTATTGTGAATGCCATTCTTTCCTAAGCCACCCACCTCCAAGATTATCTTAGATCCCCTAATGATGCTGATTAAACTATTTACTGTAAGCAGGTTTGTCACTTTAAGAACAAAATGTCAATTGATTCATTGAATACATTATACAGACAAGATATATAATTTACAGGCTTCATGTGAGCACCATTTTCTTGGTTGTGCTTATTCCAGATATCCGAGCAAGCTTATGTATGTTCAATCTTATTGTAGTGTGAATTGCTCACAACATTATTGAAGTGAAAAATACTGAATTCATTGAGAGTGCTGAAACTCTAGAGCTCATCAACTAAGTGATATAAGAAATTTGCACTTACGTAATAAGAAGGAACTGCATCTAGTAAACTTGTTATGCTTAACTGGTCAGATTCCTGATACCTGTCTTGAAGACCTGCAAAAAGCTTTAGCAAAAAATCACAATAATAAAAATGTTCCTGCTCTGACAATTATATCTGGGGAAAAAAACTGAGATTGACAAATAGTAACATCACAGGATTACAATGATATAATAAAATGTCAAAAATCAGAAATCAAAACACGGGTGTACAAAAGGCTAAGCTTTTCACCAAAACTTGAGTTTGCATACAAGTAAGCTAGAAAGAACTGTGAAGCCTAGTATTACACCCCAGTAGTTAGATACTACACTCTCTCTTGTGTACTGCTGTTCCACCATATTGGCTTCTTCTCTGCACGGTTTGTGACGTTGCTCGCGGGATTGCTGGGGTATCCATCTTGTTATCGTTCTCTCATGAACAATCATATGCCGTAAACAATCTGGCGAGGACAGCTCAGAGGTCCTGCTGCTGATGGTCAGCATAAGCAACGTCTTGGCCACACTGCCAGAGGCCCGGAGTGCGCAGAGTAGATCAGGCCACACCTCCATACGGCTACATCTATTACCAAAGACACTGCCTTCTGGAACTACAATCACTGCAAACTCTGAGTGGATGAGCGCCGGGTGATGACGGTAAGCTACAAAGTCAGCACCGTACTGCAATCCAGACCTTACAACCCAATTCTTGAAACGAAGGTGTTGGTACGCCTTGTACATCTCGGGGAATGACTCTGATGTGGAGCTCAGGTGATCCCACAGCTCCCCTTCTCCCATCTGCTTCCTGCCCGCTGATTCAACAGTGATGCACTTGAGCGCATGGCAAAGGAAGAACACCTCATCGGGTCCCAACTGGAACCATTGTCTGTCTTGTCCTGAAATCTCCACGGCCCGGCCAAAGGCGGCACGGTCCAAAAGCGCAGCTTGGTCGGGTGTGACTCTGAGAACGGCGTCTCCTCCATGGTCCGATAAAATCGCCACGGTGTGAGATTGAGTCAGTGAAGCTTGGAGCTCGGCGACAATACTGGACATGGGATTAGCTGCTGCAAGAGCCGCAAAGTCCTTGCCATCTTTGCCCTTCTTCCATCTCGGACCGGGCAAATCCATAAGCTGAAGAAACGAGATGAGACCTTGGTTATTACTACCATGAAATAGCGAAGATTGGAACTAGGCAATACTACGGATTTGGGGGTTGATGTAACGGCAGCAAATTAACAAATCATGTTGAGCAAATGAAATTCGCTAATATAGTACTGATTGACCTCTTGTGCCGGAAATAGTTGCAAAAGAGATGCTTACCTGCAGGAAGGAGATGGAGGAGGAGGGAGGGAGAGCCGACGGCAGGAGGAGGAGAGCACGCCGCCGGCGAAGAGGAGGAGGAAGACGGGAATGTTGGGCCGTCAAAAGAACAGAGCGGACTCCTCGGGAACAAAAATGAACACGGGCCTTAGTCTGTGGGCTATTAGCTTCGAGCCCATATTCTGATTTTTTTAGGATTTTTTCTTAAATCTCGTGAGTTCGATCAAGCTACAATAGCACATCATTTTTTTTTAAAAAAAACATCTATGATAGCACATTGTAGATTTCATAACCAATCATAAAGCTCCAAGGACGTGTACTTAAATACCCTTGTAAATGCATAAAGCATGTATTCGGAATCTATACATGATGAAAGAATTCCTTATTTCGAAGTCTAGAGTAATTGTTTTGGACTTTACAAAAAAATTTAACAAAATCGTCTGCACGTTTTGGCATGCTGCTCTAAATTGATTATATATTCTTGAGAGGTAGAAACCATGGTTTAAAAAACTGGTAGAAACGGTCCGGTCGACCCGACCATCCGGTTAACCTAGAAAAAAACGAAGCTACATACTTTAGCTAACCGGTTAATCGATTGTTTTTGTTGGTTTTGTGAACCTTGGTAGAAACTAGAACCGCCCTCTAGAGTGGCCAAGCTAGGAATGAAGCTAAAGGGGGCTAAGTAAGCAAAAACCGAAAAAATCTCATGATCAAAGGAGAATATGATATGGTAAGTGACACAATAAATGATCAAAGTGAAGTTGTAAAAAATCTCCAATTTGAAAGCATATATCATAAATGTGAATACTAGTACATTTGTTTCTTGTTGTTTCCTAGGCAATGAGTTCATTAATTTTATGCTATGCTTTGTTACACAAAACATTTTTTGAGTTCTGAAGCTAATACAGGAGGGTGTGTGATCCTTTTTGCTCCAGAGTGGGGCTGCAACCTCCCTAGCGCGACTTGTAGTTCTGCCCATGACGCTCTAGACAATATAAGTAAAAGAAATAGTACGTTTTATGTCGTTTTAGATCTTATTTGAATTGTGGATTGCACCTTCCTTTTGAAAATTTTATGTGATATCTAGGAAAATGTCGTTACAAATGTACCCTTCAAGCGTTTATACTTTACATGTGTATAGTAATGATTTTAAAAGTTACCCCTAAATAGACTATGTAGTGCATTATAAGCTTCCTAAATAGACCACGAAGCGAGGCATTCTTGTGTTGTTTCCCATTTATAGCAGGCACATGGCTAAGTAGTTTCTTTGCACATGGCAAACAAAAACAGTGCTGTTTTGAGCTGGTGTCTCTTTTTTCCACGATGAACTACATCATTTTTTCTTCTCATGGTTACCCTCTGGTGGGCAACTTTAGGCGTATTTCGCTGGAACCAACATGGATCTTCATCAGCTAATAACAGGCACAATATGCATCGTTTTTGTTGATAATTAAGTAGATTTGCCAGTAGCGAAATCAAAGGAAAAACACACAAGCAGAGGTGAATGCAAGAATGGAGAAATGTAGCAACAGGATGCGAAAATGGCGAAAGAAAGGTTGGCGTTGATCCCTGGTGAGGCAGCGGCAAAACCAGAGATTTCAAAGTGATGAAATCGGAGGCAGCAAAACCTGAAACAAGGGCATGGTTTGAGGCATAGAAAGCACAGGCAAGAAGCACAATCCCCATCCCAGCCAACCACGCCCCGTCTCCCGGATCGGTGACGTGGCCCTCCCTTGGTCCGAAAATATCTACGGACCGGCCACTGGCAAGTGGGCCCCAAAGTATCTGGCCCCATCTGCCAGAATTCCGCGCGGCACATGCCCCCTCGTGGAGAAATATCGACGCGGCCGAAATTTTCCAAAATCCCGCCCAAGCCCCTGCCGCGGCCAGTTTCGCGCATCACCCCCTGCGATTTGGCGTTACCACGAACGCCCTCCACGACTTGTACCGGGGCGGCGTTTAGCCCTAATCAGGCGTCTGGATCGGTGCATGGCAAGCGGGGCTCATGAACGCGCGGGCCCACATGTCAGGCCGGAAAACAAGGCGTGAGGTGAGAAAGAGTCCCGGATCGGTCCGGAAATTCAAATTTGGAATTAGATGCGGGCCCTTGGAGATTAGGGGGAATCGCAGATATGCCCTTGCCTCTTGCCTCCTTCTTATCCCCTCTCTCCGTGTCCCGTCTTCCCTGTCTCCTCCTCTCCCTTTCCTCTTCCTATTCCTTCCTCCTAGGCCAGGCCTCCCTTCTCGCGTCCTCCAAGGTGAGCCGCCGCCGCCGGTCAATTTTACTTTGATTTGCACGATTCGAACCGCCTTTCGCGGATCTGACTGACTGCGTTGTTGTTTCTGCAGGAATCTGCCATGAAGGGGGCCAAATCGAAGGGCGCCGCTAAGGCCGATGCCAAGTGAGTTTTTTTTTCGTTTCTCCTGCGATAGATCTGTTTATCAAGGATTCGATTTTGACCCTTGGCCGGGCGTGGCAGGTTGGCGGTTAAGAGCAAGGGCGCGGAGAAGCCCGCTGCCAGAGGCCGGAAGGGAAAGGCCGGCAAGGACCCTAACAAGCCCAAGAGGGCTCCCAGCGCCTTCTTCGTTTTTATGTGAGATCCTCGTCCCTTCCTCCCTGTTTTTTTTTTCTCTCTTAAGAAACCGAACGATTTGTGATTTTTCTGATCTGGCTGTCCTCGTTACAGGGAGGAATTCCGCAAGGAGTTCAAGGAGAAGAACCCCAAGAATAAGTCTGTCGCTGCTGTAAGCTCGCTTTTACTCCTATATACCTTATTATTGTTTATTTTGACCTAATGTTAATCACTGCGATCCCATGATTGATTGGTTTGTTCTCATGATGTCCTTTTTTGGCTAAACTTTTCAGGTGGGAAAAGCAGCCGGTGACAGGTGGAAATCCCTGACCGATGCGGTAAGTAACTGTCGTGGGTAGATGTAGATTTGACTATTCTGTTGCTGTTTACTAAACGTTGCTGTGGATTGTAGGACAAGGCTCCTTATGTAGCCAAGGCCAATAAGCTCAAGGCAGAGTACAACAAGGCCATTGCTGCCTACAACAAGGGCGAGGTAGCAACACTGACCTTACCAACTATCTTCTTGCGTTGACCCTGCACTCAACTAAGCATGTCTGTAGTTTGTTCAGAGCACTGCTGCTACCAAGAAGGCTCCTGCCAAGGAGGAAGACGAGGAAGACGAGGAAGAATCTGACAAGTCAAAGTCTGAGGTAAATGACGAGGATGATGACGAGGGTAGTGAAGAGGTGTGTATATCGCTGTTTTTTATTTTTTAAAAAATAATAAATCACCTGCTGTATCTGTTGCATTTAACTGCGTGGATTAAACATATATGCTAAGATTGCTTGAGTAATTTAGTGTTGGTCTAAAAGAATCAAGTTGTTAGTGGAGACTCATTTAAAAGTGCTGCTTGCTTTGCAGGAGGAAGACGATGATGAGTGAGCTCGCCCAAGATGCTCCACTGAAGAATGGAGCGGCGACACAAGGCAACACAAGGCCCTGTGGCGGGAACTATAAGGAGCCTATCCATGTACTAGAATTATTCTGTTTCGCTTCACATTGTGATGTTTTACTTTTGTTGTCCTATAACGGATAGCGCTCCTTGTTGGCGCCACTGGTGGGTGCTTGTGCGGTGTGGAGTGTCTGTCCCGCCGGCAAGACCTGCTTGTACCTAGATTACTGTTTCCATTGTCATCGGCTAACATTGTGATAATATCAGTTTGGGTATGTTAGATGCATGTTGATTGCTGTTCGTTTCATCTCATTCTCTTTTGGTGAATCACTAAACTGCCTGATGTGGCTTTTGGCCTGCACATCGATCCTGTGATTGAGCATTTTGCATTATTGTTGAAGTTGCCTTTTGTGGCTGTCCTTCGAAGCAGTTTTTTTGCTCTAATAAAGTTGAAGCTGCAATCGTGTCAAATTGTAACCTCTACCAGATGGATGGAGTTGGCGAGTGATTGTGTTGATGTGCAATGGTTGTAATATCAATGGACATTGCAGCTGATTTCTTGTAAAATCAATGGTTCTTGAATACTGTAACACAAGGCTATCTTGACGTGTTAACACAAGGCTGCTGGTTCTCTTCCTCTAAACAATGGAGTAGCAACGAGCACTCTATTGGGCGGGAAAATGATAAGGTCAAATCAACTCGATGTGCTCAATCGAAGTGGTAGTACGTGCTAGTAATGCGCGTGTTTGATTCAGATGAGAAGGGTAGAGGAGGGAGAAGGAAAATTTGAAGTTTTGGAGGGAGGCAACGTTATTGGTTGGCGGGGACCAGGCCGTCTGCAGCACTGTCCTGCCTGTGCTGTGTTGAAGTTTTACAGGCGACAGCAGCAGCACTGGGATGCTGTAACGGTCGAGGAAAGTGAGCCGTTGGAGAGTGAGCACGGTGGTGGTGTGGTCCCGAAATGTAACACTGCAGACATCGTCTTGTACTGACGTGTAAAATAAGTGGGTACGAGTGTTCCTCTGCATCTCGTACTAACATTTCAATTTCATTTGCATTCTTACCCCATCTAATCATTGTACTCTAAACGTCTCGTCAATGTTATACCACCCAAAGCCTCCGTAGCATAGTGGTAGTGCGTTCGCTTCGTAAGCGAAAGGTCGCGAGTTCGATCCTCGCCGGGGGCTTGTTTTGTTCTTTTGTTATCATTTGATGGTGGAGTAAAATTTTTTCGAAACCCTCGTCAAAGAAAGAAAAAGAGCCATTGTTTGTGGCCTCCCACGATGACCACCCACGTCCTCTCTCTCTCTCTCTCATTTATTTTCTTTCCAATCATTCTTTTCTATGGCTTTTGTTTACTGGTGACTTCGTGCGCGCAAGTGCTCCTCCAAACAAGCACCAGGGGCTCTGCTTATCAGCCTAAGCAATACAGGCAGACCAAACCGATCCATGGGCATGGAGTTCTTGCTTCCTGACATCAAGGTAATTATTCCATCCGTAATTCTCCTGTTCCATTTCCCTCTTCTTGTTTCTCAACCATACGTCAAGTAGCTCTAATCTTTACTACGTATTCAAGTGACTGTACTAGGCTATCTCTTCTGTACTCGATTTGTCGATCCATTGAAGCATCTTTCCCCTTTGTTTTAGAAATCCATTGCAAGATCCCTGCCTGTGTTTCTGAGTCAATCGTCATTTCCTATTTCAACACTTCCATGTCATGCAATCTGTTCAATTATCAACATTTTTTTAACCAAAAAAAGGCAGAGAAATCTGATTTCCTGCGTCCTGTTGCTATATACTTTCTTTTTTGCCAAAGAATTGACATGATACTTCGTTTATCCTTCAAAGGTGTTCCTGTTTCCTTAATGGATCATCAGCCATCCAAACTGATGGGCACGCCTTACCAGCTCAGTGTCATTGCTCGACTGATGGGCATGGACGCAATCTCGATGCAAGTCAAGGCTACAGAGGAAACCATCAGCCTGAAACCACCACATGCGAGCAATTTAGCTTCTTCTGTACCATTTAAGCAAGCAAAATTCAGCTTGCTCCCATGGCGCAGCAGGACCGCAGATTCCAGGCATTGTCCAAAGAAGATGAGATCACGTTCACGTCGGCGTCATCCACAGGAACACTTACTTCAGAAGATCAAGGAGGATTTCCAGTTCTGGCAAGCATCCAATGCTGCATTGGGGAACAACAGTAAGCAACATTTGGATGGTAGGCGCATTCAGATAATCGCGCAGGAAAACTTGCGCAAGGAAAAAATGGCAAGATATGGCTATGTAAACAATAAAAGAGCCATGCAAAAGGGCTATTCAACGAAGAATGTTGTGCAAACAAGTGACTCGTCGGGAAATGCAGCAATGGTTGGGGATGAGGCAAAGTCTGAGGAGACAACTATCATCAGAGTACTAAGAGTAAATCACCGTACAACATCTGAAAAACCCAGAGATTTAGATGTTGGCAAGGATGGACATAATCAAAGCACATCTAAAGAGTTGTATTCACCGGCACAGATAGTGCTCCTCAAGCCTAATTCTGACATAGGTGCCGATGATGGACACCTGTTGTTTGGTTTGTCAAAAGGGAAGAGGGATGCCAACATGGAGGAGTTTCTTCAGGAGGTAAAGGAGAGACTTCAGGAAGAGCTAAAAGTGAACATCAGGAAAATAACTTGGGGAGACGAAGCAAAACATGCTGCGACGCAGCTCAAACAGACGGTCACCACAGATCTCTGTAAACGATTATCTCGGTCGGAGGCTTTTCGTGCTTTTAGAAGTGACCGCAAGCATAACCATGCTATTACAGGTGCAAAACATGCATCTCCAGAGCACGTCAAGATGAAGATGAGGAACATTCTAGTTCATAGTGAGACAGTGTCACCAAAGAAAGATGACGAAGAATCGGTGGACTATTTTCCTATTAAAAGTAGATCAAGGACCAGATCACTGACAGACGTGGGCTTTGGTGAGCAGACTTGCACAAGTAGTGAGTGCCTAATTGAGGGCAATGTTGGCGACACTGTGATTTTACCACAACACAAACTAGTCCGATCTTTCTCGGCCCCGGAGTTGGTAGCCTACCGGATTACAATGTCTCTGGATGAAAGTGTGGGCAACACAAGTCCTGGAGCTTCAGATATAGCTTCTGAAAGTGATGCAATGACGAGCAGTCGCAGTAGCTTCAATTTAAAAGAGACTATGTCAAGCCTGAGACACCGCTTCAGCTTCAGAGGCAAGCTGTTCGGGAGGAAGAAGAAGCAAGAGCTGTACCCACAATTGGCTATCGGCATGTCACCTTCTCAATCTTTCAGACCCTATACTTTTCCACAGGCAAGTACTTTATGTCAAGATTATTTTTAGAGTTTTAGAGCATTGCATTCCAACGGCCAGATGATTTATGTCAAGATTAACATTATCTATACTTTTCGGAAAGAAGTTCAACCTAAGAAAATAGAAATTCTATTCACTATTAGGCTGCTTTCGTGGAGTTGCCTCCTAGCCCAGTTTCTCCTTTGGAGATTGTAGGCCACAGTACCCGCCATTTCTTCAGCGATTTGAACTTCAGTTTGCCAGGTATGACACGCTTCAAGGCTGTATAAACAGAAAACAATAAATTTGACACTTCTCATCGTCTAAAAATGCATCATGATGTTTTGCAGAACTGAGTCGCAATTGTCCTTTGGAATCTGAGGCACTTCCCAGTGAATTATCATTCAGGACAAACATTACGGTTGAAACAGCGTGTAACCAGGACAAAGACTACTTAAGAGAAGTGCTTATCGCCGCTGGATTATACGACGATGGGTCAATGTACAACAAGGCTAATACTAGAGTGGACTCGCTGGCTAGGCCGATTTGCGACTACATCTTTGAGGAGGTAGAAGACATTTACTACTATCGCGACAAGAGTGGTGATCATGACCGCAACCTCTACAACACTTCTGGAGGAAACAATACGGATCACAGAATGCTATTTGATCTTGCAAATGAAGCATTGGAGACCTTGGTACTAGGTGCAAAAAGTGGTAACTCACTAGGCCAGTGGCTCATTGGCAGCACCGGTGTGTCACGAGGGAGAAAGCTGGTGGATGATGTCTGGCAGCATGTGAGTGATATCAAATTACAGTAAGGAATTAAAGCATGTCAATTTTCATAATTTTATGACCGAAGTTTTGTTTCAAATTTCAGGTGCAAGCTCTGAGGTACCCCCAAATGCAGGAAATGCAGACAATAGATAACATGGTTGCATTTGAAGTTAGAAAATCTGCTTGGGGTGAGGTGCTGTCTGAGGATGTTTATGTCGTTGGGAAGAAGATTGAACTGGCCATCTTTGACGAATTGATCGAAGACCTTTTGCTGATGGTCTTCTACAGTTAAAATCGAGCAGATGAGCATGATTCCTAAGCACACAATTGAGTGACTTGCGAAAACAAAATAAAAAGGGACAATTGCGTTTTAGCCATGAATTTTGACTCTAATTGTGAAATGACCATGAAAATTCAGATTTTGTGATTTAGCCACAACTTTTCCCAGTTGAACCTACCGTTTACCACAAGTTTGTACTGCCGTCAGTTCGGTTAGCTCTGAATATTGTATGAAGATGCATCCTCATTGAAAATTAAAAGTCAAATGCTGCCAAAATTATGTTAAATATTTCATTCCATATTTTACAAAAGTTCTATCAAGATTTTAAATTTTGATCAAAATTCAAAATTTTCATTGAAAAGGGATCTAAGTTTGCTTGGTCTGTCCTGTTTTGTTGTTCAAAATTTGTTATAATGTTTCATGTCAAAACAATGGTAGAAGCACAATTTTTGCTATCAAAATCATGGCAAAATCGCAAAGAGCAATCTCGTCTTTGCACTCGAAAGTTAACACCGTTACGTGTAGTAAACGGACTTGTGGCATAAGTTTGGTTCGGATGAGAAAAGTTGTGGCTAAATCACAAAATCTGAATTTTCATGGCTATTTCACAATTAGAGCTGAAATTCATGGCTAAAACGCAATTAGCCCAAATAAAAAATAAAAAATAAGAGTCTAAGGAACAACATCACTAATACAATGTTTTGTTGAAATCCCCAATTTGCTACCCAATAAGTTTGATTGTTTTGTATTCCAGGCAGAGTCATAAATTAAACACTTGACTTGAGTGCATTTTAGTTTACTCCCCTGTTTGAGAACTAAGGACCCATCAATCAGTGACAATCCGGACTGGGCCAATTCACTTTTGCTGTGACCCAAGGTACAGCCCCTCTATTTCGCATAGTAAACTATCATTGCAAAAAAAATGTATTGTTTTGTAGTTCTGATCATCGAGAATTTGATTTTTTTTTGTGCGAAATCAACTAAAAAAATTGGTTCCGACCCAAATAAACAATATGTTTTGACTAACTAAAAAATGACGAGCTATTCCTGAAAAAAAGGCATGCTAGAATCAGCAGGGTCTATAAGTACAAAACACTATTACTGGTGTATACATGCATAGAATTAAGGGTATAATGACAGGAATTAGTAAATAGGGATACGGAACTCGTATTACATACTTATCCCTTATTTGCCATCAAAATACGAAACTGTTATTACACACTTGGTTTTGGTCACACGATTGGGAAGTTGCGATTGCAACTGATCGCATTTGTTCTAGTGTAAAAGTTATAAATTTTGATGTAACGTTATGTCCATAAATTACAATGAAAAGTTATGTATATAAGTCATGATAACTTATTTATCTAACTTATTACAAAACATTCCAAAAATAGAAACTTGTGAGATGAGAACCTTTCCTAAACTTGATCCGCAACTTACCAACTTGAGGTTTGCCGCAAATTAGTAGGATCCATAAAAAAAAAATTCCCATATGCCCTATCTATTTTGATTTTTTTCGTTACCATTGGAACATTCAATCTTGTTAGTTTTTCATGTTAATTGTTATTTTACGCCTCCATGAACTAAATACAAACACTGAGATACCCCAATATGAGTATTTGTGATCAAATTATTTTCTTATTAATTTTAAGTTTATAAAAAAATAGAACTAAATTATAGGTTGAAGGCATAGTACCAAGGTTGTCCGTAAAGTTCTCGTAGCTCATAAATAGCAGATTATATTGGGCATTGTGATGAAAATCCACTAAACGTTGAAAGCTCTAGCAGCAATAATATCAATAATATCATCAAAATGTAATGTAAATAAGGGATAAAAAGCTGAAATCAATGGCGGATAAGAAACGTGCATGTTTCTAACAGAATATAAGGGAACAATATAAGTTCCAATGGTATATTTGGAATTCACTCCAAAAGTATCGAGGAGATATGCAATTTTATTTATTCCTCTCAACTCTATGGCGTGAATGAATTCAGCTCATCAATAAATTAAAAACTAATCCATGGTGAGAGTGATACAAACGCTTAATCCCTGGATCTTTTGGCTGAATGCAATTAAGACGGGGGCATCGTCCGTTGGTCCCAGATATATTTCATTAGAAAAAAGATCATGGGATCACATAAATTCTATGTATATTCGTTTGGAAAATCTTGGAGATACAAACGCAAGATATGATACGCATGCATGCATGTTAATTTTCCCTTGGCCGTTCTGTTCCATATAAGTTTTAGCTTTGCGTTGCATAGGTTCTCCTTGTTCCTCTAAACAAAGACATGGAGATGGTTACAGTAGTTCTTGTGGCAGTTAGCGTCCTGCTTTATGCTCCAACAAGATCCGGCGGTGCCCGAGTTCGTCCCACAAGGCATCATGCGGCGGTATGTTCTATTCCGATCGTTTTAGCTGATGAGAACGTTAGTTATGGGTGTTCCTTGTCTCGACTGCACCAGCTAGCTCCCGTGGATACGTTCAGTTAAGCTCTGACTCTTCCGGTGGCCGCTGTGCCGCTCGCGGAGCTCATCATACTACGTACATTTGAAATAGACTGGCTTTTTAGGTTTGCAAAAAGGCTCTCTCATAATATATATCGGTTATGATCGAGCATGGGACTCAAGTGATCTGGTCTCTCTCTATCTCAGTTTTCTGAAACATTATGAATCCGGTCAAACTTTGATTATTGTTCCAGGTTTTGTCTCGCAACGGAAGGGCAGATGTGGCAAACGACATGAGAGAGTCACTCTCAGTGTTGTATATGCCAACCATCGATAGTGCCAACTCGACTCCACAAGAGATGGAATCACTTTCAACATCAGATGATCAACCAGGTGGCGCTGGGAACTGGGTAAGTTACTCAAACATTCATTCTAGCATTGTTATTTTGTATGAAAAATAATATATCGCGGGATTATTGTTTAGATAAATTTACCCATCAACGTACAAGATACTGGTGTTAATTAAAATATTCGAAACCTGGTATATATTTTTCAGAGTGAATTTTGTGAAGATGATGATTCGAAACCTGGTGCTACATATTTAAGAAGATGCATAAAAAATATAGATTTTGTGAGCAATATATCGCAAAACTACATATTTAGGAACCATGATTATCGTAAAACTACCAATTTTATGAAGCCTAAATCCTTAGTTTTGTGATAAATTGACTTCTTAAACTTGTAGTTTTGTGAAATATTGCACACACAATCTATAGTTTTATGATATACCTTCTTAAATCTATAGTTTCACGATACATGAGTGTGTAAAATCTATAGTTTTGTGATACATCTCATATAACGTGTAGTTTTGATAGTTTTGTCGAACAATGTGTAGTTCTAAATTTTTCTCTATTTTTCATGACCAGAGGAGAAGCAGCTATAATAAGTTGTTAAGGTTCATGCATGCATGTTATGTTGTTTATATGATGATGAATTGATAAGAATGATTTTATAAATGTTCACATGTAAATACATATCAAGGGGATGTTAATAATCATCATCATTATTTGTCTACAGTTTGCAGTGCAAGAGGCAGAACATGATGGCGACTACCACGGATTCGTGGCAACTTTGGACGTCTACGGTTTCTCTCTCAACGCTCAGCAACTCAGCCGGTCTTGCATTTGGATTATGAATGTTGGAGATGGCACAATCACCAGTTTCAACTCCATCATGATCGGCTGGGAAGTAAGTATTGTCTTTTCTTCTTCCCCGAGGAAGGAAGTAGTCTTATTATCTTGGTATACAGTGTATAAACGATTCATAATTACCAATATGTCCTTATTACTGCTAGGTTTGGCCATTTCTGTACGGTGATTCCAAAACTCGCCTTATTACTTCTTGGACGGTGAGCACCTTACTACCACAGAATCTAATCTGTGTATATACTCTTGGAATTAATTCCGTACAGCTAGCTAGCTATTTACTGGTAAATATTCTTAAGTACACATTCTCACAACTAGCTAATTAATTTTGATTTTTTTGGTATAGGGGGATGGATATACAACTACAGGATGTTACAATACCAAGTGTTCCGGGTTTCAACCCGAGCGCGGTGCAACCATAGCTCCTGGAGCCGCCATCGAAAGTGTCTCTAAACCCAACGGTGTTAAGCAAAATGTGACGCTGAAGATAGTCAAGGTATATATATCACCTCATAAGTCACTTAAGTTATTTTGTTGCAAATAAACCACCACCCACTATATTTTGCTGCAAAAACCATCCAATTCACACATGTTTAATATGATTTAACCGATTTTTACTCATTTAGAGTAGTTTATGGTGTCCACATTAATCTTATAAAATTGTGAAAACATATGCTTTCCTTACTTTTGAAGATGGTGTTCCCCATGGTTTGAGATCAGTAAGTAAATTTTCATGAAAATAAGATAAATATAAACCATTTATTTTTTTTAGGAAAGAATCATTCAAAAAAATTACATGATATTCACTTGATCAATTTAGATTTTTTTTTGAATTTATCTCAGTAAAAACACATGAAATTGATGAAGCATGTGCAAACTGGACTGTGATTTTGCAACAAAATATAAAGGGGGTGGGGATTTGCAACAAACAAAAGTCTTATAGGTGGGAATCTTTTAAAAATAAAATAATAAATAAGTAAATCTTCTGAGCAATATAATGCAGGAAAAGACATCAGGGGATTGGCTGGTACACTACGGGCTCAACAAGCAAGATCCGGATTTGATCGGCCGTTTCCCCAAATCCATCTTCACCGGCTTGGCTGATAAGGCAACAGACATCCATCTTGGCGGCTTGGTGGCCTCGAGTACAGGCAAGGGGCCGCTACCACCGATGGGCAATGGATTCCTGCCGCCGGCCGCTGCGTCGTTCAGCAACATTCAACTGATTGATAGCAACGGCCAGGCCTCTCCCCTGAACCGGAGCTGCCCCGTTTTATGAGCAACCCAACCCTGTACCCCATCACCCCGATCGTAAATGGGACCTTCCTCTATGGAGGCCCCATCCAAGGCCACAATATGACCATCCGCATGGATAAAAATAAAGAGTATTGATTCATATCCGCTAAAAAATATGATCGTTGTTGCGCCCTGTCGATGCCTGAGCCCAGATGATTAAACAATGTTGTAAGTTGTTAAGTGTTCCACCAAGTTATGATAGAGTAGATGGGGCTGATTATAGAGCATATTGGAAGTCTAGTCCATGACTAAATCAGAATGGCTCCTCAGTATGGTATGATAGCATATCCTCATTATTGGTTTTTGAGATGAGAATACACTATTAAGATCGAGTAGACGCCATATCAAATTGTTGTAATAGCTACAGTGAAAAAATTACCATTTGGGAGGGAAGGAAAAAAAAGGAGAGTAGAATAGCTACGTCACATATGCTGAATTGAACAGTCACGCGCGCAATAAGAAATCTCTGGATTTGGGGAACAATATATGAAATTCACGGTCTCTGTCATCAAACGTGAAAAGAAACTGCATCTGCTAGCTAGAGAGCAACTAGGTACAGTGAGTTGTGCATGCTGCATCATCCCAGACATAGTACTAGTAGTAGTCTACTACTAGAGAGGTTACAACAGCGAACGATGATTCACTCATGAACCAAGAATCAAATTTTATTGGGACAACAGCTATTTGTTGGGCTATTTGGTTGAATAGGAACGATATGGTGTTCAATAATGCAAGAACTTTCTCGATATTGCAGGTTATCTTCAAGGCTACATATTGGATCCGATGGTGGTCGTTGCTGCTTAAAGAAGAAGAGAGAAATAATCTCAAGCTTGGGTGTCACCTTTTGAAAGTGGTGATGATGGAGATCTTTAACAAATTTGGATGGAAATTTAGAAATAGACTTGAGTTTTAAGTCGGTTTTGTCTTGCCTAAGTGCTTTGCTACCATCAAACTGTTAGCTCGTGGTCTTTAAACTAAGCTGTTTCCGTTGTAAACTTTGAGCTTAAATGCTCCTTTGTATCGAATTTGGGCCATGTACACCTCACGGGGTGTAGAGGCTGGGACTTCGGTTCCATTATCTAAAAAAAGCTAGATAACTAACTAAATTAAAGCCAGCTTTCGTGTGAGACGCATGGTAGACGTGTGAGACGCATGGTAGATAAGAGCGATCGAGATGCATCGATCCTTCATGCACGGCGAGGCGATCGGCCGGGTCAGCTCACCAACGACGCTCCGGCGGCGCCGATGCAGGAGGGAACTGCTGGTAGCCTCCTCGTGCTCCTGCCGGCGGCGGCGGCGGCGCTCCAGCTCCTGCTCCACCGCCTCGCCTCCATCGGCAGTGCCAGATCAAGTGGTGTATCATCTGCACGAACAGGCAGAGCGCGACGCCGAGCATAAGCACGCCGCAGAACTGGCCAATGCTCGGCTGGTGCAGCACCACCACCGTCGGGCTCGGGCAGGGAGCACAAGTCGTCGTGTTGACCATGACTACAGGGGCCTGCATGATGGTCGATCCTGCAAATCGAACAATAAAATGAAGCATATCTTTGATTTCGTGTTGAAAAATGCACAATAAGACAAGATCGAGAGATGAGCTCATTCCAACAACGGCCGACTCGTTACTCGCGCATCCACCCCAACAATTCCATGTTCCCAACCAAACCCATCCAAATCCGGCCCCATCTTGATTTCGTGATGAAAATGCTAGAAATTAAAATGGGAGATGATTTCTTGTACATCCAAAGTACCTTTTGAAGCTGCAGGAGGTCTGTAGAATCGAAGCCGCTGCAGCAGATCCAATGCAAGCACCTTTAGAACGAAGCACAAGAGATCGATCCAATTAAATCTTGCTTTCAAAAGCAAGAAAACCCTAGCTGTTTGGTGAAGCTAGGGGGAAGAAAGGAAGCAAAACGAACCTCTCTGGTCGTCGAGTGATTGTGGGCAGCGGCTGGTATGTGCTCGCCCCGGGCAGCTGCTGCTCTTATTTGTAACCTTAGCTTGCTGGCTGGGCTGGGTGGGTAGCTAGCTAGAGGCAAAGCGCGTTTCTTCTTCTTCTTTTTTTTTTGTTTGAGGAAAATACAGTAGGGGAAGCAAAGCGTGTGTTGTTACTGAAGCGGTTCGTCGTCACTGAACAAACACTCTACTACCTTTCGTTTGCTCACCCGGCGGCCCCGGCCCGGGGTTAATGTGAAAAGGCTTAGTTACCGAAGGGAAAAAAATGCTTAACAATCCGGCTAGCTTCTCCTCCTCCGATTGGCGTCTCACATGTAGGTAGCCGGATTTTTAGCTGCCTCATGAAATGGAAGTTGCATATTTCATCCTGACCTGCTCGTCCTCGTCCAGAACGAGATGCTATATGCCGTTAATAGTGCATGTGCACATTCGAATTGCATCTTGCCACGACCTTTACAAGCATTGAATTGGTGGCATATCCCCTTATCTCTGCTTGGCACACGGCAACTCGATCGGGCAGGAAACATGCGTCACAGGATTGACGAGAATGATGGCCATCATAAAACATGGACCTAGCACTAGTACAGGCTAACCCATCATTACATGGCATCCATCCCCTGAATTAGACGAGACATGAAACTTGATGATGTTGTCTTTTATTGCTCTCTGCTTAATTACCTCCAGATATTACTAAATAAAACGGAATGGGAAAAGATTTCAGCTCTTACTTACGGGCAAGGCAATTGTTTCTGTGCATCAATCATTTCAGCGCCTGACAGAAAAACCATGATTTCATCCTCCAATCCTCCTGCACTGTTCACGTGGTTTCTACTCCCAGGTGGGCGGTGGCCTGCAGCTATAGCTCCATCCCTGATGGCTCCGATCCCTGGTAAGTAGCTAGCTAAAAGGTAAAACTTGGCAGGTACACAGGCACCCCATCAGGTCGTGATGGACCAACGAACCCAAGCCTTCCTCTGCAGGAATCAAGTACGAAAAAGTCATGCTTACCCCAGATAACTAAAACATGGAAAACTTTTCAGCTGATCATCATCTTAATTACTTACGGGCAAGGCCATTAGCTCCATCGGGTCAATTTTCTTGGCTGCATCGCTCCAAAATGCCATTGATGGAGAAATTAACAGATGGACCTACTACGCCGCAGCCAATCTACGCTTTTGCTTCAGATATATCCAACACATGAAAAATTGTCATACTAGTTGTTTTTTCATAAACTGAGAGAGAGAGAGAGAGAGAGAGAGAGAGAGAGAGAGAGAGCTGCAGCCAATAACAGATAAGAGGGGGAACCAGGTGGGTTCAGTTGGTGCAACGGGGAGGGATACCACGCCGTAAACTAGTTGCCGTGCATCATCTCACCAGGGGACGGCACCATTGCTACCTAAAGGTATATATCGTCCACCGGGCTAACCAAAACATGGAAAAAATATGCACAACTTTGTTCTTGTTTCACCTGATCACATCATCTTACGGCCAATTGGTTCCATCAGCTCGGGTCAGTATACGTAATTAATGGCCTGAAATCCTGCACATGCACGGTTGTATTGTATACTTCAATTCTCATACTGTACTTCTCGCTGATACACTGACCAACAAAATGCCCCCTATCCACATCATTCAATTTATTTCTTTTCTTTTTGCGACAATCACATATCATTTAATTTTTTTGTGAGAAAAGAGAAATACATTAATTACCCAGCACACCTGATACAATCCTAAGTAACCAAATGTTGCACACAATGGGGAACCTACGCACGCCACAATGCAGTGTGTATAGAGCGTTTTGCCAACTGTGCCAGTTCATGAGCTATACTATTACATTCTCTTCTCATTGCCGAAAACTCTACTTTCGGTAATCCTTCCGCCAGCTCCCGTATCTCCTTCGGGATAAAGTAAATAGTGGATTTAGAAACCCCGCTCTTAAGTTAATCAATAACTGATTTGCAGTCCGATTCCACTATTACCTCCTGGTTTGCCCATTCGGCAGCTAGGCCTATGCCTTCTCTATAGGCACACGCTTCAGCCAGTTGTGTCTCCAAATCTTAATGATCTTTCCGTTACCTACACACCCTTCTTCAACAGCTCCAGACCATATGTGATCGCTCTCCAAGAAGGTGGCATGCATTGCGGGAGGGCCGTATCAAGGAGTTCACCATTTGGGAAATATTTGGCCTTTAGCACCCTTGCACACAGGCTATCCGGGTATTCTAGAATCCTCCATGCTTGGCAAGCCAGTAAAGCTTGATTAAACAAATGGAGATCTCAAAAGCCCATTCCACCTGTGCCTTTTGTCTTGATCAACTTCTCCCATGCTAACCAGTGTGTCTTTCGCTTCCCGTTCTTTGCCCCCCACCCCCAAACCAGTAGCGCCTAATCATGCTTTCGAGGTCCTCAATCACTCCGTCATGCAGTTTAAACACGCTCATAGTGTCTGTTGGAATAGCTTGGGTTACTGATTTAATCAGGATTTCTCGGCCTCCTTGTGATAAGTCCTTCCCTGTCCACACCATCGTTCTCTTCCTAAGTCTTTCCCTCATTCGCCGGAATCTATCCTTTTTCATTCTGCTTTAGTTGATCAGGGCTTTGCTCTATATGGTTTTCAAAGGACCCAGCTGAGCAGGGTGACGTAGGTGCACAGGAGGATTGGCAGAAACCGTCTGTCAATGGAGGTCACTACACCTCGGAATGGTGTGGTTCCAAGGAGTAGAGCGCTGATGTGTCAGCAAGGTGTTCTAGGGCAGAGCACCTGTCTCTCTGCCGGAGGCCCCGATGTGTATCACCGCGAGCGATTGTATCCCTTTTATGTTGCTTCCGTGTATTAGTATGTTTCGAACTTATTTGCTTCCGAGACTCGATGTAATATTTGTATCAGGATGGATGTAAGATACTTGTATCTTTATCTCTATTGTATTTTGCTTATGTTTGTATGTTGTAATTATCGGACATCACAACGCATGGTACGACCTAAGATGATCCCGGTGATAGTATCGTTTCTTTGTGAAGCGATTCTGTCACAATCTCTACAACATTTTATTTTACACAAGTTTTATTTAAGTACGAATTTTCAATGGACAGCTCTTTAAACTTCCGAAGAACAACATACACCTTCAATTTGGACATCCATATCCCATGTATTTCCTACACTGCCACAACCCAACACATGAATTAGTGGCCACAATGTTCGAATCAACCCGTGTCCTAGAAAAAGTTACACAAACAAGAGATAACAGTTGTTACAACAAATTTCGTTTGAGATTGTCAAATACTTATTAAAAATACAAACTAGCAGCCTTTACACCGATATAATTCTGCTACTGAATGAAAATTCTTGTTCAAATATTGTGTACCACCTTTTATTAAGTTTATTTACACGAGCCATGGTGCTTCGCTATATGTAAGTGTGCTGCTAACCATCTAATTGACCTAACATATTCATAAATAAAATATGTACTTCAAAAAAGTAAGAAAGACAATGAAGTCCTGATCCCTTTGATATGCTAAGTTACAAAATTTTTTTAGAAAAGTCAAATAACAATTGTTTGCCCTCGCAAAAAAAAAACATTTGTTTGCTGCCACATGCAAACCTTGAGTTAACTAGGTGAGATCCTGTGTGTTGCTGCGGACATTTCAAAGAGGACTACTATGATCATTCATTATTGTTGCAAGCAAATAGACGCAATGATTGCCTTATCAATTTTGGCTACCGCTTGTTGAAGTGGAGGGAAGTGAGAGAAATCACTTGGAGTGGATTGATTCTTAGGATTAACTTATGCTAATTATTCTATGGATTAGATTATTAATTGGTTATGCTGGGTAATTGAGAAGGCCGCTTATTGTGCATATAGTTTATGATGATCCAATGGCTAGAATACCACAAAAAATTGATGTTGATCTATACCATCCATTCTTCATTCAACTATTAAAATTAATTGATATGATGTGGCACAACGTGGATTGAAAGAAATAGCCATTAAAGCATGTTAATGGGTTGCATCTTTTATATATAAATATATATAAGTAGATATGAATGGCACTTAAATGCCTTACAAGCAGTAAGCATAGCACTTGTTTTATCTCACGTCACACAAATAAAAGATAAACCAATTGCGGCTAATGCCCTCATCCCATTCCAATAATCAAATCTTAGGTAACGGAAACTATAATGAGGGCACACTTTGGATTCGAGGGACATTTGCTGCAGTCCAAGTTGGTACATGCCCATCTCCTAGCCAAACACCTCCTTTGGGCTCTAAGTTTTCATGTGTATGGTTCAATAATGTATTAGCACTTAAAGCACTTCGTAACCAAGCTTGGTTGCAAAACACCAAACGATATATAATTTATACTTCCAGGGAAGCATAATCATTTGGCCGGAGCTTGCACGCATGAGAAAGCCCTTTGATGCTTCTTGAAATGACTGTTCTCAAAGCAAAGAACCAGGCAGGCAATGCAAGTCCACTTTGATGGTTCCTACGGTTCTCAATCAACATGAGCAAAGAGCCCTTTTATATCAGGATACACTGTCATGAAAAAGAAATCCTTTGGCATGCAAGAACTCATTTGCTGAATTCAAAACCATGGAGCGGCGATAGAAAGAGGATTTTTTAAGTAATAGAGAGTAGAGATAGGGAAAAGGAAATGAAAAGTAAACACATACTCCTTTGCTTTTTAAATGAAGTTGTCCGGACAGTGGCTGCTAGGTAATTTCTAGTTCATTCCTGTGGTTGGAACCACATGAATTAGCGAATGGAGGAGTATTTTTTTAGAAAAAGATAAAGTGGTGTATTCAATTGTTTAGAACATTTTATATTTTTTCCATAATTTATTATATCACTAATGAAACTTTAGATATATCTTAAAATTTTGCATGGTTAAACTAATAATATTTTAAATAGGATCTGAGTAGTTAAATGTAAATGAAAAAATCAATAATAGTAATAATTTAGGAAAGGAGAGTATGGTTGTAAGGGGAGGAAGAAAAAAAAGGTTCCTGAGATAATTTTTGTTTACTCGCAGCAAAGGTGGAGAAAAAAAAAAAGGGTTGAAAAACGGCGGCTCTGAAGCCCTGATCTCGTCTCCTCCTGTCTTGGGTTTTGGGGATCCTCCGCTTCCGTCTTCCTCCTCCTCACAAGTCGCAAGCTCTTTTTGCCACATAAATTCCCCGCCGATCTGTGTCCAGCCCGCGCCTCCAAGGTAGGGTTTCTCCCCTCCTCACTCCGATTGCTCCCCCGTTCCATTTCGGTGCAGATTTCGATGTTGCTGATGGGATTTTAGGACCTCCTCGCCGCACCTGCCTGCCTGCCTGCGTGCGCGCTCGGAGTCGGAGATGGACGCACAGATTTAGCCTGCGATCCCTTCTCCGGCGGAGATGGCCCGCGTCGTCGGGAAATTGTGATCTAGAAATGGAGCCGTCGGATCTCAACACCCACCTGCCGCCGCGGAAGCGGCTGCTCGCTGGGCTCCGGACAGCGGCCTCCGCCTTCGATGCTGACCCTCCCCGTCCCCGCCCGCCTCCGCCGATCTCGCTGCCCGCCTCCGCGAGATGGCCCTCGCCTCCTCCTCCTCGCCCGACGAAATGATCGAGGCGGCCAGGGCGGCTGCAGCGGCCGCCGCCGATGCCGCCGCGGCTGCCCGCGCCACCGCCGCGGAGAAGGCTGCCGTGGCTGCCAAGGCTAGGGCCGCCGCTCGGGCTGCTATGGAGCTCCTCGATTCCTTCTCCAGGTCCGGATCGTCCAGGAACGGCCTCCAGCTCAAGGTGAGGTCCAGGAAGAAGCATGTCCAGGTCAAGCTGCTCTACAAGCCCAATGGGAGAGCACCTGCTCCTCCCAAGCCTCGGAGGCGCAGGGAGTCTGATGAAGATATTGCCCGCACTCTGCACCGGGCCGTCAATAGCTCGCCCCGGATCTCCCCTGCTGAACCCAAGAGGCCACGCAGCACCACCGCCTGTGATGAGGGCGAGGCATCTAATGTTTCTCACGCGCCGCCTGAGGCTAATGGAGGATCCTCTGAAAGGGAATCTACTGTTCCGTTGTTCAAGCATGAGGTTCTTGATGATGACTCATCCAGGCACTCTACAAAGAGTAGCGGTATCACCGTAAATGACGCTGCTACTGGGAGCTTGAGGAAAGTGAAGATCAAGAGAAAGGAGCTGCTTCTCAACCAAAATACTAGCCAAGAAACAGAACCCTCTCTACATTCTGTAGTATCTGCTGAATCAAAATCGAACGGAAATGGCACAGAAAAGTGCTTCAATCCTGCTGATGCAAAAGCCCCAGTTGACGGTTTGGCACCATTGAAGTTCACATCCTTATGGAAGTTCAAGAAGTTTAAGACATCACATTGTTCCTCTGACAGCAAGGTGCTGCACAATGTTTGTTCCTCTACTTCTGCGGCTGAAACCTCTGCTTCGGTTAAAGCTGATTAGAGACGTACCTTAGCGTGCAGTCTGCAAATGCTTGTCTTAGCTATGATTGTTGTGAGATTTTGTATGTTCAAATTCTACCCCGACAGAGAGGAGGGGGAGGAGGTAACTATCTCTCGGTTGATCCTACTGCTGCTTTATTTTTACACAGAGAGATGTGCTTGTTTTATGGTATATAGGTTACTGGGTATTTCCGCCGGATTGTTTCTATTCCGCTCTTCCAGTTTTATTTTTTTATTTTGTTACTAGTGATAGAGAGTTGACAAACTCATCTTGTTGTACTTGTTATGCATATTGTTCTAATAAATGGCTCTTCATCAGACAGTAAACCTGTAATGTGATTAAATGGTGGTCCCCTTTGCTCTCTTATGGTCAATTTGCATTGTGTTATCAAGAGCTAATGTTGCTCCAGTGAGTTGCTCTACGGTTTTGTAAATTTCTTGTAACCAACTGCTATAATGCTTTTGATCTTTAGCTCACAAAATAGATATTTGTTCAGTGCCCTTTGAGATTATTTGCTAACCAATGGTGTGGTAGTTCAGTTTCTTTGATGAAAGTACTAACAATATATATGGAAAGTAGTAACTACTGCCTGTCTTAGGAGTGATGAATCAGTGAGTGATGTATGGAAAGTAGTAGCAATTGCCTTTGCACCATGAACATCCACATAGTAGATGCTTATCTTGGATGCTGTGGTTTGTTGCTCTCTAGAGGTAGGAGATGTCTCTGAATCCTGGCTGGGTGAAAACAACAAAGGCTAAGTATTTACCACCTTTGATAATTGACTGTATCACCAGATGCATGCACAGATAATACTACACTTTTGTAAAGGAATGGCCTTTTGTATACTTGCTTCACTTTTCTTTCTATTGTTAGTAATTAGGTTGTCTGGCCTGCTCGTGTTGCTGAAGTCTTTTTCTCCCTTTGTATGAGATGAATTTTTTTTTCTTGGCTCACGGAAGAAGGTAAAAGTTTATGAGGAAGCATATCATATACAAAAATCCTTGAGGAGGGGATTCAGATCTGGGTTGATCATAATCGAATTGTTGGTGGCAGGCATCTTCTTGTGGACCGGATGCTATAGCCAGCCAGCCGGAGCAGGTGCAGGTGGTGGATGATGTAATGGTGCACCAAACACCAGAGGCACGGATTATTTTCTTTTTTTATCAGACATATTTGTATTTAAAGTTAAGGAAGGAGCCCATCGCCACATGGCTTTGATTTGAGCCGGAACAAACACGATGCGCCAGAGCTGAACTCGTCGTCGGCCGGGGCCGCGCCCTGGGCTTCCACCAACTCGAACCTCCACTCGCTGTCGACACTAGAAACCGTCGCGTGATCTTCGAGATCGGTCCGACCTCCAACCTTCCGCCAACCCACAACCAACCTCCTCTTCCTTCCAGATTCAAAAGGTCTGTCCCATCCCCACCCTAGCGAACGCCAAGGCAGGAGAGGACCGACGATCGACTCATGTACACAGACCCGACCCACCCCCACAAGCTCGCTGCCGGTGTCGGAGCGAAGCGCCAGCAGGGCACAACCAAGCAGGGCACAACCAAGCCTGGAGGGACTTATTCGCACCCGAGGCCATCACCGCTGCAGCCTCGCCGATGACCGCCAAAACCCTAGCCCCGGATGAAGGAAAACCTAAACTAGGACCTACACCACTAGCCGGCGAGAGCACAACGAGCTCTGCCACCTTCCGAAGCTCAGAGGGCCATCGGAGGCGGAGGAGATCATCGGCGAAGCCGACGGTAACCCGACGACCCTTTCCTCTCCCTTTCAACTATAGCGGACACGAGAGGGTCCGGAAGGGAGAGCCTGTGTCTATGTGAGTTGTATAGCTTGTTCTTCTTTGATCCTTGTATTGTTGTTACTGTAGCTGCAGACGCCGTGCAGATTCCACGTCAGTAGCACTCCTCTTATACTAGGACAAAATGTGTCTTTGCAGGAGCATGTGATGTATGTATAACAAATACTGTACTCCAGTAACATGCATGGCCATGTGTCGGGACGCTATATATACCACGAATTTACTTTACCGGTATACACAAGATTCTTGCAGTGGTTACCTGCAAAGCGCTAGTTTCGCTTTTCGAATATATACTCCAGAGCTTTACTATGTTGAACTGATATAGTTTTGATATTGCCTCCATCAAATGTTTTTTTCTAGGAAAATGAAAGGTCCTGTGAATCTACTCTAATGGTAGCTCTTGTGACGCTAAAAAATCTCACATTACAGTGTCATACGTGTAAAATTTTAAGTTTAGGTCCCTTTGGATTGAAGGAAAAACAAAAAAAAAAAATTGGAGGATGAGAATTGTAAAGGATGTTTTCCTACGTAATCATTTGGTTCATAGGAAAACCAAAGATAATTTCCATAGAAATGGATTCCTATGCTTGATTCTAGAGGAATCAAAGCAAGATGTTAGACCTCTTTTTTCTTTCATTTATTTCTCCAACCAAGCAAGGATAAAGCTATTGGTTCCTTTGTTTTTCCTATGAGCTTACTGCTTACCAAAGGACTACTCATCCCATTTCCTATGTTTTTCATTTCCATAGAAATCCAAAAAACATACTAACTCAATTCCAACATTTTTTTATTCCTTTATTTTTTCTATCCTACATTCCAAAAGCAGCTTACTATGGTGCAGATAAATTAACATTATCCAGTGTTGGAATTTGGCCCATTATTTGACCTATTGTTGAGAAATTCCAAAGCAAAGTGACTGTTGATTTTAGTACCATATTGCTTGGTTCAAAGTGGTGCACTCTAACTTAAATAGGATGACTCATGCCATGTCTAAAAGCTACAACCATGAGAGAGGCTATGAGAACTACTATGTGTACACACACGCACGTGACGCGCGATCGTGTTGGTTACAAATCAAAAATCTGAAACGTTACGTCCTAATCAAGAGAATTATTACATGGTTAATTACCATAAACTCGGGATCAATGGGTCAGCCAAGAATTGACGGCCATTTAGTGGGCGTCATTAGAGCGCGTTTTTCGTGTGTTCTTCCGCGTGACTTGTGACTTGTGACGCGCGATCGTGTTGGTTACAAATCAAAAATCTGAAACGTTACGTCCTAATCAAGAGAATTATTACGTGGTTAATTACCATAAACTCGGGATCAATTGGTCAGCCAAGAATTGACGGCCATTTAGTGGGCGTCATTAGAGAGAAATCGGCTTCCGGAGGGCGCCACGCCTATGTAAGGCACTGGAGACGTCCGGACTTCTCTTCGACGAAAAAATTCCCTTCCATCTTCTATCTTCTTCCTTTTGGAAAGTTGTGTTGTAGTGTTGAGCTGTTCTTATCTCGCCAACCCTTTTTCCTTGGCGTGCACAAGGAGGGTGAGCGGAATCTCCGAACCTTTGCCGTCGTGAAGCCCGCACGAGGGACGGCAATAAGGTTTCTGGACAGCGCTTCGCGCGACCGCTCGAAGCTGATCCGTGACGATCTTCGCTGCCTCTTCGATGAACTACGACGTCTACATCGACGGTCCGCTTCGTCTACTTTTTGTGCTAACAGTGTTAGTGCCGACAAACCCATCGTGAGTCTACTATGTCTCCTCTGGTCTTTGTCACTTTGGTCTACTTGCTGCTAGCGTTAGTTCTATTATTGTGTATGAATGTCAATGAAATTTGCCTCAAATTAAAATCTGGTCTAAAAATAATTCGTAATTTTCGAACATCTAGTGCTTCACAAATAAATTATTCTATCTTATTACACCATTGTAATTGCTATATTTGATGTTATCCCGACATCTAATAGAAACACCAATGATGAATTCTATTTCTACAATGCACATTCGGTATTCCTTTCGTCTTTTTTTTTCTTCTTTTTTTTTTTTATCACTGGCTAGCTTATTTGTGAACTGGTCGATGACAACAATTTACAACCGAAGGTAATGCGATTGTTCCACAATCTGTAGAGCTGAGGTAGTAGTTCTTTTTCGGAACATTTAAGCTATATAGTCGATAGATTAACGTACTAGGATGAGAAGTACTACTTCTAGTCCATGGGATAGTTAGTATTAGCAGGGGAACAGGAGCAGTGTGTTTGTACGGCTACTACTTTAGATTTATCCTTTTACGGAAAGGCCCCTGGGGTGGCCAGCGAAATCCAACACAGCTCCACTTCCGCCATTCCGATCTCGTTCGTTCCTTCTCCGCACCCATACACACCACCACCCACTCCTCCTCCGCCCCACCCCGATCTCGCCGGCCACTGCGGCGGGCGCTCGCCGCCGGTGATCCCCTCCTAAACCCTATCCCTAGCCCCGCCGAATCGACGCTCCGCCGCCGCCTCCTCCGGCCGCGATGGAGGCGGCGTTCGACGCCTACTTCCGCGCCGCGGATCTGGACCGCGACGGCCGGATCAGCGGCCAGGAGGCCGTCGCCTTCTTCAAGGGCTCCGGCCTCCCGCAGCCCGTCCTAGCACAGGTACGCCGCCGGATCTCCACGCCTTGCCGATCTGGAGCCCCACCTTCCGCTTCCACTCCGCCCTCCGCCTCGGTGGGATGCTTGCTGTAAGCTAGGCCTACCTTCCAGATTCGCCGATCCTGCTTAGCTTCATTTGGGTGTTGTACTACTGGCTTCCAAGGGCGCAGGCGAACCAACCTTAGTTGCCTTCACTGGTTCAGTAAATTCCTGGTGCTCCTGCTTGGATCCAACTTCGTAATTAGCCGCTCTAGCTCGCAATTCAGTTACCATGTAGCTCTATCACTCACTCAATTTAAGATATTCGCATTGCGCAGATTTAAGTTGTTATGCTGTTGGCTCCCAACTTCCCTAGGAGATCATAGTCTGTGGAAATCTAGGCTACTAGAGCACTTGCGGTTTTGTAACCGTAAAAACAAAATATCTCCAATTCTTGTGTTCTAGTATATGTAGACACTTTGCTGTAACTTGTCTCTAAGATGCCTGTAAGATGGAAATGCTGTGAAACCGTGTACATGTAGACACCTTTTTGCTTCTTTCAGTGTAACTCGTGCTTTGCAGCCTCTAGAGTGCTGTTATTACTAGCCATTCTAACACTACTCAACTGAAATTTGTTACTTATGCCTTTTTATGTTTTCCCTCCACTCTGTTCCAGATTTGGACCTATGCTGATAAAAACCGAACTGGTTTTCTTGCGCGTGAAGATTTCTACAATTCCCTTAAACTTGTCACTGTGGCGCAGAGTGGCCGGGAATTGACTCCTGATATTGTTAGGTCAGCACTATATGGTCCAGCCGCTGCAAAAATTCCTGCTCCTCGGATAAATGTTTCCACTGCTGCTCCTCAGGCTGCCGCTATACCTAGCTCTGTGAATGCCGCTCAAACACTGCCTTCTGCTCAACCGAATCCTGCTATAAAAGGATCACAGGGACTTCCAGCTGCAACACCAAATTCACAAGTCCTTCAACCTAGTAATGTAGTTAGGCCACCTCAACCTCCCAATGCCACTACTATTCAGGTGAGGCCTCCCGTAGCAGGTGCTCCAAGTGGACTAAACCACACTAGTTCAACCACAGCCAATCTGTCAACTGATTGGTTTGGTGGTAAGCGAAGTGCAAGTCCACTGGGTGCCACATCGCAAGCTCCACCCAGAGGTATCTCTCCGCAGCCCAGCCTCGCTAGTGTGGGAGTATCAGCACAGAGTCCAACTCCTGTAGCAGGCTACAATCCTCATACCCAGCCTGCCGCAACACCTGTCAATGCGACTTCGGCAGATCGAAACATCTTGTCTTCACAACCGTCTCCATCTGTAACTGACTCGAAGGCATTGGTACCCCTGGGGAATGGATTACCGTCTAACTCGACGTTTGGTGTCGACCCTTTCTCTGCCACTCCACAAGCAAAACAACACCCGTCTTTGCCCTCTGCTGTTTCAAATACTTCGACCGGTTCTACTGCTCCTGGTTCAGCCACAGGATCTCTTCATCCCCCTAAGCCAGTGCAGAGTGGTCCCATGCAGGGTATATCATCACTTCCTCATACTGGCCAATTGCTACAAAGTCAGCCAGCTCCTAGACAACACCATTTAAATTCTGCACCAAGCTCTCAAGGAGCAGTGAGTTCTAATGGTCCTGGTGGACAAATTCCTTCATATCCAAACCAGTCTCATGCACCATGGCCAAAGATCACTCAAGCAGATGTCAGGAAATATATGATTGTATTTATCAAGGTAGACAGGGATCGAGATGGAAAGATCACTGGTGAAGAGGCAAGGAATCTGTTTTTAAGTTGGAGGCTACCAAGAGGTAACACATGTTGCTTCTACATTTATCCTTGCCCTTTCTAGATGTTGCAATTTGAGACCTGTGTGATCTGCATCTTTCTTTCTGTTGGTGGTTTTACTATTACCATCTAAACAACCTAAGTAAATAACGAGCTTTGTTATATTTACGATTATATAACCTTCAAAAGCATGCATTTATATGTTAAAAGTAGAATTATTTATCTGAAACGGTGGTTCAGAACTTGGTATCTCAGATGACATGTTTTATGCATCCTTAGTTTTTTGAGATGACAAATTAATTCTAAACTGCTGGTCTACTGCTTGTTGTCAGTGCATCTCCTATGCGCATATATACTTAATTGCTCGCTTATTTTAATCCTGTTACTTTCGTATTGAATTGACATGTTGGCTCTTATATATTCGATAGTGTTTTCCTTTTTTTTTTCCTGGCATTTTATTCTTGAAAATCTAGTGTCTCATTTCACATTTCAGCACCACAATCTTATGATTCTTCTTATTTCTATGCACATCTTGTGCTGTTGTCCTGTCGATGACAGAAGTGTGCTGAAGGGTCCACAATTACTATCTTTTTTCTACTTTGAATATGCTCAAATCCTTTTTGATAGAGTTCCTATTCATTTGAAGTGTCTAAAATAATCTGTTAATCTACTTGTAGATATATTAAGGAAGGTGTGGGACTTGTCCGACCAGGATAAAGATGGGATGCTCTCTTTCAGGGAATTTTGTACTGCTGTGTACTTAATGGAGAGGCACCGAGAACATCGTCCTCTTCCTGATGTACTACCTGATAATATTTGGGCTGAGGGCACTTCACTACCCTCTACCGGACAGTTTGCGGAAAATCCTAGTGGCCCAGCTCCTCATCAAAGTGCTGGTATTTGTCTAAATGAAACTGTTCTTTCAATGTTTTTATTACCGATTTCAAAGGAAATCTCTTATCAATAACATTGCTCTTAATGAACTCTTGTTCTAGGATTTGGAAGTCGAGGAATGCAAGGACCTCAGCATGGGATGCTTCCCTCATCCATGAAACCGCCACCTCGAAGACCTCTCTCTATGGATGCTGATGATACTGTTCCTGCAGAGCAACAGAAGCCAAAGATTCCTGTACTAGAGAAACATTTAATTGGCCAGCTCAGCAAGGAGGAACAAGATGCACTGGACGCAAAGTTCAAAGAAGCTTCAGAAGCTGATAAAAAAGTATGTTCCTTTGTGTTCTTATTTACTGGAAATGTTTCAAGAGCCTTATTTCGACCAGTATCATTCTTTTCTATGCTGCTTATGGTCTTTTCTATACCTTAGTTGTAATGCTTCATGATAGTGCAGGAAAATGGCTGCGATAAGATAACCTTTCATGATAGTGAAAAACAGAACAAGCACAATTCCTTGACATGTTCAGTACATTGTTTTCGCTTGTTGTAAATTTAAATCCATGTTTCATATGCTAACTGAAATGGCAGTGGCTTTGATCTGTAAATGTATTTACTTTATATCAAATATTGCGTCAATATCTTGTTCTTCTTCAGAATTCAATACGAGTTTGAAACCTCATGCCATTCTGTGCATTTAGATTATCCTGATATGTTAAATGATGTATTCTAAATCTTTTATAAAGGTGCAAGAGTTGGAAAAGGAAATCATGGATTCTAGAGAGAAGACTGAGTTTTATCGCACCAAGATGCAAGAGCTTGTAAGTACCTCTAGCAATATGCCTTTTGATATGACACTATAATAACTACTCTTTATGTTTCATTTCCCATTACTTTCCATTAATTCTTGCTGCTGAGCTAGTGTTTCCATTCAACCTCCATCATGTTTCAGTAGTGGCTTACAATTGCCTAGCCGTTGAACAATATTATATTTAACTTGGCTGAAATATACACTGTAGCATGAAATATTCATGTGTACTAGTTTAATTTATTCATGTCTGACTTGTTTTCACTAATTTTCCCTAGATTCTTTACAAGAGTAGGTGTGAGAACAGGTTCAATGAAGTTGCAGAAAGTATGTCTGCTGATAAACGTGAGGTAATTTTCTTCTGTAACCTTGATTAAGAAATTGAGCTCTTTGTTCTATTTTGTACCTCATCAGGCACTCGTTATTTTATAGAAGTTGTTTTCAGGTTGAAAAGATGAAAAACCAAAACTATATCTCCAATATCTCAGTTTCATTATGTTTTGTATTGTAACATTTTTATATAGTCACATATCAAGCAAAATGTTCCTAACTTCCTGTTACATGCCACAGGTAAACAAAATCCAGTTTTAGTAGGCATATTGATGTTTCTGTGGATTTGTATATTGATTTGTTAGAGCCTGGATGTAGTTTTGTACATTCATGATTTGTGCTACATTTTATTATGTTCTGTGCGCCCTTTTTACTATGTTATGCAAGAGTGGTCACATTAGTTGTAGTGAAATTTTGCATGGTCTCACACTTCTTTTACCAATTGTTTACTAAGGTCCAATCCCTCGCTGCAAAATATGATGAGCGATGCAAGAAGGTTGGAGACGTAGCATCAAAGCTATCGATGGATGAGGCCACTTTCCGTGAGATCCAGGTACGCTTTTGATACCCTCGCTGCGAAATACGATGAGGGATGCAAAAAGGTTGGAGATGCGGACCATGAGCATATATTATTTCTTCTGTTTACAGGAGAAGAAGTTGGAAATTTATAATGCTATAGTTAAACTGCAAAAAGGGGATGAAGAAGATGAGAAGCTTCAGGTTTGTATTTTGTTTGTTTGATATCTTCCTTGAGCTGTGATATACATTTGTTGTCTGATCACCTTTTTGCTCTGTTTATAGGAGCGGGCTAATAAGATACAATCTGATCTCGAGGAGCTTGTTAAATCCTTAAATGAGCAGTGCAAGAGATATGGATTGAGAGCGAAACCAACGACATTAGTGGAGCTTCCTTTTGGTAGTCCACTATCCTGTTTGTCTATTGACTTATAATATCCACTTCGCTTGTTTTGTCACCCCTTCTTTACATAAGCATTGTGCATTAATTTTCAGCTTGTCTGGAATTAATTACTGATCTTAAATGATTTTACTCTGCACCCCTGATATCTATGGTCACCAAAAGTCTTGGCATGCTCTTGGCAGATTTGTTTTGTGCTTTCATATAATACGAATTGCTAATGGGAAACCTGCTTGTCACATTTCTGTTTATTAGGTTTACACAATAATGAGTTATTACTTTATTATCTTGTGTACAGGTTGGCAACCTGGGATACAAGAGGCAGCTGCTCCGTGGGATGAAGAATGGGACAGGTTTGGAGATGAAGGTATGTTTGCTTTAAGCTTGATTCTGCCACCGTCAATACTATTGGTTGTGTTGCAGAAAATTGTGTTTTGAACTGTGTTATACCACTTGTATTTCTCCAGGGTTCTCCATAATAAAGGAGCTAACTGTTGAAGTGGAGCCTCCCGTTGTACAGAAGAGTGACTCTTCAGTTGAAGATGCTAAAATATCTTCGAACGGGCGTCAACAGATAAAGAAGATGCTAAGAGTGATAAATCAGCTGAGCAGGCAGGCAAGCCTGAGGCTGCACCATCTGATGGCAAACCAAAGTCCACAAAAAGTCCTCCAGTTAGTCCTGTCAAGAACAAAGAGGATGGTTATACTGATGAGCCTGATAAAAAGCAATCAGGAACCAATGACGTTTCACCACGTGCCACCGAGAGTATCAGGTATACATTCTCATTTCGTATTTTGTGTGATATGCATACGAGTCCTGCTAGTTGAGGAATGCCTATACCATATAAATATCATCCATTTGCAGCGACCTTATGCTCCTGTAGCTTAGCTTCTACGCCATCTTTCTTGATGAGTAAATGATGCTGATTTTGAGCATGATTTTGATATAAATGCTAAAATCATTACTGGTGCCCTGCCATTGCTTTTTTTATTCAATGTTGTTAATCTAGATGGAATAGGGAACATGATTACTGCATGTTCTAGGAGCAGTTCCTTTTTCCGCGGGCATGAATCTTAAATTTCATTTCTCTGAAGAATAGGCATTCCTCAACTGGAAAGAATAGGTGTTGTCATTCTTCTGCTTTTATCCAAGATATCTTATTGCATGCTAAACTTTACAGTAGCCGCGGAGCAAAGGATTCTTGGGCTCCATCGTTTGATCATGGCAATGATAACGATTCCCTATGGAACTTCGGTCATAAGGTTGGACTTTGTTCATGCTTTGTGCCATTGAGTCATGTTGTAGTGATGCTGCTTATTTAGGACTTACCTATGTGATCTGTTTCTCAGGATGGTGAGAATGGTGATTCGGATCTCTTCTTTGGGCCACAAGGTCTTCCTCCAATAAGGACCGGAGGTTCTTCATCATCAGCTAGTTCTTTTGTTAAGGAGCAGAAACCATTGTTCGATTCTGTTCCTGGTACTCCAATGGAGAGACCGTCCTTTGATTCCATCCCAGGTACACCAGTGCAGAAATCCGTCTTTGATTACTCTGTCCCTAGTACACCAGTGCAGAAATCCGTCTTTGATTACTCTGTCCCTAGTACACCGGTGCAGAAATCCGTCTTTGATTACTCTGTCCCAAGTACCCCGATGCAAAAATCATCCTTTGATTATTCTGTCCCAAGTACGCCAATGCAAAATTCGCTCTTTGATTCCATACCGGACACACTCGTGCAGAGATCAGTATTTGATTCTGTTCCAAGCACGCCTACACAAAAACCTTTCTTTGACTCTTTTCCAAGCACTCCAATGCAGAGGTCATTGTTTGATTCTGACCCAAGCAGAGCAGAATCTCCTACTGCTGGCAGCATGTATGGCAAAGAGCAAAAGGGATTCTTTGATTCTTCAGTTCCAAGTACACCAATGTACAACTCAAGCTTCACGCCAAGGTATAGCGAAGCAGGAGATGATTCATTCGACACCATGTCACAGTACAGCTCTTTTGGCATGAATGAGAACAATTCTTTTGGACAGCGTGATAGCTTTGCAAGATTTGATTCCTTCCAGAGCAATGCTGATCCTGGCAGTAACGATACATTCGCAAGGTTTGATTCTTTCCGTAGCACTGCAGACCAGGGCGGAGACAACAGCTTCATGAGGTATGATTCCATGAAGAGCAGTAGTGACCATGACAGAAGTGATGCGTTTGCGAGGTTTGATTCAATGAAGAGCAGCGACTATGACAGCCGAGGCTACTCATTTGATGATGATGACCCTTTTGGAACCGGGCCCTTTAAATCGACTAGGACCTCCAGCCCGACGAAACATGGAACTGATGCGTGGAGTCCATTTTGACAGGTCACAATGTATTATAGGGGTCGTGTGTCTGTCCATCTTATACTGCAGATATATATATACACACACGTACAAGGGCGAGACAATATTTTTTGCATGGGACACCTTGGAGCGGGGCTACTTGTGTGTTTGTTTTGTGTTTATTTTTGTACCTAGGCTGGGATGTTGTACCGTACATGTTTGGTGGGATGGTACTGGATATAAACATTCTTTATACCTTGTATTGTACAAGATGCGAGTCAATCTGCTGGGTTGAAAACCTCCATGAGTTTTCTTTTTCACATTTAGGGATCATATTCCTACATTCTTTTCAATGCTATGTACATAGCCAATGACTTGATTATGTCTTGTAATTTAGTTGATATGGTGGCAGCTTTTCTTTGTAATCCAGCAGTAGGTTTGGAATTTGTGAGATTATTAATTGTTAATATTCCAGTGGTCTCCCTTCCTTTATTCTGTTCATTCATCAGATCGAGACCTAGCTTGGGAAACGTCTTCATTTTTAAATGTTTGTAGAGGTGAGCAGCGCTAATTCGAAATGTTTTTACGACCAGAGTAGACTTTTTTCTCTTCCGTGGAACTCTCGAAGTCTTCGACTATGTGCATGCTTGGTGGTGCTCTTTACTATCTACTACTCTCTATTTTTTAATAATAATAATTATTTATACTTTACTATTCATCTTATTTAATAAATTTTAAAAAGTATTAACTTATTTCATAGAACAATAAAACATAACTTATAGTTTTACATATTATTAGAAGAAATATTTTAAAATGAAATGAATGGTCAAACATGCCATCAGAAACCAACAACAACAATAATTTAAGAACAAAAGGGTTATAATTGATTAAAAAAAGTCACCTCTTTGTAATGTGCCACAATCTAAGTCCTAAACAGAGCATTCATTGTGCATAGTTACTGGCTTACTGCTCCTCCCTGAGTTGGCTCGACAGGAAAAAGAACTGAAACTTGTCTGGTTAGCAAAATCTCCAGAAACGCTTTTTCGTTAATTTGGGAGCCAGTCGATTGTTTCATTTAAATTAATCTCCGCCCCTCATGGTCATGATGCGGAGTTGGAGCCAGTCGATTGTTTCATTAGCCCGTCCCTCATGCTGATGATGCAGAGTCGGCAGCGACCTCGTGGTGACTGCTTGCCTCGTCCGACAGACGGGCTTCGCCGTCCATGGCTCCTGGGACGGCGTCCTCCTCCGAGTTCCTTGGTGGCTCATTGTAAAAGACTGTAACCAGCAAGTTCTGGCAGCAGGTAGTTAGTTTTAAATTCATCAACCAATCATCATTGAAATGAATTTCAATTACGAATCGACTTTGAACTAGTGTTCAAGAATTTCTGATATACAACCAAGCCACTGAGCAGAGATTGACCCCCTTGCAAAATCTTTCTTCAGTCTAGAATTAACAGCAACTACTTTCAGCTTCTTAAGCCAAAAGCAGGAAACAATAGTACACATACACAGGCCAATCTCTGCAGGTAGAACAAAAAATGGTACACACTCTAAGAAGATCGTGTGCTACGTGACCTCTACAGTTCAAAATTAACCTCAGTTAAATTAGCTGCAGTGAAATGCTCATTCGACTTTACACCTCTTGTATGGCACAAATCCTCTTGTTGACTGAGATCCCCTGCAGCTTGCCTTCACTGGTACAAACGCCGAATTCACGCTCGGTTTCAATTCAAAACTTAGAGCTGATGACTCTGGTGTCTGAATTGCTCCGATCGAATCCATGACTTCACAGTTGGTAGGCGTTGTCATTTGAATATTGCCCATGGAATCTGAACTTGATTCCACTGAAGCGCTCTTTCCAGTATCACTCTCACCTGTACCTTCACCATGTAGCACTACACCTAATTCTCTTGGATGGCTGACTGGAAAACCATAGTAGGGCCACCAAACATGAAGCGGGGAAATCCTAGCATCCGCTGATTCACCCATATGAAATGGGAAAGAATGATATGGAAGAAGCCACCCATTAGGTACAGCATATGTTGCAACTCCTCCAACTGACGGCGCTTGAAACATTTCTTGATAAGAGGATTGAGTGCATTTCTCATCATCTCCACAGCCAGCATCAGAGGAGCAAACTTTCTTCGGATCTTGGATGATAACAGTCTTCCCGAACAGCTTCAAACTTGTTTCTCGTAATGAATCCTCTTCAGATAAATCACCATCACTGTTGTCCTGCTTTATTTCCTGAGAAGTGATATGTCCGATCCAATGAGTATGAATGATTTAAAGTTTGACAGTAGAAAGGATGGTCTGAATGATGAGTGTACCTTAGGGGACTGATCAAACTCTATTTGGTTGGGTGGTAAATTTTCTTCCCTGTTTAACATTATATGAACATTATTCCCATCATCTGATGACACAGGGGACGTGCATCCTGTTGACGGATTTGATACTGATGACCCAAAAGCATCTGAATGCACTGCAGATAGCACCGATACAGGAGAACCGTTCTCTTGGTCAGAACCAGAAGATGGTGAAACAGGAGTAAGGTTGGATTGGCTTGGCGCTTGATTTGCCATGGTGCTGGAATTGGCACACTTGCGAGGGTACGGATGCAGTGGCTTTCTCTTTGGCCTAGGGGTGGGATCTCAATCACATTACTAGCCCCAGGCTCGCGCACCACCTGCACAGCGACATTTCACCGAGAATAAGAAACAAGGACTCAAGCTAACTGCCTGCAACCTCAATTTTAGAGACATATAATAATCCATGTAATTAGGGAGGGACATATAATAATCCATGTAATTAGGGAGGTCAAGCACCTTTGAGAAAAACTTCTGAGCATGGCTCCGAATCTGGACAGCGGTCTTTGTGCCAATGTGTTCTAAACAACAGTTTGGATCAATCAGACTTCATCAAAAGCGCTCTGATACAAGTCCAGATATGCAGGGTGCACATACCTTGTATCTGGCGCCAAGACCGGCCATAAAGCTTTAATGCCTCCAGGAACTTCTCGTGCTCTTCTTCCGTCCAGTTCTCCCGCTGTTTTGTGATGGTGTAGGGTTTCCGAACCTATTTGATCAGGTTGGGCTATTGTTATGCATGATGGCAATGCTGTAGGACAGTAAACATTGAACGGAACGGACTGCCATTTGCATACAGATGTGAAACATGGGATAAGAAATGGGTACCTTCACAGGGTACCCATCCATTCCCTCCTTGGGTTGCATCACATTATCCATCGCATAAAGCTTGACAACATCTGACGATGGCCGCAGGCTAGATGAATCCACTCCATCTCTTTCCTGGATGTAACAACGGATTACTAAGATCAGCTTCGGTAGCTAAGATGTGTTGCAATTGGAAAAGCTGGAGTGACAGTTTGAAAATACTAACGTATCGCCTTTTTAGTCAAATCATGATAAAATTGCTATATAAAAAGTCCCAAATGGGAGCACCGTTATTATGATTTGAGGTTTGTACCGTGTTCTTACTAAACGGCACTAATTCGCAAACAAAGGAGACTGGAGATAACTAAAACAAAACTTTACTGCTTATCTTTCAATGATCTACTGATGGATTAGATCAAAACAGTAACCGACACAAGTTACGATAGTAATAACAAAGGAAAATGAGTACCAGAACTACCTAACATGGTGGATTAGAAAGTATATTGTGCCACCTGGGGCGTGAGCCATTATTATCTTTAATTTACTATATGGTATTCGCTCATCTTGTTCTGGAAGCCTGTACACATATCCGTGACCCGCGTGCAACCCCAAGAAGAAGCGTCTAGAAGTACATTTTTTAACGAGCGAATAAAATATTGCCATTAACTTTTTTAATAAATAATCCACAACAAAAGTAAAAAAAAATCCGAAACAAAATTACCGCTACAATCTTAAAAAAGAGAAAGAAAAAAAACGGTACCGCGCCAAACACATCGGCATGCTAAGAATAGAGTAAAAGAGAGATCCTCACCTCCACCTGCGCCATAGCCGCCATGGGCCTGTCCCAGAGCTCAAATCTCCGGCCACCTCGCGGCGATGAGCAGCTGCCGGCACCGGCGCCGGTGGAGACAATAGAAAGTGAGGAATCGGAATGAAAGCTCCCGTTTTGCTCACCGGGATCGCCCAGAAGCCACTAAAAACCGCTTCCCGGCGACCGTGCCCACGAACCGTAGGCAGCCACTTGTCAAGAGAAAAAGAAAGAAAATCGCCGGCGTTGGGCGAATTGAAGCGCGGTTACGGAGGCCGCACTCAGCGGGAGGGAGGAGGGAGAAGAAGGGAGGAGGCGAGGAAGGTAGCAGCAAATGGCGAGAGCAAGGTGGAGGCGACAGATTTTTGGGGCAAAGGGAAGGGGAGGAAGGCGGGCCACGTCGGACGTAGGACCCACCTGTCAGAGCCGGAAATTTCCAGAAGGGCCAGGGATCTAGTGGCTGGGAAAGACCGGGAGAAAGGGCCCACATGCAGGGACGCTTCTTGCTCCCTGGATTTTTTTCTTCTTTTCCTTTTCGGTAGGGGTCCCTCTCTCCCGCTCCGGTGCTTATCCGTCTTCTGCTCTACCGGCCAGGCCGGTTTTATGCTGACATGATTTTTTTTTCTTTTTGCTCCCAAAAACCAAGTGCTTTTTATTTATTCATTGTTGTAATCTGGCATGGAACTTCGTGATGCGATCATACTAGTAACATTATTTTTTTTACTAGTAACTTCGTCTTGTGGAGTAATAAGAACCATGAATCGATAACTAATTTGGTGGCTGAAATAAAAGCTGCAAATATCTGGTACCGTTCAAAACAGGAGAGGCTGGGATATTATCTTGACAATATGGAGGAAAATAGGCTAGGAAGTCTTTGTCCGCTTGTCCAATTTCATCTTGCATTTGGCCACAAGAATTTGGAGCATGCAATTATCCAACTACTTATTGTATTTCTTTTTTTTGGTAGATGTCCATCTAAAGGTATTTACCTGTATAAAATAAATGAACAAAAGATGAGTTCTGATTTTTCGATCTTGTAGCTACGCCCTCTGATAAAACATTAGTCATGATACAAAGAATGTGTTCGTTTCCGAGGTCTAAACTTTATAGATGTTATACAAAAAATCTTGTTATTTAAAAGTACTTAAATAAAGTTTAACTATAAAATAAATTACAGACCCTTAGACTAATTTACGAGACGAATCTAATAAGATTAAATAAGTTGTAATTAGAAAATAGTTACTGTAGCATCATTTTAGCAAAATATAGATTAATTAAGCTCATTAGATTCTTCTCGAAAATTAACACCAATATATTAAAAAGATTTTATCATTAAATTTTTAATATGATAGTGCTAAATTTTAGAGAGCAGAAAGGAAACGAACATACCAAAAGATTTAGGAACAGGAATAAGAGGGGAAAATATCGGCCAGGCAAAGCAAAGCAATGTCTCTTTTCCTGCGCTTTTTCCCGGCCACGTCACGGTACCTCGACACGTGTCGGTCGCCTTGCCCAACCAACCGTTCTGGGGACAGCCTGGGGGTGTCGAGAAAGATCTCATGGTTGGCGCTGGGCCCCACTCCCGTTAAAATTCAATTCAGCTGCCAAAGCATCCCTGGCCACAAGTTTTGGCGGGGGCTCTCGTGTCTTTTCACTCGGACTCCAACCATGTTTACAAGTCATCCATGCTTAAGGAGAGCTAATCTCGGTACTCATAAGGGCAGCACTGCAGCCAAAAGTAGTCTATATGAGTGAGTCCGATAAGCTAGTCTCGTAATGTTTAAGCTAAAAAGTCTATATAAATATGATAGAGTTGAGAGACAAATAATATTTTTTATTTTCTATAGCTAGTCTCATAATGTAGAAAACCAGTCAATAGAAAATAAAATAAAATTTCAGCTAGTCCATAAAACATTATGAAGTAGTCTATAGAGAGGTTGTATCAACATCCGTAAGCATATAGACCGGCTAGAAGGAATAAAAATAATTACATTTACAATGAAGTGCTTCGTGGGAGGAGAGAGGAACCCAAAAGATAGATTATTTTTCACATGATGAGTCCTACTTTACCGTCCACCGTTGTGAAGTGGTCAATAGCTAAAGATACCTAATAGTAAGTTTCACTCATATGGACTACTTTCTCATCTCACATTGTGGTTGCCCTAAGCATATGGATGACTTTTATTTTTGACTCCTTATAGACTAATTGTACAATATTACATGTAGTCAATAGTGATTTTTTTATTTCATATGGACTACTTTACCACGACATTGTGGTTGCTATAAAATAATACTATGCAATATAGCTTAACTTGGCATAACCCCTCCCTCCCTCCTCATCCTGGAACATCCTAATCACCGTGGTAAACTGTTTTTTCACATAAGTAGAATGATTTAGGGGTGTTTGTTTTTCTTTAGTGACCTTAAAATTTGCTACCAAAACTTTATTGGGGACAAAATTTTAACACACTAAAATTAGTGAGGGCGTGTTTGTTTTCGAGAGCACTAAAAATTAGCATAAATATGTTAAATTACTTTTTTAATGAAAAGAATAGAGATATTATTCCTTAGATAAATTGTTTTAGACAAAATATATACATTCTTAATAATCTATTTACATCCAGGACTTGAGACACTTTTAGTGTCTTTTATACCCTTTGAGACACTAAAGTTTTTAGACATATCCTGTTTGGAGGTTAAGGACTTTAGTGGATGCTGCCGAATAGGCCCTTATTTGTGCTAACGATTTTCACGAAGAGGAAATTAGTAGTCGTGGACAAGAGATTGACAGGTAGCAAAACGCACGGCACAAGAAAATCCCAGACAAAAAAATTAGTTGAAAATATGTTTATGTGTGGTCCAGCAGTGTTTCGATCCTGTGGGTCATACCAAGTTGTGGACAGGAATGAGATAATCCAAGAATATCCCAACTGGATTTCAAAGATATCAGGTACAGGTTAAGCTAAGGTGGCGGTGGGGGCATTCATGACCTCAAGGTAAACTCACACGTTCGATATTGCAGACTGCAGAGACAATTGCATCCCTCGGACAGACATTTCGGGTAACTAAAGAGATACGATTACACTAATACGGAGATAAAAGAAATTGATTCCTTCCCGTGGAGAGAGAGAGAGAGAGACCGCATGATGCGGGATGGCGTGTGCGAGTGCGTGACACACACCGGTCGGTGACTTTTCCGCCACCTCATGCACTAGAAATCGCCCTAAAGATCTCATCGTCGCCTTTCCTTTGACGCCATGGCAACTCCTGTGTGTCTACTCTAACCGCAAAGAAACGAAAAGCTCATTTTTTCATCTCCTTCAGGATTAACTAATTTGACTCACCTTACAAAGTAAATTCTCATGCTGCAAAAATACTACTCCCTTCAATCAAGAATATTTGGTATTCTAATCTCATTTATTTTTAAATTCATTCTCACTTTCGAAGACACGTGTCTCTCTTCCTAATACACGTCTATCTCTATCTCTTTGCTCCTTATTACCGTGTTTATTTATTCTTTTCTTAATCTTCGTGCCTCGAGCTACCGTGCCAAATATAGTGGAACAGAGGAAGTACTCCCTCCGTCTAAAAATATAAGGATTATTGACTTTCGAGATATCATGTTTGATCATTCGTCTTATTTAAAAGATTTAAAAAATTATTTATTTTGTATAATTTATTTTTATTGTTAAATATATATTAAGTATATTTTATTTATTTACATAATTTTACTGAATTTTTTAAATAAGATAAGTGGTCAAACGTAGTCCAAAAAGTCAACAAATTCTTATTTCTGGAGAGAGAGAGTACTATACAAGAAGCAGACCAGCTACTCCTCTCTCTCGCCCACTCATACGAGTCACGAGCTAAGAGGTTCTCGACCACAAAAGTGATACGATCTAATTGACACCAATTTATATTTAAAAAATCAGGAGAAACTGGAACCACAAGATCGCATCGTGAAATTTAGTCCTCTATCTCGTCATCATACCAAGTTTATATACTTTAAAATTGCAATGCTTTTTTTTTAAAGAATAGTTTGACTTTCTGCCGTTGTGGGTGGTGGGTTACTACTCTCGCTATTCCTTCGAGATACTTCCATTCTTGTTACGCGGCCACCAACGCAAAAACTACTATATACAATTTTAGCACTCTTCTTTCCCACCCAAAATTCAATGGTGCTATATTTTTGTACGTATGTGAAAAAAGAACATTTGTCATGCTTCGTCATACTCTGTATTTCGATGCAGATGAAGCATTCTGAGTCTTCGACCTGTTGTATCCATGGCATGAGCAAAGAGGTCAAATTCTGTGGCAGTTTTTTTTATAAGGACTCTACGACCATCGTTGCCCTCGTTTGCTGTTAGGTCCCACCTGGGCTCTCATGGTTAAAAAAAAAAGGGGGGGGGTGACTGAGGCAACGATGGTCAGCAATCACCAGCTACATTACCAACAATTTCAAGCAACATAAGACTGACTCCAACAGAGGATGCAAAATGCAAAAATGCCTCTCAAAACGACAGTGTTTACAATCCATACCTCTCTAACGAACATGCAAAATGGAAGCCATATTTGCCTTGAAGGAGTGAGGGGCTGCAAAAATGAACTCTCTCTCTCTCCAATGCATCTTGCTGGTCCCGTAGAGGACACCGGCAACGGAGACGGACATCACGTGCGCTAGCGAGGTTCGAGGACACGTAGCACGAGGGAGGACAACGCGGGTAGGGCTAGCGACGGTGTGCCGCACGACCGAGGCGGTGGTGGTGCACGCGCCGCCGGAGCGAGCAGGCGCGGCGACATCTTGCTCCTCCGACTCCGAGGTCGCCGTCCTTCAACGCCGAGGAATTGAGCCCGGGTAATGACGTTCTTCGACTAGGATTCGAGGCGCGTGAGGTGTTGTTGCTCAAATTCAACACACCACGCGGCGGCGGCAGTGCGCACGGGACGAGCGGCTACAACGGCAACCCGTGCTTCGTGAGGGACCATGGCGTGGGCGTGCTGCACTGGAGGCGGTGGCGCTCGCTGGTCGAGCGGCCATGGAGCAAGCTCGAGTGGCCGGGGCGCGAAGGAGGCGACAACGCCTGCACGGGCGTGCACGGGGCAGGTCGAGGAGCATCATGGGCGTGAGGCCCCACCCCCACGAGGGAGCTCACCAACATCCCGCAGGCTTCCTTCGCGAGATGAGTGGCGGGTGGCGAGCAGGGCCTGCACGCTGCGGGGAGCCCTGTGCGCGACGCGGCCGCCGGGAGCGTGGGGCGCGCAATGAGCGCACGACGATCAGGCACCCCGCACGCCGCGGCCCGGCGCTGGTCAGCTAGCGCGTCTTTTGCCTCTGCGTCCTGCCTGCTGTTGTTGAAGACGGTACAAAATAGATTACCTTCGTTCTACTGTAGACATGAGGCAAAGGAAGTTTTGCCTCTCTAATTTGGCTGCTGTTGTTGGAGTCAGCCTAATAAAACCAACCACCACCTGTCCGCCACTTTTTCTTTCCTTTCCGGACAATGGAGCATAACTCATTACTAACCAAAGAAATCTGATGTTTCAAATTCGAAACCTAATGCAGAACGCGGGGTCTACTCTACACAAGTTTCAGGTACTTAGCAGCGATACAGGTTTACATACCACAAAGGGCAATAGTTCAATTGGTCCATGCTCCTAGAATCTGATAACACGATCAGAATGTACAGAACAAAATCTAGAGGAGCTATTGTTATCTAGATACACATTACAGGCAACAGGAGAGAACACTCAACTTTTTCAGTGAATCTACTCCTTGTTCCGGGTTGCTCGATCTTTCTTGTGTCCACCAAGAATACGAGAGATCTGCAAACCTCTGCTGAACGCCTGGTTAAAGAGCATCCGAGTTTGGAATTCAGACACAAACGGGAACCAAGCAAGGAAGGCAATGGGAGTGAACAAGAGAAGTCCCATCAGGATCTCATAGCCACGGGCAAGAGCCTTAATGGATCCCCAAAGCCCAACCTTTTGAATAGCAGGCCTGATTGCTTGGGCAATCTACAAAGGACAACAAGTAGAAGATAAATAAATCAGCCTTTTTTTAAGGCAAAATAAATCAGGCTTTGAATAATAATAAAAAAAACCAATGAAGACAAGGAGGAGTGTTATAATACAAAAAAAAGGATACTAACCAGGAGTAACCCCCATCCAGTTGGCATGAAAGCAAGGATGCAGACAAAGATGTCCAGGACTGTCATGCCAGGGATTGCTATCAAGATTACAACTATAGAGATAAATGTTATGAATATGAGACCCTTGATCAACCGGAAGACAAGCTGGAACTCTGCACTGAACCTCCTCCTGCCGACTGATACAGTCTGAAAAAGAAATTAAAAAAAGAGCATGAAAACTGAGTGTAACCACTACAGTGAGTGAGATCAAGCAGCGTTTCGCAATTCAAGACCTGAAGATTAAAAAGCCTGAAAATTGATTATTACCTTCATAACGAGCAAAATAACAAAAATCACAACCCATGAGAAACAATAAACCTGGAAAGGGGCATCAGTTAGAAAGAGAAAAAAAACACATGACATCAGGATAAACAGATGAAGCAATCTTATGCTAGACAAGATAAGTAGATTACCAGAACACTGCGGGTGTCTTTGGTTATATTCTTGGTGATATTCAGATGATACACAAGCCCATATTGGTAGATAAAGAAACGCAATGCAAGCAGTATTTCAACAATAGTACCACGCTTCCCAGAGTGCCGGAGAGGTTCCTGCTCCTTGTCCCACCACGACTCCCAACTTTTCTCTGGGGCCACACCAATACCCCCACGGTTGCTGATCCACTTGTTCCAATCAGTCCAGTCATCCACAATCTTCTGCCACTCAAATCCAGAAGGATTGAATAGGAATGGTGCAAAAAGCCAAGTGCCCACCATGAACCACATGGAAATGGTAATGAAGATGTATGGTAGTGCCCCTCTATATGCTTGGCCAAATATTTCATACACAACTAACAAAATCATCAGCTCAATTCCCTTGACAAAGTGGCTGCGGGAATAGAGTCGGTAGTTGTCGGCAAATTTGGCATGGAACACAACAAATCCACGTCCAGTGGCTCTATATTCGGCTCCTCCGTGGAGTAATGTCCTTCCATAATAGTGAGTTTTGGTCCCAAGTGAAAATGTGAAGAAAACAGATGCCAACTGAAGTTGCATTAATACAAAGTCACTCAATGCTGTTCTAAATCCTCTCTCTAGGCCAATTTCCATCATCATGGGTAATGCCATTAAAAATCCAAGTTGCACAAAAGACTCTGATGCAAGAGCAACCTGGAGAGATGAATTATGCACAAATTTCCTTCCAGTAGCCAGTGCCTCATCAAGTCCACTAAGAACGAGATATAACCGCCCATAGAGGAAGACATATACAGTCCAAACTGTGATCTAAGTCCAAACAGAAATGACAGAAGGGTTAGGATTTAACCATTGATTTTTTTAAAAAAAATGAGCTAAGCTTTAGTCAAATACCATTGTACTGAAGTAGAAACCAATGGTTGTATAGTAACAAGATAACATTCTGAAGAAGTCAAAACGGTGTCCTAGCCTGTAGATGTCCCGGCTCAGCGTCTGCTCGCCATTGCCATTTGCTATCTTCGCCTCAAAAAGAGATATTTGATTAAGACCTACATCTCTTCCCTTGCCAACTTGCATGTATTCATGATGAGTAACATTTCCTTCGCGCAATGTGGAATTGAATCCTGCATCAAAAGACACAACATCATTACGAGATAAGCTCCAAATTTCAAAAAATCAAGTTACAACACAAAAGGGTACTTTACCTGCAAATATATCCTCGCTGAGATTGATTATTTTGGACGCTTTACTCACACCACCTCTGGTAAGGTGGAAAAGACGATCAAAGATATCGGGATGTCCATAGTGAAATCGAACCCTAGACAAATGTTGAGGAAAAGGATGTCACTCTACCAAGCAAAGATACTGAGGCTAAGACTTAGACTGGGAGTCATTCAACAGTACAAAGGTTGCCGTTCTACATATGTTGAGAAAAAGGTTGCCCATTCTGATTTTGTTGGCATTGGTTAGCTCAAAAGTACAGAGACAGTGTCATACAACGGATGCATACTACAATGGTGTACGACGAATACCTCAGTGGATTGGCAAGCACACGTTGTCCTATGGTCACGAAACTTGTCTCCTGGTTTGACATGAACCATGCTAGGGATGAAACACTGCACAGATTAAACAAAAGCTAGTCACAATAGGAAAATTGGATCTCAGCTAAAGGTAGTCCCAAAAGGCGACATAGGTAGCAAATTACCTGCCAGTAAATATGTGCTCTCTTACTCCAAGAATTGACGGATATCTCACACCATCATGTTTCTTTCTGAACTCTTCCAGCAGATTTCTCATTTTCAATGCTTCCTCCATATAGTGCTCCTGCCATGACAGCTAAACATAAGCAAAGGCACAAAATACAAAAGTTCCTAATAGACTGATAGTTACATAATATACCTGATTCATATCTATGGTTTGGAGACATTCGCCTCGAGTGAAAATTATAGCGTGGTTCTGATTTTCTGGCTTTCCTTCCCCTAAAATGGCATTACCTGGCAGTTTTATCTTGTAAATGACCTATATAGGAAAGGTAGAGGACAAATAAGTGCAACATATTTTGAATCGCATGAGGAAGTGTCAAGACATTCAACACATTATAAAGTCATCCACAAGATGTTGAAGTATTCTAGATTGAAGTTAAAACAGTTGTAGCATACCCAAAAAATATTAAGCATTTTGATTGAAAATTATACACTACAAAACAGCTAAGCTGGGTTAGTCCAAGTCAAACAAGTTGAGTCAGGTATTATTCAAAGTGTACCAATCACTTCAGCTGTTGAAAGCAAAGATGGAAAAGAGAACATTTTTTATCAGTGAGAAAGGCATTAGGTGACTAGGAAATAGGTTTTACGATGACAAAGCCAAGCATGTTTTTCGTGGCATGCTTGTTTTAATCTTCCACAAAATCCTCTCAAAATCCAGTGCATCAGGATACAGTTTTATAAAAAGTAGGAATAATTGGTGAGAACATCAATAAAGATAAAAGGAGAACAAAATACCACTCGAGCAATACATAACAGAGCATTATTGTATCACCTGATCAAGACTCTGACCAGGCTCGTTAGGCTTTGTAACAGAAGCCTTCACCAATGCCGAGTAGTAAACCTTCTCAACCTTCTTGTTCCTATCCTGGCTAGGTGCTTCAACTTCATCAATATAGGCAACTCGCAGTGATGGATATCTGTGAGAGTGTCATTTCTGTTATTTCAGTGGCACTGTATAATATATTATGTATGTGCCACCTAATTGACAGCAGATGTATTGCAGTGACACTATTAAGCAGGAATGCAGAATTACCATAATTTTACTTAAAAGGTTCAAGCATATATTTGAAATTGGACAAATCAAAGGGTCTGCTCCTAGAATAACACTTATCCAGAGTATTAAAATGATACTTACGTTGTCATCAATCTCAAAATATCATGTGCGCAAATATCACCCGAACGTTTTTGTATTCCATATTGTTGACATGAGACAACATATGTAAATTTCAGGTCAGCTATAGCTTTGCACCGAATCATTAATTGTGAGTCCTCCGACATCAGTTCAGTTGCTCTATAGCCTTCCATAAGATCTAAATGGAAAAAAACAAAGAAAGAATCATATAAGCATCAAAATGTCCACATCTATCAGAAGATATACTTGCTATATAGAAATACCATCATCTTTGGCCATATCGAGAAAGGCCTGCAGTTCCAAGGCTTTTCGATAGTACATCATTCCTCTTACTGTGTACAAAAGAGTAACAATCTTAAAATAGATAACTTAAAACGGTTTTGCAAGGGAAGTAGAACTATACGAGGTATAACATACCAGTTCTTGTCAGTGTTTGACCCCTGTATGATGCCCATAGACGAAGCTCCTCTTCCAATTCTTCATCCTCACGGAGTTCTTCCTCAGTCTTGCGTTCGACCCTTTCGAGGAAATTTTTCCATTCGTCTGAATAATGAAATTTCAGAGAATGACATTGACAAAAAAGAGGGGTGCATCAACATCTATCCCAATTAAAATATTAGATAAGGGAGAAAATGACCTGGGTAAATTTTCTGCAAGTAGAAAAGGATGGAAACACCATCCTCATTTGGCTCTTCTAAATTGTGTGATGAGAATAGAACGTCCTCCTTGTAATAAGGAGTCAAGACACTGCAGTAACACATAGTTGCAGCAAAAAAGATAACAGTCATAACTCAGGCAGTAAATACAATATTTCCAGATAGCACCTTTTCTTCTTTTTTCAAAGAGGACTGGAAAGAAGAATGGCATCAACATTTCAAGCATACCACTAAAACATTAAAGTAATGACGCCATCACAGGTCAATATGTGATAATACTTACATAAACAGATAACATGTTTCTAATACTAAGAATATAGCTTGAGGATAAATGAAGCTTGTGCTCAGATAGTGCATAGTAGATACCAAATAAAGAAAAGAATTCAATAGCAACTTACGAGAAGGGCAACATATTCCGCACTTTGGGAGCATTTGGCATCTCCATAAAGAGAGAATTTGCAAAGAATGATATTCGTCTTCTAGCATCAAGGTTCGTTGGGACATCCATAGCAGACTCCTTCACTGTTAGAAGAAGATGAAGCCTCTTTATCTGAAAAGTTCATAGAATGTATTATCATTGATAACAAAAGAGATATGATCAAGTCAGAAACTCATAAAAAAGGACTGAGAACCAAACCTTTTCAGTCCAGGCATTTGATTCCTCCACAGGGAACTTAATAGCTTTAGCAAACAACTGATCCTGTTGATCAAGTGGTGTAATTCCTTCATGCCTTCTATAACTCCCTCCATGTATGGATTCCAACACTCTGGGCAGAAAATACATATCCATATCATAACTACCAAAACATTTCAAGAATGATCCATTTCCATAATTACCATATACCATCACACGACAATAAGTACATAAAGACGTAAATAAAGCTCTAGCATTAGATTCAAAATTGTATTCCTTGCTACTTTTCAGTTATTACAGAGAGAGATGTATTCAAATCCCAAGATGTGTAATAAAAGAAACATAGCAAGTAAACAGCAAGTATGCATTGAGTAGGATAGAGTGTGATCTTCATTAGAAGAGAATATACAGAGAGATTTATTCAAATCCTAATATGACCAATAGAAAAAATGAAGCAAATCCTAATGGAATGTGAATTTTCGTCTGAAGAGATTAAGCTGAACTGCTAACCCGCCAAGCTGCTCTTCCTCCATTATATCCCTTGTGACCACCTCAAGCATATCTTGGAATAAAATGACAACTTGACCCAAATCTTCTTCCTTATTCTTTTGCTGTAATTAAAGCAAGAGATGCAGTGAATAGCTATCTTTTATGAATGCAAACTGAACTCTGAAGTAATGATGGCAAGTCTATACCAGTAACTCAAGTAAGTCAACAAACTTCCTGCTCAGAGCAGGAAGGCTCCTCATGTTAAGATCCTTTATAAGAGTTCCATCTGCTATGTGCTTATCCACAACATCAAAAATCTCTTTTATAACACTGAAATAAGCATAGCAAATGAATTTTAGACAGGCTGATATTTTAGCCAAGCAAAAATAAAAATTACATAAACTTTTCATGTGATCTCCCCCACAAACAAATAAGGTACCCCTCAGTTCAGATAAATGTAAAGTTCATGTAATTTCAGGTTCATTCATTTTGTGTCAAAGCTACATGCACGCCAGTTAAGAATGAACTCAAGACCCAAACTTTGCATTTTATCACAGTTTTCAACTTCTTTAAACTGAAGGCTGCTACTAAAGATTTTCTTTATACTAATTTCAGTCTACCTTTGACCTATTTGCAACAATTTTACCATAGCTTCCCCCCCCCTTCTTACAATAATTGGGTCCCTATTTACTTAACAACCATGACCTTTATAATGTAATGCGTACTTTTTCTCACGCTGTCCAAACACTAAAGTATTGATGATATTTTTGAATGAAGCATAGCATTCTCTGATAGCATAGGAGAAATATGGATCTGATCCCATCCTCTTAGTCAAATCACGGTCTTTTCCACCACTGTCTGCTGCCATATCCAACGCTATTGGAATCTGCAGTTCAGAAAATGAACAATAAACTATCTAGTTCAGAAACATAGTAGAGATTAGGAAGTGATCAAGAGGAGGCACCTTGCTAGCAAGTAAGAAAGGTGGCCATTGGAATATATTCAATTCACGGTCTTTGCAGTATGGAACAAGTAGCAAATCCATCTCCCTGTTATCTATGAGATCTTCTTCACGGAAGCTAGTGATGATTAAGTTCCACATTTGAGCAAACCTAGCAGCTCTTTTCTCATTCTCTTGTTCATCCTCAGAAGCCTAAAAAATGGTGTTACAGAACTCATAAATATCTTGGTCAATACAATCTGCAGATAATCTACTCACAAGGACAATCGTCATACTACAGATCCATACCTTCGGTTTCCTCGAGAAAGCGGCTCGTAAACCTTTACTCTTGTTTGTATCAGAAGGGATTAAGCGTTCAGTGAAGGCCAGCGGCAGGGATTCAAAACGAGATCTCAACATTCCCAATGTCCTTATCTGATTTGGGGCCAAGGAAGGAGTATGCATAAGTTCCACAGGATGAACAAAATTCCATGGCATTACAGAGATAAAGAGTAGACCAGAAGGCATCACTAAAAATAGAATGAGGCTATGTAACAAAAATGGTAGCACAAACAGATGGCAAAGTTTAAGGGGGAAAGGAAAAAAGAAAACCTAATCAGAGAGCTGAGTTTTCTGGTTTGCTATGGTATGTAATACAGATTGTCTAATAAGAAAACTCTTTCCAAAAAGCTAAAGTAGTTAACACATCAAATACTGGAATATTCTGCTAACCTCGCCAAGACGACGGTAAGCCCCATAGATACCACCAATCAGTGTAGAGAACAATGCATACCAAATTTGGGTGTCCATGAAATATACCTGGATAATTCAGCTAAAAGAATCAGCATACTGATAAAACATATTTTTTTACAAAAGAGCGATGAAGATCAAGACAAACCAGAATTATTGGCGCCCAAAGTGCAATGACAACACCAATGTTGTTGGTTCCTACAAATTAAACATAAATAACAATACAAAAACAATTATAAACTGGAACGTAGAGAAAATGAGGATAGATACCATGAGGGAAAAACTCATGCCATTGGAATGTCCTTATTGGTTCTCTCATTATATCTTTAGTTGGCTGTACCAGAGGTTTGATCTGCAACAAAACAATATGACAATTTGAGTAACCAGCAGAAGTGGAGGGCTTAATGCATGGAAAGCTTGATCCTCACTGAATCCTAACAGATAAATACTGGATCTCCAACCATTCCCAAATGACAAATCTAGGCTCATTCACGTGTTAACATCTCGTAAACTCAAAAATCTAGGAATAACTTCTGTTTGCAACAATGTGACATCGCAGGAAGGTGGACAACTAACTCATTCAGTCATTCTTCATAAAAACGTCGCAGCAAACATTATCCGATATTTCAATTTGCACACTATTTTTTTCACTCAAATCCAGATAAGTAAACTTTAAAAATAAAAATTCAAGACTTAACTGCAAAAAAATTCATTTAATAGCAATGGCACAAACTTCATGTTCAAATATACTGAAATGAAATGTCTATGAATACAAGTATAAGAGAGAAAAAAATATATAAGAAATGGATGTTTACCTCAACATAGAAGCTTACTGTCAGTTTCATAGCTAAAAGAAGAACCCAGAACATGGTATACCTACCAAGACAACCGTCAGTAACTGCAAAAGGTGTAAATGTGAAGATGAGTAGCAACTTAACATACTTGAAGAGGGAAAATGCGCCTTCATGCATTCCTCTACCAACAAATAACCGAGGCTGCAGATAAACATATGATCTCATTAAAAAAAAGGTATCAAGAATGCCAACCATCTATACAGCATGAACTAATAGATGGAAAGGTACCTGAGACCACCACATCATGAATGTTATAATCTTGACATTTGAACTCTCTAGGAACCTTCTCAGAAATGGGAAAAGAAATAGCATGGAAGCAAGGATGTTTGGAGCTAAATATATAACAACTGCCAAAATGTACAATGATGGCTGATTCTGACCATTACCAAGCCAACTTTTTATAGTTCTTGCAAGACCAGTAGGATTCTCCCAGGTGTACGCATAAGTTACAGGTAAGATCACAACCCATGCAGCAGCTGAAACTAGCTTCAAGACATATCGCAGCTTCACAGCAAATGACATGCTTTTCCTTGCCTTCCAGCCAAATACAATGTCCAGCATTGCTGTAATAAAACATCACAGATTGCTACCTCAAGTTACAAAGTTTCACAAGAATCTGAATTAACAGGCCTATCGAGATTGCCAACATTTGATTGATTACAAAAGCAAAAGACAGGCAGTGGAAACATGGAGCATATCTCAGGGTATCTCTGTGGCCAAAGAAAAGTTTAAGGTACACAATGTATTAATATGGTTCTTATTCAATAGTTGGTTGCCTACAACAGAAAACGATAGGCAGTGGAAATATGGAATAAAAATACGATTCATGGTTTCTCTTGATTGGAAAAAGCCTAAGAAGTTACATTCTCAAATAATATGTTTCTCGCTTTCCAACAGATGCGAAATTATCAACTTCATGTCAAAAGTATGGACACATCCCCACACTTCACCCAGAAGGAGTAGTGACCAGGGCACAGACGCCCAATTTTTTATTTAATCAAAAAACTATGTGGTCTTGTGGTCACAACTGGACTTGCAACCATGAGCACCAAATGAACAACCTAAGATGTACAATGACAAATGTGCAAATGGGACGAGGGAAGGTTAATGGGAGAATTATCAAATACCTTGACCCAGCTTCAAAATTGCAGCAGTTATAAATATGCTTAGAACCTGCTTAAATACTCCACCATCAAATATATCACTTGGTGTGCCGCCATTCCAAGCAATAATGATCATGGCCTGTATTAAGTTTACTAAGATTAGCAGCATGTGAAACTAAAAGGATGACAATAGTCAGAAAAATGGGGAAGGAAAAAAACTGTAACAGATCAAATAACCTGTAAGGACAATATCAAGAAGATCCACATCCGGTCGAAACTACGGAATATGTGCCAAAATGAGCGTATCTCCACAAAATTAACCTTTCCCATCCAATGGACACTGCCCGTAGATCTGTTCTCCTGGAACACAACCAGAAAAAATCAGTTCCAATAGCAACAATAGTCCAAAGGAATCCAACTTTTACTTACTTTTTTATTAAAGGAAACAATCAAATGAAATTCTAGGCTTCTTTGAAAACTACCAGTAGTAAATAATTTGACAACACTGTAAATGATCTACTAGTAAATAATTTGCTCTAAACTGTACACAAAAGTAGAGGTCAAATCTATCTGCCATACATGCATATAGACATCAGAAGAAACAGCCAAAACAGATGATCGAACAAAACAACGAAAAATGTTGGAAAACTAATTCATAGTATTCTTTAGCAAGAAAAGGTCAAATTGGATTTCACAAGTCCAAAGAGTATAGGTGATCAACACAGTTGGATCATGACGTTGTAGTCTAAGCAAGTAATAGGATATGGTAGTATGATGGCAAACACGTTGAAATAAATTCAAATTTGATCATCAGTTGTAACAGTAAGTGTACTAGCTAATACTTAGCTGAGAATGATATGTAGAAATAGAAGGCTTGTCATGGTTCATGATGCTATATATAGACATGAAGCCTCAGCATGTAACATAACCATTGCGAGTTGAACACAAGGCAGTATGTTTTCTACTCTCTTGGTTCCTCACCTCTTAGAGCTAGCTAGTAGTTGGATTATCCAACAAAACACACCATACTGAACATCGTTAGGGCATTCTAATACAAAGTTCATGCACGAGAGAATTAAGTAAATGTAACACCATATAGCCGACAAAAATATCAATAAAAACAGCAAGGATAACAATATTTTCAGTGGCATACGCCATCAAGACGATTGGGATAAGCATCTTTAGGAGTTTTGAAAAAATCGGCATCAGCTCTCATAGGCCATCCTAACCGGAAACAGTCAACCGACCTGACAAGCAATACAAGATTAATTAGCTTTCTCTAAAGGCTAGAGCAAAGTATTCCAAACAACAGTTGAATCCAAAAATTACGCACCAGAAATATTCATTGAGATCATCGTAGTTTCTCCAGTGTGAGTGCTTTGATTTTATTGTCTTGCTCCTTTCAGCTTCCTGTTATTGTTTTTTTTAAGGAAAGAAATAATTAGATTAAGAAAGAAACAGAAGTATAACAGCATTTCAATCCTAAATATGTATTTGCCATACCTTCTCGATGACTTTGTATATCGGTGTCACAACTTTCATCAAAAAGGCTTCTTCATCCCCACCATATGCAGGTTTAACATTCTCACCAGTCATTGGACTCACATTTCCGGCCAACATGCCATAGAGTTCAAATGCCATCTATTAAGATGCACAGCAGAAAATCAATGAATATGGCGTAACTAAAGTAAAAACTTATAAACAGAGCATCGTAACCATATGATAGAAATCTATGTTGTGATTTCTGATATTAAACTGAAGATACATCAAGTCGAACTTACATGATGGTATATGTAACAGAGACATTCTGGCATGAATCTCAAGTTAGCTGCCTCACCCCAAATCAGTAGGTAGAGACCCATATAAAGAAGCTTTCGCTGCTGCACTTCTTGTTGGATAGTTGGCAACCTAGAGATGGATTGGGCAAAACTTTTAGAGAAGCAGTAACTTTATTTCCTTCCAAGTGAAAGCAACAAGATTGAAATGCAATGGTTGTCAACAAGTTCAAAGGAGTTAACATAACATAAATGCAAAGTAAAAAAAAAAAACAGTTGTGCGACTGAGCGTACCATAAACTGCTTTTGCGGCCAAGGTACTTGCACCACTTCTTATAATTCTTAAATAGTTTCTTCATTACAGCATCCAGAGCACGGTCATCCAACTGAAGAAATAAAGCCCCACAACACCGCATGAGTACGATATCATCACGATACCAGTAGGTAAATTCTTTGCAAAATTTTGAATGGAAACGGAAATGCGCACCTTGGGTGTCTGATCAGCCTTGGGTACTTCTCTTATGTGCACATTTGCAAGTAACAGTATCAGATGTTCTCTTTGGTTGGATACATTATCTTTCTGCGGGAAAATTATGTGATTGCTTTCGTCATGTCAAAGTAAACCTGTACACAGAGAATCACAAAGAAGTTACCTGAAACCCGAACATAGCCTGTAGCCAATCAAGAAGGTCTTTGCCAGTACTCTTCTCATCAGTCTTCTTTTCCTGGTCCTTGGGCCATGGAAGGCCTCTGATGTTGCGAAGAGCATAGACAGAAGCTTGGATCTACATAATTTCGCAGAAAGTTAATTTTCTCTTGGCTCCCTTGTCATGTTGTATTAGAAGCTAGGAGATAGAGGGAACCTCTGGGAATTGCATGATAGCTTGCTTAGTACTGTCGGGGTCGAGGGGCAGAATATTGTAGGGAACATAGAGCTTTTGCTTTTCCTCGACTTTATTATGTGTATCCAAAATCTGTGTGGGCAAGAAGGAGAATGAGCAAGACAGTGGAATGGATGAGAAGCAGCAGAAGAAAATAATATTGGAACGCGTCCCGCACCGCTTGGTCAACTTCGACAGACTGGGAAACATTGACGGCTCTCAAGACCTCGAACAAGACAGCAGCAGTCTGATAAGCTTTGGTGAGCAGCGCACTGAAAGAAGAGGCAATGTCAAGCAGATATATTATTATTCATACGAGGACCTGGGAAGGGAAGCAACTAGTTACGCACCGATCAGCCTTGTCTGCGGCATTCTGAAGCGCTTGGATGTACTTCTTGTAGTACTCGCGGTAGAATCGCTGCATTTCTCTGGCATCGCTCTGGTGCACCCTTCCTTTCAATGTGGGATCGTTCTCTCTCTCGAGCCTCTGGAGAAGCGCGGTTTTGAACTGACGAACACCGCGACCGCTGGAAGTGGGGTCGAGACGGTGCGCCTTCTCGAAAGCATAGAAGCGACCTGAGAGCAGCAGGCGGATGGGGATTCAGCAGCTGACGAATTGGGGGGAATAAGAGGAGGAAGAAGAAGAAGAAAACTCACATAGGTATGCTACTCGTGGGTTAGTTGCCTCGACCTCGTTTGCTACACGGAGGATGGGCGCGATCTCGACGAGCGAGGATGGCACGACCTCACTGTCGAAGATGGACTCGCCGAGGTTGCCGACCGTCTGCGTCCTGAGCAGGCGCCTCCCTCCAGAAGCCCCCGCCCCCGCCGGCGACGGCGAGGGGAGGACGAGATGTCCGGCCGCCTCCCCGGCGCCGCCATGCCTCCTCCTCAAATCCTGGTGTCCTACTGCGCGGGGGAAGAAACCCTAGATAGATAGATTTGGCCCGCGGTGTGGAGTGGAGTGGAGTGGGGAATGGGCAGTGAATCGATCTACTCTCCTGATGATGGGGGTGGTAACGGAAAAGAGGACGACGAAGGAACGCGAGGTTTTGTTTGGGTTTTTGAAATGGAAGTCGCCTCCACGGAGAAGAGGCCCTGACTTGACGGAATTCACGCTTCTGCCACCATCCGCTTCTTTTTTTCCTTTTTTTCTCATCAGTGTATATATAGATAGAGAGAGAGACAAGGCGGGAGGGGTAATGACGTGATTAGGTACGGTGTAGGAGGTCATTCGCTCGTGGCACCTGAGCACGTGGGGCCCGACCACGCAGGATCGTCGTTTCTGGTCTCGTCGTCGTACTCCGCGCCACGCTGTTTTCCTGCCTCCTCCTCCCAATTTCTTTCTTCTTTTTCTCTGCCCAAAAAATATATATTTCGTCTTTTCCTTTTTATTTTTCTCTATATAAAAGGTATTTTATTCTTTTTCTTTTCGGCTTCCGGCCGGCCCTTTCTGCTCAACACGCACCTCCTCCTCCTTTGTCATGAATGTTGTACTTACTAGGTAAGTTTCGAAAGAAAAAAAACAAACAAACAAACAATGAGGTTGATGGAGCCCGGCTTCAATGCAGTACTGTAGAGCAATCAAAGAAGCTGGTGTGGTGAGGTGGGAACGCTTTGGACTCTGTTTGGATCGGATTGGAGTTTTGAGCACCGAACGAAAAGGCAAATTGAAGAAATGTTTGGAAAAAGACAAATTGATTAACAGGAGATGCATGTTACTCAAGAAAAGCAGATCTTGTCACTACAGTAGATGCATGATCTAGCAGCAAGTAGTATGTGATCCATGACCACCGTGGAAAAGGGACTTTTCCTCACCAATCTTTTCTCTTTTTTCTCTTTATACTACTCCCTCTGTTTCAAATTATAAGACGTTTTTGACTTTCATACTTCACGTTTGACCGTTCGTCTTATTTAAAAAATTTGTGCAAATATTATTAATTTGATTATGATTTGTTTTATCATTAAAGATATTTTGTAAATGACTTATTTATTTGTATATTTGCACAAAATTTTTGAATAAGATGAGCTGATCAAACACAATCTCGGAAAGTCAAAAACGTCTTATAATTTGAAACGGAGGAGTAGTATAGATATAGAAAAAAATGAAAAGTTACTGTAGTGCAGACGACGGGTGTTTGTTTGGCTGCCATGCGTCCATTCGTCCAATTGCGTTCCATGTGACAACAAAGCTACTGCGACGGTTGGTTGGGTCCAAACCAGCTGAGTATCCAAATTCAAAGGCCCAAATTAATATCAGCTCTAGTACTTTTCATTGAAATAAATATGATTCGAGTGTGCTGCCAAAGAAAGGTTACATAGCTAGCAGAGTCTCGAAAAAAAATACATAGTGCCAGCAGATAATTAATAAAAAAAGTGTTGATAAATGATGTCATTATTTGAGCCTCACTGATTCTCTGTATCAAAAAAAATTGAGCCTCATTTGATAATAATCATAAAAAATAGTAGGTAGGATTATCTAATTAACTAACATCATCCGATGGTATGGATGATTTATTGGATGAACAGAGAAAAAAAAAGAGTGGCCTTCAGTGTTGTTGCTGCTGCTGGGTGTTGTTATTTTCCTCGGCAACGGCTGCTTTTTTCTTGTTTGCTCCGACGTTGAAGAACTCGATGATGACTTCGAGTGGGAGTCCCTTGGTCTCTGGCACCTTGAGCGCGACGAAGACGAGGGCGAGGCAGCAGACGACGGCGTAGAAGCCGAAGACTCCGGCGAGTCCGACAGAGTTGAGCATGACGGGGAGGCTGTAGGTGACGGCGATGTCGCCGAGCCAGAAGGTGAGGGAGCAGATGGCGATGCAGATGCCACGCACGCGCGTGGGGAAGATCTCGGCGCAGAGGATGTTGGGGATGGGGCCGAATCCCATGACGAAGCAGCAGAAGTAGACGATGACGCTACCGGTGGAGAGTGCGGCGTGGGCGGTGGTGGGCATGGGCAGCACGTTGGCGACGATGAGCACGAGCAGAGAGAGGATGAGCACGGGGATGGTCCAGAGCAGCAGGCTGCGTCGGCCGGAGACGTCCATGAGGCGCATGGCCACGCCGATGCTGGGCATCATGAGCAGCGTGGTGAGGCCGCTGATGAGGATGGAGGTGGAGTCGGCGCTGAGGCCGAGGCCGGCGAGGAGCACGCTCACGCCGGCCTGGTCCAGGATCTGGGGAGTGTAGTAAAGAACGCCGTTGATCCCAGAGAACTGCAACATTAGTTTATTTGTTTGTTATTCCAGGAGGAAGAGGAATTGAACAACTACGTACAGCATCATTTTGTTTGTTATTCCAGGAGGAAGAGGAAGACAGGCGGATGGAGGAAATAATTATAAAAAACATACCTGCTGGAGGATCTGGATCATCATTCCGCAGAATAGCGCGTGCCTGACTCCTGGTGCGAGCAGGTCGCGCCACCAGGTGGTACCGGCGGGCTGCTTGGTGTCGGGCGGGTTGGCCAGGGCCGGTGTTGGGCTCTGGCCGATGAGCACGTCCTTGGTGTAGAGCATGGAGCGGCTGACGAGCGCTGCGGCGTGCACGTAGTCGCCCCCGGCGGCCTCGCCCTCGTGCATGTACATCCTCTTGACGCCGCCGCGCGTGACGCCGTCGGCGCCGACGTCGTGCGTCCACTTCCAGGCCAGCTGCCAGCCGCCGCCGATGCCCATGGTGCTGGCCGTCTCGGTGATGCTGCTGTGGCGCTCCATGGGCTGCTGCTGCTCGGTGGTGCTCTGCCGGGACAGGAGAGGCTTCTGGAGAGGAGCAACAGCAGCGTCGTCGTCGTCATTGTCGTCCTCTGATAGGTACTCCTCCTCCTCATCATCATCATTATCATCCTCATCCTCTCCTAAAGAAGAAGAAGCAGCAGCAGCAGCAGGGACATTCGGATTCTCCTCGTCCCAATCAGCAGCAGCAGCAGCAGCGGGAGCGAGCATGCTGCCCATGTTAGGGAAGAGGGTGCTGCCACGCGCGCTGCTGCGGAGGCCATCCGAGGCCGAGGGCATCCTGTCGTGGACGCTGCCGAAGAGCGCCACCACTGGATCCTTGAGTTGGTCGTACATGCTGCCCTGCCGGGACAAGCCCCCGCGGCGGCGGCGGCGGTGGACGAGGGCAAGAGCATGCTGCCGCGCCCGCTCGGCACCGGCTGCGCCACCCACGACAACCCCTGCTCCGGCCCGTAGAGCGTCACCTCCTCCACCCCGCCGGACGACGCCGCGGGCCCCACCACGTACTCCTCGATCTCCGTCTCTCCTCCGCCGCTGCCGAGGCCCTCCACCAGCAGCGCCAGCTCGCCCGACACGTCGTCGCGGCAGCGCAGCATCTCCAGCACGGCCCGGGCCTCCTTCATGCGGCCCTTGCTCACGAGCCACCGCGGCGACTCCGGCAGGTACAGCACCGTCAGCGCCATGTACACGAGCGACGGCAGCGACAGCGACCCCAGCATCCACCGCCAGCTGGCGCCCGGGGACAACGTCATGGCGAAGATCATGCAGTAGGAGGCGCACATGCCGAAGGACCCCGTGAACTGCGGCAGCGTGTTGAGCAGCCCGCGGATCTCCGGCGGCGCCGTCTCCGAGATGTACACGGGCACCAGCGTCACCGCCAGCCCCACGCCGAACCCGTCCACCAGCCGCGCCACCAGCAGCACCGCCACGCTCGAGGACCACGCCATGATCAGCCCGCCCGCGAAGTAGAGCGCCGACGACGCCACCAGCATCGGTCGCCGCCCCACCATGTCCGCCACGGGCCCCGAGAAGGTGGTGATGATCGTCGCACCGATGAGCGACATGGCCACCACCAGGCCCTCCACCGCCGGCTGCGTCTCCAGATGGAACTCGCGCTTGATGTACAGCACCGATCCTGCGATCGTCGCGTTGTCCCATCCCTGCAGGAGGTTGCCGATGGCCGCCGCGATAGCCACCACCACTGCGCCGCCCCTCATCTTCCGTCGTTCCTTACTTATCAATCTCTTCTCCGGTTACTGCCGCCGCCGGGATCACAGACAAGAACAAATTAAATAAATATTAGGCATTTAATTTCCTCTCATCACCACCACAAGAAGAGGACCACCCTTCGCGGATCTCTTCTCTAGTCTAGGCTAAACAAATGAAGGTGAGACGGGTTCGGGAGGAAAAGTAGGACTTTATTTTGCATGCACAGAGATCCATCCTAAAAGCATGCATGCCCTCACCAAATGCCACGCCCTACATTTGATTTTTTCTTTTTCTTTTTTTACACATAAACCAACAGCCCAATGATTTCATCATCAAGTCAATGAGTTTTGGTTGTTACAAAATGACATGTAGCTTTTATTCGAAAAATCATAAAATAAAATAACTTAACAAAAACCACAACCGTGTAATATAATATTGACAACCACTTTTATCGAAACTCCTTGATTATCGTGCTCCACAAGTTAGGTGGAGTTGAAGCTGTATATATAGGTGGAATTTCGTTTACAACTAAACACAAGTTAGGGACACTCACTGCCTAAAAATCCTCTCACGAGCCTGGAAATTTTATTTCATTACCCGCGGTCTGCTCCATAGTGTTTTGCGGATGAAATCATCGCTTCCTCAGTGTGTTACAAACAAGTTTGTGTTTATTTCAATATCAGTGAACAAGACTTAGATTACGGTAAAAGTTTGTATGGTGACTACATATAGGACACTGAAAAGAAAAAAAGCAATGGTTCTATCTGTATTCGCTATAAATTCATTTTGGTCTTGCAAACAGTATGAGATTATGATGGTTATCCGTAAAAATAATACAGTAAGGGACAATTCTATTTCTACATATTATCTTTTTGTCTCAATACATTAAAATGCATTATCGCTACATTCCTTACCTATGTGGGTTTTAAGCATTTTTTTCCTAATTGCTTGCATAGTTTGGTTTACAGAATAGGGGCTATTGCATTTTTACCCGTGGTTCAAGGTTCAATTGTGGTTTTACCTCCCATTTTTTAACTTTGTGATTTCACCCAAGCGATTTCAAAACGAAGGCAAATAAGTTTACCCCTACTAGGGATAAAACGAACGCAAAAATGTCAACGATATCAACAATTTAATTATTGAGGAAGTAAATATTCTGGAGGCAAAAAGTTGCTGAACAATGAAACGAAGCAAGTTTCCTTTTCTAGATTCAAACAGGTGGCACTGATCTAGACAATACAATACACATACTACAAATGGAGATGGGATTTTACAGCTGGGATGGGATTGAATGAAACAAGTTCTACAAGGGAGAAGACAGAGATGAATGAACGAATTAATGGAGTGTTCCTCCTGCATGACACGGCCTACGTACCGTCCTACTAGCCAACGCAAGACAATCTTCTCCCTAGTAAATTAAGCTTAGATTCTTTGGTTCTCAGTCGTCGATCTTGATGAACTCGTAGTCTTCCTTTTTGCCCGAGCCACCGGCTGCGCCCGCGTGCAGGCCGGTGCCGTCTTCATCGCCGACGGTGGTGGTGGGCTTCCTCTCGGGTGAGAGCGATGGCACCATCGCCGGAGCCCCGTGTGGGGCTGCCACCGGCCTTGGTGGAGCTGCCGCCGGCGGAGGGGGACCCGGGGCCACCGTGCTTGGAGTTGGGGGCCTTCTTCTTGACACCTGCACGCCAGTTCTTGAGAGCCTTGGAGGTTTGGTCATCGAAGATGGACTGCTTCATGTTGGAGCCCATCTGAAGGGAGGGAGGGTTTTTTTGTTTGTTAGATATACCATAAGATTGTCTACTCCAACTTGTTTGGGACAAAAAGTTTTGTTGTTGTTGTTGTATAAGATTAGATCTAATGAGGAGAAAAAACTAACCTGAGAGACAAGCGCGTAGAGTGGGAGCGTGACGTAGCTGCACAAGAACTGAACCACCGCTCTGCATCCACAGGGAAAACATGTATTTATTTATTTTGCTATCAAAAGAAAGAATAGATAGAAGATATGAAGAGGCATGCATACCCAAGGCAGAGTCGTGCAAAGACGAACTGTTTGGACTCGTTGAAGCACGAGTCCATCCCATACTCGTACTATATATATATATATATATATATATATAGAGAGAGAGAGAGAGAGACATATAGGGAATCGTTGAGAAGAGTGATCAGTGAAAGAAAGTAAAGAAAATGTATAGGAAATAGGAAAATACTTACGAGGATCCATAAGAAGTAGATGATCTGGAAGCCATTTTGGAAGAGCGTGAAGTGGATGAGGAAGAGCACGAAGGTTGGCCGCGCGAACCAAAAGTAGGAGTCGCTGACCTGCACGAGAGGGATGCCCTGGATGACGGCGTGGCGCTCGGTGATGTCGATGGCCATGCGGCAGATGATGCCCTGCAGCTTGGTGCCCACGGAGAGGATGATGACGACGGGCATGATGGAGATCCACAACATCGTGTGCCAGCCGTTGACGTTGAGGAAGAGGAAGATGAGAGCGGAGGCCCACAAGGGAGGACTGATCCCCACGATCACTTTGAAGTCGTCCTCCAGGGAGCGCTTGATGTATTTCTGGAAGTCGAATTTGCTGCCGGGGGCCAGATGCACCTATATATATATATATATATATAAGCAACCTCTTTTCATGATTATCCTTGTTTTGTTTCACTTTGATCAATAAGAGAGAAAAACATTGCTTACATTGACGAAGCTGTGTCGCAGCGCGCAGTAGTCAGCCCTCCTCACGGACCTGAAGAACTGCCTGAAGAAGTTGCTCTACACATATATAGGTAGATATAGATCCCATAAATGAATATAATTTACTAATCAATACTCCCTCCATTCTTTTTTATGACGTTAGAACACAAAGTTTAGTTCGAAAATGAACTAATCTTCTTGTCGTAACGTCAAGAAAATTAAAAAAGAATAGAGGGAGCCGAAATATATCCTACTGTAGTACTTACGATGTAGAATGATGCTGGTGTCTTGTTGAGGACATTCATGTGCTGCCTGACGAAGGACGTCTCGTGAGTGAAGCGGAAACGCGTCGGGTCTGCACGCATGCAATTTAGGAATTAATAATAATAAATTTGAATCTAAAAAACAACAACAAAAGGACACAATATATAAATAAATTTGTAACCATTGGAGAACTCGTAATCCTGCCCCGCAGCTTCCTTCTCCCACTCCTTCCATCCTCGAATCTTGGCCCTTCCCAGCGCCATGGTGATGGCACTGTACATGACGTGGAACACCGCGAGGAAGAAGATGAAGATGTGCAGCTGGTGCAGGCCATTGATGGAGATGAGCGACACCTTGCCGTCGGGGCATTTCGTCTTCATGTTGGCCTCGGCCAGGAACCGATGATTACTGTGGAACAACAGGGAGGAGAGGTGCTCCGCAGCCTTGGCAGCGCCCTCGGGCTTATTGCCTCCTCCTCCTTCTCCTCCTCCTCCGGCGGCGGCGGGCTTTGGTTCCTCGTGGGCGGCGCCTCCGATATGAATCTTGCAGGGGAGCATCGTGTTTGCCGCCGCCTCCGAGATGCAGATCTTGATGATGTAGTTCTGCCCGAAGACGAGCAGCAGGGAGATGAATCCTAGCACCATCAGCTCCGCCTTCACCTTCTCCAGGGCCTCCACCATGGCCTTCTTCTTGCGGTGCGAGAAGAACTCGCCCACGTGGTGGAGCCCCTTCTCCAGGAGGATGGAGATGAGCACGATCACGCCGCACACCGACGCCACGGCCCATGTTGGCGTCTGGTCGAGCTCGCGCGTGTTGCCGCCGCCGCCGCCACCTCCCCCCATCCCTCAGCAGGTTGATTGATTATTAATTAGCTACTCCTAGGTAGCTAGAGGAAAAAGGGCCGGTGAGGGAGAGGATTATTGATTATTTGCTCTTGGCCAACCGAGAGGAGCGAGACAATGGATGGGCATCATTCCTTGAGTTTGCTCTTCTTCTTTTTTGGGGGCCATAAATTTGCAGAGGACGCGCGCAAAGAGTGGAGCCTTCCTTCATCCATCCATCATTGGCCTCCACCTCGCCACCTATTACTCCCTAGATTATATATTATTATGATAATATACTCCCTCTGTCCACTTTTATAATTTTTTCCATAATTACAAGACTATCTCCCTCCCCCAATGGTTAAATGATTTGCGCGTGTATGCATATATGGAGCATTGTGGTTCCGTTGGGAAGTACTTTTGGTGCATTATCTAAATGGTTCTGTTAGAAAACTTAGTGATATCCAGAACTAAAGATTTCTTTTCTTTTATCATCTTTGTTGCTTGTATCTTCTTATAATTATACAGAGTTGTGATACAAGGCAGCAAAGTCTCTTTTTGTCCAAGTATTATAATAAGTTCACTTTGGGCACTAATCTTGATTTCAAAGAAAATTTCCATTCAAGGTAGCCATCTTGACGTTACCTTGCATTTTATTCTTACTCAAAACAGATACTATTTATTGCCACGCACTAATACAGAACGTAGTTGCAATAGCAATTGCTCTCTGAATCACATTTGTATTACTGAGTCATAAGATAGGTGGATATCTGAAACACTGATTCAAAATAGTCGGGGATAGAAAATGCTCATTTTTATCTACAGATGAATAATTTGTTGTGCTTGCGGTGCCATTGGACTTGGCAGGGAAGAACATCAAAAGTCATTTCTAATCAAATATGTCTGTATCTCACTCACTTCAAGTCATTGTTATAAACCTTTTCCATATTTAACCATAAGCATCCCAATTCCATCTATCTATTTAACATTTTTTCGTTAAGATAGTCTAAGTTTTACAACAACTAGCTTCTACGCACAAGTATGTTCAACGTGACACTATAAATGCATCTCCATACTGAAGATGCCGAATATACTTTTTTGTGGTACAACTGCAATAAAAAAGGACTATTTTCTAAAAACAATAATGTTGTTAACATTGCTTGATCCTCTTTATCTTGTATGCACATATTCTTTTTTTATGGCGCAATAATTCATACTGAAAAATAAGTACGAAATTTTAAGTAATGATTCTATTCGCAATTAGATTTTAGAAACACACTGTTTACAAGATTTAATAGGATATTCTGTCTTTTCTTTCAGAGGAGCAGTTTTCTCTTGATAAAAACCACCACTGAACACTAGAATATCCATGGCGCAACAACAAAGGTTTTATTTATGTGGTAGTGAAGGGTATTTGCAGTCTTAGTTCCTGTGGAGAGGCTGCATTAAACCATTCAGAAGCCCCTTAAATTGATTTTTTTCTACTCTTCTTAGATATATCATCTCCATTACTTTTTCAGCTAGCTGTTGGATTCGTTTATCCTTTATTCTCTCAAATACCTCCTCGGTCAGTTGTTAAATTAATTTTGCCTCAGCTATCTGACATGCATATCAATTTCATGAAGAACATGTGTATAATATAATACAATCGATCCAATGATAATATAATTCAATGTATTTTGAAAAGGGAGATTGTAATGTTGTAAAAAATAAACTTTATTAGAAACATAAACTGTTTTAAGTAGTTACAAAGTATATATGACTGCAAGATAGTATATGCAAAATTTTGTTTGTCTAACTTCATCATCTAACTCCGCTATAACTGAGATCAACTGCTGTATTACTGATTTATGATTCATAACTCAAAAGTCAAGTCGTGGTGATGAATTTTATTATTCATAGTCCATATGATGGTTGTCTTTTCATTATATGAACTTTCCAATCGCTAGGAAATAATACATGTTTGGACATTGGAGCGCTCTATCGATGGATGCACATCTATGAAATGAGAGTCGAAATTGATGGAATTATTGATGTTTTGATAAAAATATTCTTTTTTTACAAAATGCTATAGGCAATAGCTTCCGCTATAGCGGCACTATATCCCCTATAGCTTTTTTAGGAGCACTCTGCTATATTCTATAGCCCGCTATTTAAAACCGTGATTGTGTCGTGGTTAATAGTTTGAGATGAGGGTCATAAGACACTATCCTACCTTTCTAGTTTTATTTTTTGAGAGTTCCCTCCCAAACGAAGCAGCCCAACGGAGGCCATGTCCGCCCTAAAAAAGGGAAAGAAAAGGATCTGCTCTAAAAAAAAGAAAAAAAAAGAAAAGAGGCCCAAGCGCGGGAAGGCTGCCCGGCCCGGGCGGCGGAACTCCCGCGCCGGCGCTCTACCCTCCCCTTACTCCTCCTCCTCCGCCTCCGCCGCCGCCGCCAGGATGAGGATCGCACCACTCCACCCCGGCGGGCCTCCCTTACTTCCTGTCGCGATCCCCGCTCTCTTTGGCCATTCCATCCACGCCAACATCCGTCGAGGTCAGTTGCTCCCCCTCTCCGCCTCTCGTCTCGTCCCACGGGACCTTCATCAATCATCAGGAATGCCCACAAATCATATGCTATTGCACAAGTTTGATCGAGGGTTTCCCCAAAATATGCACATGGAGTCTTCAGACCCCCAATATGGGATCAAAATAAAACATATCTGTCGATCTAGCAGAATATACATCCAGTGATACAAGTTGGTTGCTGTGCACCCCCCAACACCTCATATGATACACCCCAGTAACAAATCCACCTAAAATTCTCCACATTGCATGATCCGACAAGGGCTCCTGTTTCTATCTAGCCTATAATAACCTGTTTTAAGTCTTTTGTTTTTCTTGTGGCTAGTTCTGGCTATTTCTCAACGAGCACGGCAGCAATAGCGATTTCCCATACGCCACAGGAAGGGCTAATAATTTCTTCCCTTTGCCAACATAGGCCCTCTTCGTGAAGTTGTTGTAATCATTTGCCTCAATCTCATCCAGGATTTGCCGATACAACAATAGAGAGGCCCAGACCTGCAATAACGAATCCCATTTTTTCACACTATTATATATTATGCGCTAAACAATACACTGCTGGTTAGCGTGCCAAGTCATTCATTCTACTTACTGGCCATCTGCTAGCTTGTGACAGCTCAGTCACCCCTCTCTCTGCTTCCTCAAAAAACATCCTGGCCCTCTTGATTTGCTTCTTCATGAAATTTCTCCAACGGTTTGTCACGACACCATTGAAGATGTCCTCATCAGAGAGCCCTGCCTGTGCCAGTTCATCTTGTGGCAGATATACCCTTCCCCTTCTTGCACTGAAAAACATGGCAGCCACGGCAAAAAAATGTTATAATCGTGTCGCTTCTAGGAAGAATCTGTGGAGAAAAGTTTTTTTTTTTGGGTGCTACTTACTCCTCACCAACATCCCGGAGTATATTTGTGAGCTGGTTTGCAATCCCAAGAGCCAAGGCAGCACTATACACACTTTCAGTTGTTGCCTTAGACTCAGGTGCGATGCCCATGACTGGTACACTCATTAACCCCACAGTTCCTGCAACATAGTAGCAGTACATGTAGAGCTCATCAAAGTTCTTATACCTCGCCTTTCTAAGGTCACTCCGCATCCCTTCAATCATGTCCCTGAATGGCTGGCATATGTGCATAGCATAAGTGTTAGTCATCATAAAATGGGCATACAATTTGTAAAACCACTAACCAAGGCTGATAATGTTCTCTCCTCTAGGCTATTTCCTGCATATTTGTCTTCCTTTTCCTTTAGAGTTCATATGAATAAGTTTCACTTTTCCAATTCTTACAGTTAACTCTACATTATTGGCTCATGTCCATGTTTTGCTGTCAGGACCGTGGTTCCAGCAACAGTTTGTTCTAAAAGTTCTTGCAATTTCCCAGTTTAGTGAAACAGCTTTGACCCAACGTCTGTACAGTTCTTGTCACAAGGTCTTAGCCCAGTACATATGTGCAAGGTTGCTTGAAAAGTGTATAGTTTTGTTTCTTAGAAAATTACTTCTTGTATACCAAGTCAGTCTAGTAACCTTGGACGACTGAACTGTTGAGTTCTAATTGCCCAGGAAAAAAATACTGTCCTACAGGGAATCTAATCCTCATAAGGAATGCCATCAACAATTGTGTAACAGGAGTATAAATTGTTTTGAATAGACTATTATTGCGCTACCCAGATACATTAGTTGCTACCTGAATGTCTATGGGGAATCTTGTAATTGTATCAGAGAGAGCAGCGTCAAGCATGTCGTAAGGTCGTCCAGCGAAAAGATCCTCAAGTCTCTTCTCCCATCGGTCCAGGGCTGTTGGAGTAATGTAGTTGGCATTCGGACCATCTACAAGCTCATCTGTCCTCCTACACCACACTGCAGAAACAACACAATTAGATATCTGAAGGAGGAATTCGAATGGATATTTAGTACTTTTAAGATTGATATTATTTGGGGGTTTCCATGTCAAGAATATGTTCTTATCACTTTCCACATGGTCTGAAGCCATTTAGTAGAATTTTAGTGTGTACCAAAAGCCTATATCAGTGCCACATATTTCTATAAAAAATACATTAGACATCGGTGCGCACAAATACATGTCGTGGAGGTCAACAATGTTTCTTTTCATAACAAAAGAAAACCCACACCAGTACCTTCAAAAGTAGGCAAATTTTCTTTTAGATTCTTGCAAGTTGCTGTTATTTACATATGTTGACTCATAGTGCATCCAAACTCTAGGCACATATGTTTATATAAGAGATATAAACGAGTACCTCTAGTTGCAGTAACATTGCTGAAATAATTTATGATGATGCATATTAATTGGGAAAGAAGCAATAGAAGCGACAGAGGAGGAAGACATGTGGATTGTTCAGATACCATAGATGGCCCATATGGCGCGCCTTCTCTCCTCAGTCATCAACAAAGTTCCTGCGATGAACAGACATCATCTCATAAAAAATGGCATGGCAATTGATGAAGGGCATGGTGGCTGAGAGAGACTGAGGAAGGTAGGTACCGAGGTAAAAAGTCTTGGCATACTCCTCGCAGATCTCGCCGCACCGGGCGTAGGCCTCCTTGAGCCCGTTGCGCGGTATCTCCAGATTCTGGGGCCGAAGGTCAAGGACGGGCGGCGCCGGTGTGCGCAGCTGCCGCTTCAGCAATGCTGCCTGCTTGAGCACGACGTCGTACACCTTCTGCTCGGAAGAGACGACGGCCTCTCCAGCCGGGTTCACGGCCAGGCTGGAGTACACCACGGAGCTCCTGCCCGGCTCGATCCCAAGGCATGCATACTTGAGTGAGCAGAGCATCCACCGCCGGGGCGGTGCCCTCTTCTTGAGGCCCCCGTGATCGGAAGAAAGCCCGGGAGATGCTGCTCTTACAAGCATGATGGCCATTGGACCCAAGATGATCGATCGGCTCCCTCTTCTGCACCCAAGGTATGTGTATGAGCTCTACTGGGATGATGACAGGAAGAGCGCACTCAGGGTGCTGGTGGCCGCACTATTGGCCAGTGTTTTGCTTACATTGCAGAGTCGGACATAGGAATATACTGGAGGGGGACTAGAACACCACTCACCTCTTATCAAGACTTTACGCTTTTCATCGCCAGGATTTCACACTACATGACCAAATTAATCACCATCGAGCAAAAGAGCACACTTGAGATGACAAGCATGCATCTCTTTTATTTATTGTCAAAAAAAAAAAAAACAAATGCTGCACACTAGTTATTAGCCTAGTACTTGGCCTAGCAAAAGAACAAAAAACTTCCCGTCTCCTTGTGCTCAGCGCTGTACTTGGTCTGTGTGTAGTAAGCTCCGGAGAAACAAGAGACGTGGAGAGAAGAAGGGCCAGACGAGGATAGATAGGCTTATCACCAAACTCAGATGGAGTGCTGAGGTTGCGTACCCCCGAGCCCGCTGAGTGGTGACACCTGGAAAGGTCCGGATTCACCCTGTCCTACGAGGCACTGAGTGACATGGCATGCAATTCCTGGCCGCACGCTTTCGGTTTCAGGTAACTGACGAAATGGTCCTATTCTGAATGCTTATTTACCTTTTCGATTGCAGCTTTGCTATGAAATTTTTCTTTAACCATGTTGCACGGCGCGCCGTAGGTATGTTCGGATTCCGATGATAGAATCTGATGGTTTTGTTTTCGAGTGTTACTGCTCCTTCCTTCTAACGGGTTGTTTTTCCTTTACGGTACTGAGGTGTGTTTTCCCATAACTATGCAAACACTAGATAGGAAATCAACAAGCATCCCAACATATTTAAGTTTTAAACAAGCCTCCTACCCAACATACGAGCACCTTTCACTTGATCAGATATATATGTGGTTGGGTTATATAAAAAAAGAAGATATATGTGGTTGGGAGTTTGGTGAAGGGCCAGACGATAAAAAAACGTGCGTTCCCTCACTTGGTGGGTGTGAGGTGCACAGGCACTAGCACTATGAATTGCACTTGTGTGGTGGAGCAAAAAATATAATCAGAAATTGTGTACAAGTTGGGTTGACCTTTTGACCTGTTGGGTAAACTGTATGCCTACGGCATTGAAATATTGCAAAGTGAAATTGAGCTTGACATTGCAGGACTCTCACATGCATTGTGTTTAATTTGTCTTTGATAATGTTGATATTTTGGTCGCACCTAGAAACGGTGGTTGTGAGTAAAATTGTGGGACCCTCGCAATTTGAAGCTATTTGCTGGATACTCCATGATCATCGGTTTAATAGTCTGCTCCTTCCTTCCCCAGGATAACTGCAGATCTTGATACCAAGAAGTTGAAGTTTTCAAATGCCACTTAAGTCGTGTGATATGAAACTAAAGCAACATATTTCTCTGGATTTGAACCTAAGCTAATGAGGGCAAATGCGGCCCAAGTAAGCCCAGTACCTGGCAAGTGCCTGGGCCTTTACATAATTTGGACCAATCAAATTTAAGTTAAGTTGGGTCATTGGGTGTCCCTTGATTTCCTGGACCAGTCAAATATTGACCCGTTTTGAGATTACACGGCTTGCTTTTTTATATTGCTGGTCGACTTTTCTCTGCAGCAAATGACATACCAGAAGCATGAACATCGAATCATTCAGAGTTTAAATTTCTTTGAAGAAACATTCAGATTTTATTTCAGACAGCCACTATCAAGACGTGAATTATTTTATCGAGAAAAAGGCTTTTCCAACTCAAATGTGCACTTAAGTTTGATCGCTTTTTGTGGCAGTGGACATAAGTTTTTTTTTGAATTGGAATATGGATTCCATTAACTAGGAGCTGACAGTGGACAGAAGTTTTGATGTCGTGATGATGAGCAGGATACCACGAGCAGGTCTTATTATTCGTACTGGTATTTCATTTATAAAATCAAGATAATCGGATCTTGTTCACCATAATAATCTGATTGTTGTTCTTTGGACCTGATATGCTACTATACAAGCTCACACTAGTGCTCCGATTTTGACATTGCAGAGATTGGTCCGAAAACTGCTTCAATGTATTTGCCTTGGCTTGCTTAATAAATTCGGAGTCTTTTGGATTGAATCTTGAATGGAGAAAGTTAATCTTATGGTAGGAAAAGGTACTGATTGGTGCTGCCCTAGCCCTAGTATTGGTCACCTGTCAGTACCACATGGCACACTGCAGCGTCGCCCGTGAACGATGGCATTGCTGTGTAGTAGTAGTATCTGCATACGTGAGACTTTTGACCCTTGATTCGTTTCCCTGTCCTTTTGGTACTCCATTGCATTTGTCCTCTTGACTGTACGAGCGTTTTAACTTGGCATTTACGTTCGCTTCAGGCTCTATGCATTTGATGGAGAGTGAACTGAAGGAGATGGAATGCCATCTCTGCCCTGCAGTTTCCCATGATTGCCTGCATCTTCAGAGCTTTGAATGCTGAGATACTTCATCCGTCGAAAAATATAAGGATTTATTGACTTTCAACTGCTATGTTTGACCACTTGTCTTATTCAAAATATTTACATAAATATAAAAATTAATAATTAATACATAAAATATATCCAATGATAAAACAAATTGTAAAAAAATAAATAACATTTTTTAAAAAATTTGAATAAGACGAGTAGTCAAAGCAGATACCGAAAGTCTATAGATACATCTCCCTTTTATGCCCACTCTCACTGGCGTTCTTATCTCCAATTTGGTTTGATCTGAAGATGTGCTTGTTGTTTTAATAATTTGGTTGAAAATTTGTGGTCAAGTCGGCCACGGGGAGATTAATATTGTCAGGTAGTAGCTCGGATGTTGAAATGTGTATTGACTGGATATAAATCTTGTAACTAGGCGAGGAGTATCAATTCAGGACGTGGTGGTCCTCTGCTGGCGAAGATGAAGACCAACTCACCTCAGCCGTGTACTTTATGGGACCCACTGTCAGCAATGAATAGTACTGAGTACGCCCTCAGCATTTTGTATCCCATGGAGCTGATTTCTACGGTATTACCATTTCAACGAAAATATCCTATGTTCTTAGCAACCAATGTAAAGCCTCCCAACCAACCAAGAAAAGAAATAGGACGGCAGGCGAGCAATAGCAAGGCCCACACAACACAATTCCCCTGCCACCGCCCACAGCTGCTCAAATAAGTATAGCTCCTCCCTACTCGCCTTGGCGTTTCTCTGCTCTACTCAAAGAGCAAGAGGGGTCCTGTAGTTTGCAAAGTTTCAACTACATCTGTGATTGCAAGCAAGGTTCAATCCCTCTTTTGTTTTCAACTTGTTTCCGCCATTCTGTGTCTTTTTCTCCCTGGAGAATCCTGTGTTTTCTTCTTGATTTCTGCGTCTGTCCCGTTTTTTCTTTTTGATTTCCCGGTGCGTTTTGCTGTTGATGTACAGCAACAGACCTTAGAGTCTGTGCCTGTTCATTTTCTCTTGTATTCTTGTGTGTTTGGTGTATGAATTCATATGGACGACCCGACCTCCTTCTGTACCTTCTCATTGTTTTTTCTTACCTGTTCCAAATCTTTCCTTGTTTGGTTTTGGAGTTATTTTCGAATTCTAAACCATATAGGGTGTTATGTTCTTTCCTCCGGTATAAGTTTATATGTGTTCTCATGTATTTTTATCTAGCTCTGGTTCAATTCAAAAACCAAACAAGTATGGACTTGACTGTTCACATTTTTTCTCCAGTTGCTCGAAATAGTTGACGAGTATGCTACATTTTTGTTAACTGTTTTTTTGTGACCTTGGTCTGTGAGTATTAGGAAGTTCAATTCATTCTAGTCTAGGTGGCCACTATAGACTCTCATTTTCTTCTCTTATGCTATCTAGAGCATACTGTAATTCAGAGTCTTGGAGATGGTGGCCTTGTTGACAACATTAAAAATACAAGTTTGCTGTGAACCTTGTTAGGCTGCTTTTTTTTTCTGTTTAAATCCCTGCGATTCGTTGCTTTACGATTTTTTTAAGCTAGGCATATGCTTGTATGCTCAATTATCATTAAATGCTTAAAACTGGCCTATATCCTCTTGGCAGATCACTGAGTTTGTCAACCTCACTTTTTTTGGCCATCCTTGGCATGGCATCTTGGAGACCAAGACAGCGGGGGTTTGGTGAGGGTTCACAGGATAATGAACCTGGTGGTGGCAGAGGTCCTGGGAGGGGTGTTCATGGCCGCTACCATCAACAATTCCCACAACGTGGTCGTGGAACAGGCTATTACCAGCAGCGACCTCAACAGCAGTGGCAGCCTACTGCTCCTGCTGCTGGGTATATGGATCATGGCCAGGCTTCCAGCGGAATCCGACCGCCACGCTACCTCGGTGGTGGTAGAGGTGGACACGAGACTGATCTGTCCTCCCTAGCTCCCGACCTGCACCAAGCAATGGAAACTTCCCATGAGACGGACATCGTCTCCTCACCAGAAGCAGGCTCTCCGGAGCTGTCACCAGGTGCTGATACTATTGAAATCACGGATCAGCTGAAACATTTGTCTGCACAAGATGAATCAGCAGTACGCACGGGTCAGGAGATTGTTCAAGCATATTCAATGTCATCCCCTTCCTATAAGTTTCCTCACCGCCCAGGAAGTGGAAGTATTGGCACCAGGTGTTTGGTGAAGGCAAATCACTTCTTTGCAGAACTGCCTGACAAAGATCTTCATCAGTATGATGTGTGTATTGGTATCACATTCAATGTCCTCTCCATGACTTATTAGATGTTCTTAACTTCTGAATTTTCTTTTCTGTCATGGTTTATCTCTTGATAGGTCTCAATCACTCCAGAGGTTACATCAAGAATCGTGACCCGTTCTGTGATGGAAGAGTTGGTGAGGCTGCACAAGGTATCATATCTGGGAGGGAGGCTTCCAGCCTATGATGGTCGTAAAAGCTTATATACGGCTGGACCATTACCTTTTACTTCAAAAGAATTTCACATCTCTCTGCTCGAGGAAGATGATGGTTCTGGTGTGGAGAGGTCTGTCCTGGATCTATTCTTGTTAACTTGTTTTATGATCCTAAAGGGAATCCACATTTAATTTGACATCTCTTATTGCCGTTTCTGTTAATCTAGGCGTCAAAAAACTTATAAGGTAGTGATTAAGTTTGCTGCAAGAGCTGATCTTCATCGTCTTGAGAAATTCATAGCCGGAAGGCAGGCAGAAGCTCCTCAAGAGGCATTGCAAGTTCTTGATATTGTCCTGCGAGAGCTGCCAACGGCAAGGTAAATGAACCTATAGGCGTCGCAGCATAGGGTAATTCAATTAGAACTGCATGGTGATGCTTTACACCCGTTGATTCGCAGATACGTGTCATTTGGTCGCTCATTCTTCTCTCCTGACTTGGGGAGGAGGCGTTCACTTGGTGAAGGATTGGAAAGCTGGCGGGGATTTTACCAGAGCATCCGTCCTACTCAGATGGGCTTGTCATTGAATATAGGTAAATCACTTACCTATATAAGCATGAAATACCTGGTGAAACTACTGGGACATTAATAAAGTATGTGTTAGCATCATATCCTATGTTTGCAATTCTGACCGTTAGGACCCCTCCCTCCTTTCCCTGAAAGAGTCGAGGTTTCTCTGCTCTGGACTTCTCTTTTACCTCTCTCCAGATTCAGAAAAAGGGAGGAAGAGAGCCTCTCGACTAGAGTCAAATTCTCAAAAAAGTATTGTTACTTGCATTACTACATATAAATAGATAAATATAATCACTTTTACCGGTTGAAATGCTACAAGTGGTAATTATATTTCCTCAAAGGCCACAAATGATTCGAAAATGCATTTCTACTAGCTAGCTTTATCACTGATAAGTTCTGATTCTATTGTTCAGTAGCGTTAACCCAGCTTCTAGTTGTGGGTTTTCCCTTACTGAAATCACAAAGCCATGGTGTTTTACATTGAACTGTCTTAACAGTGATGCTTGGAGTACATATTCCACAACTTACATTCGCCATATCACTTGCCTTTTTCAGATATGTCGGCTACTGCTTTCTTCGAGCCGTTACCTGTCATTGATTTTGTTGCTCAGCTTCTAAATACTGACATCCACTCCAGACCCCTTTCAGATGCTGAACGTGTCAAGGTATATTTAGCTAACACTTCATGTTCATAATTCACATTTTATCATTTCATTTATGGTTTCTGTAAGTTAGAGGCTGAATTCTTCAAAAAGAAAGAAGAATGTTGGCCACTGATTTTGGAAACCCAGTTCCCATAATGTCTTCTTAGTCTTGATTTTTCCTTAAGCAATAAAGTCTTGTTGACCTGTCATTTACTAACTATTTCAGCTCTAAACTCTGTGTTCTGGTGCAAAATTTTAGATCAAGAAGGCCTTAAGAGGAGTGAAAGTGGAGGTCACTCACCGTGGCAACATGCGGCGGAAGTATCGAATAGCTGGTTTGACATCTCAAGCTACTCGAGAGCTTAAGTATGACATTCCTAGTTTTTTTTTATGTTCTGTTGTGTTTAGCTATGCTCCATTTGGGTCATGTGTGCAGAGAAAAAGAAAAATATCCTATGGTGCTATTCATATTTTCCTAAAAATAATCGATGTTGTTTACTGCAGTTTTCCTGTCGATCAAGGAGGCACACTGAAGTCTGTTGTACAATATTTTCAAGAGACATATGGCTATGCCATCCAGCACACCTACCTGCCTTGTCTACAAGTGGGCAATCAGCAGCGCCCAAATTACCTTCCAATGGAGGTAAGCTTAATGCTGAAGCTAATCCTCTTGCTGTTTCATGAACGATTTATCATTCTGATTTATGTCAAACATTGGTACCCAAACATTTTTTCTCTTTTCATGTGTGCTTCTAATGCGGAGTTTACTCAGGTATGCAAAATAGTCGAGGGACAGAGGTACTCAAAGAGATTAAACCAGAGTCAAATAAGAGCCCTTTTAGAGGAGACATGTCAGCGCCCACATGATCGGGAGCGTGACATAGTTCAGGTATGACATTTTGTTTTGTTTTTTCAGTTCATTGGGAAACCTTCAAATGCATTTGCAAAATAAACCTATTGTTTGTGTCTACAGATGGTGAATCATAACTCTTACCATGAGGATCCTTATGCTAAAGAGTTTGGCATTAAGATCAGTGAGCGTTTGGCTTCTGTTGAGGCACGGGTTTTACCTGCTCCTCGGGTAGGTTGAAACCCACTTATGTTGAGGCAATCGCTTCACCCTCTGTGCTATATATAGCATTTCCTGTTTCAAAATGGATAATATCCTACCATCGCATGAGAAAGTGTGACATATCTCAAAATCTCCTGCAAAATTTTCAAACCCATTTTGTTTTGTTTCTTCTGATGCAGCTCAAGTACAATGAGACTGGTAGAGAGAAGGACTGCTTGCCTAGGGTTGGTCAGTGGAATATGATGAACAAGGTACTAAATATTTTACTAGGTTACTTTTATTTTCATGAAAGAATGGTACGCATAATCTTTTATTGGGAAACCTTTGCATTTGAGACATTTCACATCACAAAGCTTTAAGGAGAATGAGAAAGTTAGTGTCTAGTTAATTTTACACCTATTACTCGCTCAAATTACCTGCAGTGCAAAAATATTATTGGACCATCCATACAGATGCATTAGTCCCACATGGCTGTGGTATAAATCTTAGCACTAATTCTGTAATTGTTGATAAAAATAAGTGTTATGTACATATTTTTTGTTTTGACTAAAAACTTATAATTTACTTTCACTTTTCTTTATCCAGAAAATGGTAAATGGTGGTAGAGTCAGGAGCTGGCTGTGTGTCAATTTTGCAAGAAATGTGCAAGAGAGTGTTGCTAATGGATTCTGTCGTGAACTTGCTCGCATGTGCCAAGCGTCAGGAATGGCAAGTATCTCTGAAATGCTTATAGAAATGGCATGTATCCACTTCATCTTCTTGTTTATGGGAGTAATATAACAGTACATGACTCTAGGAATATGCTTTGGAGCCTGTTCTTCTGCCTATGTATGCACGACCTGATCAAGTGGAGCGAGCTCTGAAAGCCAGGTTCCATGACGCAATGAACATACTCGGACCGCAGCGCAAGGAACTTGACTTGCTTATAGGAATACTTCCTGACAACAACGGCTCTCTTTATGGTATCTAAACATTGAACTCTGTGCGACACTTCTATATCTATTCCTGCACTTTTGTGATTATGATTGGTGTTTCAGGTGATTTGAAGCGCGTCTGTGAAATAGACCTTGGGTTGGTTTCACAGTGCTGCTGTGCGAAGCAAGTTTTTAAAATGAACAAACAGATACTGGCAAATCTTGCTTTGAAGATAAACGTTAAGGTTGCTTTTATATAGGTTTATATTATTGTTTTGCTCGGTGTTTTCAGTTGGTGAATCCGACACAGTTCTCTCTCTCTCTCTCTTTCTTATGAAGGTTGGAGGAAGGAACACTGTACTGGTTGATGCAGTGTCAAGACGCATTCCTTTGGTCACTGACAAGCCAACTATCATTTTTGGGGCCGATGTAACTCACCCTCACCCAGGTGAAGATAGCAGCCCTTCAATTGCTGCCGTAAGTTGAACTATCAAGCTTGTGTTTTGTGACTCACAGTTTGCACATTAACTCACGATTATCTGTTTACCCTGCAGGTTGTAGCCTCCCAAGATTGGCCTGAGGTGACAAAGTATGCTGGTTTAGTTTCTGCTCAGTCCCATAGGCAAGAGTTAATAGAGGATCTATATAAAGTCACCCACGATCCACAGAAAGGAACAATCTGTGGTGGGATGATTAGGTATGCTCACCAAGGCATCTATCTACTCTTCCCTGTCGGTTTTTCCTACATCACAAGTAATGCATGTTGAGATTTACATTTTCAGGGAGCTGCTTATGTCCTTCAAAAGATCAACTGGACAAAAGCCTCAGCGACTAATATTTTATAGGTGTGTGAAACTTCCTCCATTGCTGTGGCACTCATGTTCCAAGATGTCATGATTAGTTAGCCCAGACATTTTATTGAGCCAATTGTGCATCTTTTCCTTTGATTGAACTGAATGTCATACATTTATGCAAAGGGGATAATGAAAATCTTTTTTCCCAAAAAAATGAAAAATTTGTGATGGATAAAAAACAACAATTATACGTAACACAAAAAAACTGGTTGGTTATATCCTGTTTCTTACTGGTTTTCATATGGATCAGACTAGATCTCGTTGCAGATTGATCATTATCAGTAATTGATACGGAAATAGGTTCTGACACCCTGCTGTTATGTGTGTGATCCAATAATGGTGTCTTTGATGGTTAGTAATATAGGAGTTTTCTGGTCCAAAATAATGGCCATTATTTTTTCACAACTAATGGTCATTAGTTGGATCCAATGGTGTAGATTAAATTTTAGAAGTTAACAACTAATGACCATTAGTAGGGGTAATATTTTCAAAATAATATGTTTATAATACAAAAATTCATCATAACTAATAAGCTAGTCAATTTTTACATGAATTTGTTATAAAATATTTATTTTAATTTTGATTAATCATCATCATTATTATTCTAGTCAATGTCTAGTGTATTTAACACAATTTTATATGAATTAAAAAAATATTAATTTTTAGTGCAGTTCCTAAACTACCCTTCAACTAATGGCCATTAGTTGAGGAAAAAATAATGGCCATTATTTTGGACCAGAAAACTACTCTAGTAATAATATGGCTGCCTTTTACAGGGATGGTGTCAGCGAAGGCCAGTTTTACCAAGTTCTGCTACATGAGCTTGATGCGATTCGAAAGGTATATTTTAACTTTGCACACTAGTTATCAAATTTTCGACTGTCTGATTTCTGTCTGCCATAGGCTTGCGCATCGCTGGAGGCAAATTACCAACCACAGGTTACTTTTATAGTGGTTCAGAAACGTCACCACACACGGTTATTTGCACACAACCACAATGACCAGACCACAGTTGATAGGAGTGGAAACATACTACCTGGTGAGGGCTGAAACATATGTTTCCTTTTGTTTGTATCGGTTAACTTTGTATTCCTTAGCTAACTCTCTCGAGTGTTTAATTGCAGGTACTGTTGTGGACTCCAAGATTTGCCATCCTACAGAGTTTGACTTCTTCCTCTGCAGCCATGCTGGCATCAAGGTAAAGACATACTCGCATCTATGTTGTTTAAAGGTTTGTAATGAGAGAGTTGAAATGGCCTTTGTTCCTTGGCAGGGTACAAGCCGTCCTGCTCATTACCATGTCCTGTGGGACGAGAACAACTTCACAGCTGATGCATTGCAGAGCCTTACCAACAACCTATGCTACACGTATGAAGTATTTATTTTATTGTAGTCAACTAGTAATTAACAGTTTACTAACTAATCGAATTTCTGGTGCAGTTACGCAAGGTGCACACGCTCTGTATCTATCGGTAAGCTGTGTTGTGTTAATTTGTGTCTGGTGATTGTGATCTTCCATACTATGCTTTGTACCAGAAAAGAATGGCTCTGTATCTATCGGTAAGCATGTGTTGTGATATGATTTGTTTTGCAGTTCCACCTGCATACTATGCTCACCTGGCAGCCTTCCGCGCCCGTTTCTACATGGAGCCAGACAGCTCGGATAGTTGTTCAATGGTGAGCGGGCGTGGCGCGCAGTCCAGCTCGTCCACGTCTCGCAGTACCCGCGCCGCCTTCGGTGGAGCCGTGCGGCCGCTTCCCGCGCTCAAGGACAGCGTGAAGAAGGTCATGTTCTACTGCTGACCACTACGGCTTGGACCCTTCGCTCTTCTTGTTCTAGTTGTCCTTGCATTGCCAACTCATGGCCCGCAGTCACTAAAGATCAAATTAAACTTGTCGTCTCCTGTCCTGTGTGGTCTTGATGATTATTAATTAGCTTGAATAATTAGGGAATGACCAAGTATCAGTACTGTTTGTAATGTAAGATGAAATGTGGACCTAGCACTATATATATCAATCTCTTGGGATTATTGCAGTCAGCATGTGAATGTTTAAGATATTGGTAGCTAGGTCCATGCCGACAAGAGAGAAGCATTTGTGGATTCCACCTGTCCACGGCATCCTGCCTCAAATTCAGCAGCTCGCACACAAATTCTGAAAGCAGGCACATTGTCTTACTATCAGTTGTGCATTTTAAAGACCATCAATCATCGGTTGTGTAACCATGTACTAGAGTTTTTATCTTTTAATTGATCATGCACTCAGATCCACAGTGAATACAATACAAATCTCACACCAATCGCTTTACAGATATATATAAATAAATGGAATAAATTCAGTCAGCTGCGAGCATTTTGTCTTGAGGATATCATCACAGCTCTCCAGCTTTAATCAGAGGTTGAACCCTTCTGCCCAAGCAAGCTGGTCATGATCCTAAACAGACAAAAAGATTATCAGAAGGCACTCATCATTTTATTGTTTTGCAATTAATATGGTGCAAGTGAAATTTAGCATGCTCACCTTTGAATCCTAGTTTGTGGCTTTCTGCAGCATCCAGATTTTTCAAACAGCAAACACGGGTCAGTCAGTTGCTTCCCCGATCTCTCTTCAGTAAATTTTTTAAGAGTGGGCACACTTGCCTTTGTTTCGGCCTAGTTACTGTCATTGCACTAGGCCCGACACTTGCTGCAGTTTGCGGAGCCACATGTTCCCCTACTCTTGGCACGGTCTTTGCCTGAAGGGAGGGAGCGGTATATATAGGTATTGTCATATTTGCATCAATTAACCAATGCAATGCAGATTCTCAACCTACCAAGTTCCTGAACTGAAGATTGTAGAACATCTGCAGGTAGCGCTGTTTGGCTATCCTCTCTTCCTTGTTCAGAGTCTTCCAGAAACCATACGTTGAACCCATGTTCAGCACCTTAGTTGCATAAATCTTCCATGTGTAGCTGCCATGCATCATGAATACAAAGCAAGGTTAGCTTTCGAATCATTCCTGGCAATACTTTTTTACCCGAACATGCAGGAGAACTGCACATCATTATATTAAGAAGATAAACAAGAGACGGTCAGTCGTGTTATGGTGCCTACCATTCATAGATGCGTTGAAGACCAGCAGTGGACACTTTGTTCCAGTAGCTTGGGTCTTCCTTGCACTTTTGGAAGAACTCTGCAAGCTTGTTGCCTGCCTCCCTCCCGTTCATCGGGTTTATGTGGAAACCGGATACACCATCAACAATTATCTCTGCTGGTCCTCCTTGATTTGTTGCGAAGGTTGGTAATCCGCAGTTCATTGCCTCAATGACAGTCAGCCCAAATGCTTCGTAAAGGGCAGGCTGCAAATCATATTAATGTTAGAGTCGTATTCCTGCAGCTTAAGAATCTAAGTTAGTTGTTGTATAATACCTGAACAAATGCACCCTTTGAATCAGCAACGTAACGGTACAGCTCTCCATTGCGGGCACGATCAGTCTGTGCTTTGATCCAGCGGATCTGCCCTTTCAGCTGATACTTATCAATCAGGCTGTGCATCTTGTTAATTTCTTCTATCTCTTCTCGGTCCTTGGACTGCGAAGCATCCAGCAAGCCCGCAACCACGACAAGATTCACGAGGTCCCTCAGCTTCTTGTTCTGACCATACCACTCCACTAGTCCAGTGATGTTCTTCACCTTGTCCAGTCTTGCCATTGAGAAGAGGATTGGCTTGTTTCTGTCTGCCAAGTATCCTCTGTTTTGATAGTACAGAAGTTAAAAATAAGATGAACTATGGAAGAGAGTTTTTTGCTTTTCCAAGCTAAGAGACTCACATGTGTTCATCAGTGTCTTGCTTGCTGTAGAGCAACTCCTCAATCTGTGGGTGTAAATCTGTCAGCCGCTTTTGTTTCTGTGTGAAGGGGAAGTACATGGACTGGTCTGCACCCGGTGCCGCAATGTTGAACTTTGGATCAAAGACATTGATGCCTGTGGCGAAGCGGCAAAGCCCTGGCATTGTGAACGCGTAGTGGTGCTCATATTGGCCAGGCTTCTCTTTGCTGCGTCATTTCAATATATTCATGTTTCAGCCTCTAGGATTATAACATGAGTGTGACTGAAGATTGTACAGCCAGATTTTCAACTTTACCTTCCAGCAATTTCTTGGTATGTGCTAGTAATGATAAAGTCCGTAGTGTTCATGGCAATCATATCAGCAGTGAATTGGCAAGAGAAGTGGTATTTCTGGTCCAGCTCTCTCCACTTGACATCTGAATCCTCATATTTGGTCTTCTCAAGAGCGTGTGCAATCGTCCCCTGACAGTGTGAGACCATTTTTTAATTTTATTTTCTTTTATTTGCTGATAGAAAAAGATAAACAAAATTTCAGCATGATTCAATTTTTTTCACCTGAGTAACTCCTAGTTTGCTTGACATGAGGGATGCCGCCAAGTTGCCATCGGTGTAGTTGCCAATGATCAGGTCTGGTTTTCCCTCCAAAATGTCAAGGATTTTGGCAGAAGCGTCCTGGAATCATCTTGGTGAACGTTTGTACTGAGCACCCGATAGGTAAAATAAAACAACTTGGTAACCGACAAACCTGGGTATATTTCTCCAGGTAAGGGTAGATGTCAAACCGTGACACCCACTGGCGCAAATCCTTCCCATCTTCAGTCTTAAACGGCACGCGAAGTATGCTACAATGTTTCGTGTTTTGAACTGGTTCGAGCTCAACATTACATTTTGTACCCTTGGCATCTGGTATCAGCCTTGTTAACTGCCGGAATGTAGCAGTAATATAAGGACATTTTTAATATTTCTATGATAAGAATGAATTATAATGACCAGGTTCATGACGTTGTGAAACTTACCACAAGAATCTTTGGTGTCACATGCAAACCCTGCTGCTTGATTCTCTGCAGCAACTCCTCTTCAAGTGCCCTAACTTGGTCCAGTATGTAGACAACCTGACCACCCGTATCTGGCATGCCAAGAACCTTTTCTTGGCCAAAGTAACCGTGGATAGAGAAGACAACGATATTAAATATGGATGGAACTCTGCTGAAAAACTTCTCCATGTTGATAGGATCTGGTGCTTGGAGAACTTCAGAAAGACAATTTAGCGTCTCTTTGCACCGTTCAGCAGTATCACCCCAGCCTTTCTCCAACCCCCATTCCTGAAATCTGCAACATCGTTGTATTCAGAAACCTTAGGCACAGTGCATATCTTTTTATGCTTTAGTTACCTACCTTTGTTCAAACTTCAAGAACGGCGTGTATCTTGGAAGCCCACTAACAAAGACCTCTGCAAGTAGCAGTGCTGTCTGGAGCTTGTTCACCGTGTCAATCGAATCATTAATCATCAGCTTCTGCACGTTTCATTAAAAGTTTCATTTAGCTGGTTAAACTGATTTTTGTTTTTACACTATGATGAGTGTGTGATATCCTTACCTCACCACAGTAATTTAGTGTGAGTAAGTAATCCAATAGTGGTTTCATACTGTCAGGTTTGTCGCTCAACTTTGAAGAGACGAACTTGGAGATGAACTGGAGCCCATTTCCTATGGATGACGGCAGCGTCAGATGAGGCGTCGAAAGGTCAAGAGCACCAAAATCAACTTCCAGCGAGTTGTCATCTTTGGCCCTGAAAATACAGTTCCAATTTATATTTGTGATCCATCTAATAATGCTCTGATTATATTGATGAAGAGAAATGTGTACCATTCCTTGTCGTATAACGTCTCCTTGAACTTGAGGTACTCGGACGGTGTAATTCCTTCAACTGACAGATCTTCAGAATGAACCTTGACGTACTCCCAGATGCCGGGATTCATTCTGACAGCAAACGCGACATATGGTGGTAGCACTACAGCTTCCTGGAAATGTAAGTGTACTCGAGCTAAGAATCCCCATTCCATCAAAACTTACTGTTAGGACAAAACTCAAAGCTAGATCACCTGTGTTGAACAAATAATGTAACCGAGAAAGCCTTCAACAAGTTTTTCCTTCTCGACCTTATCATCCATTGACTTCTCTAGCTCCTCAATGAGCTGCTGGTTCTTCAATAGCCTCCTTCCCTTGGATACATACCTGAAAATTTGTCATCAAATTTTAGCAGCTCATTGTGAATTCAATACTATCAATGAAGTTCTTGCAGTACCTTTGGAAGCATCTCTTCATCTGGTACCGGCTTTGCTTAAGCGCATCAGGCATGCTTTCTGCGATGCTATCCATTCTCTTGAAGCTGAGCTTGGAGGCCATGGTGGAGAATGCACTGCACGATCTCAAGGACAGAAAACAATGTTGTGGCTGGATGGATGTTGGTGAGCAGCAATTTATAGAAGAGAGCATAAAGTTTTCCTCTCTTGACAATTGTGAACACCAGCTGGAAATGGAAGATTGGCTCAGGGAACAAAGCACATTGCTTGGGAGAAGTTATGCTCAAGAAACATGGAAGGCAAGAAAGGCATGAAGTATCATTTCAAAGATTCCTTGGATGCGTAACTTTTCTTTCTCCCGTTGTTTGTGACAAAACATGGAGGGAAAGGACTTAGGTTATTCAAGGTTAGAAGCAATGCATACAAGGGAAATCAGTTAACCTTCTCTGATTGGATTTGGATAACTTCTTTAGGCCACTATACCCATCCTGCCACTGGGACAGTGATCACATGAAAACCCTCATACGATCAATTATATATTTTTTTTCTGAGCTGATTACTGACAGTTGTAATTTTGATCCACATTGCGCAAGTTACCACCTATAAATTCTTATTTAACCGTACAATATAAGAAACAAATCTTAGCAATAACTTGAGAATCAGGTCTACTGTCTCTTTCTCAAGAATCTTGGGTCTCATTTGCCTCAGTACAGATTAACGTTTGTTGTGCTACGACCCACAATTCAGACAAACACATTGACCAAAAATCCGACCATTTAGGGCTTCTTTAGATAGAGGAGAATCCACTTCAGTGATTCAATCCCTAGGAGTGATTGAGATGAAAATTACTTCATTTTCCACTTCATGTGGATTGATTGTATTGAAACAGGCCCTTAGAGTAACCGGTTAAATTCGTTACAACAATCATATTCAGAACCTGAAATGGATCCACCACCAATACTTTGCACTCATGAGAAACCATCAAACACAACTTTTACAATTTACAGTTCCATCATAAACAGGAAAGAAGAAAAATACACACATTGACCTGGTGAAGGATTTAACCCGTCTTTAAGAGGAAGTGAAAATGTGAGCATCTCCATTTTGATTCACCCCAAAACTATATTTTCCTCAGTACTCATCAAACTGCCATTACCAGTAGACTTACTAGTATAAAAGGCCCACAATAAGTATCAATCATGCTCATAATATACAATCTCAATACAAACAAAAACTCCCGTAATAATAGAGGGACGACTGAAACATGTGTCCGTATCAAAAACGACCAGTGGCTGCAACAGAAATGAACACACAACTTGTATAAGTTGTTGTTACCATATCGTATAACAAGATAACTGAAACAAGATGAACAAGTTGTGAAGGGAGCATACCGCACAAAGCTTCTCAGAAAGGCTTCATTCGCCTGCCTGAGCATTCGTCTCGTAGACACGACGGGTCTTGTTGTAACGAATGTATCTCTTGCCATCACAGCTTATGATGCGCACCTCAGGTATCTGCTGCACAATGTGCCAATTCTTTCCACCGTCCAGGCAACTTCTGAGTAATGTCAGGCTGCACTGCAACTCAAACCGGTGCAGGCCTTTACATTTATGAATCAGAAGCTCCAGCCACTGTGGGAAGGCAATACTCCAGAAGGTGATCAGCTCTTCGAAGTAAAATGTCTCAGTGGATGGGGGAAACATCAGCCTAAGGTGCTGGAGTGTATCAAGGCCTGCCACATGCTTCAGCTTTGAGCAGTCATCAATAACAAGGGAACGAAGCATGGGAATGTTGGAGATCTTCAGAAGTGCCTTGTTATCTTTGAGATGCAGCTCATCAGATAGTTTTGGCAGGTTCTTGATTTCTATAAGTCTATGTGCGCCTTCCACATGAAGGTCACAGAGAGACACATGTTTTAAGCCCTCTGGTAGAGCTTTTAGTTTAGGGCAGGACTGTATGTGTAGCAACTTTAGACAAGGCAACAGAACATGGCTCTCCTCCACAGCTAAAGACCATTCTTCTAGATTGTTCATGTTCCTGAGCTTTAAAACCTCAAGTTTGGGGAATGAAGTGGCTGGTGAAAGTACAGTGGTGCCAAGGAATTCCGAGCCAATGGTGGTAACTGAGTCTGCGTTTGAAATTTGCAAGGTCTGGAGCTGGCTCAGTAGGCCGACCGAAGGCAGTTTAGTGCATGACATGCAGTTGTCAATTTCCAAATGTACAATATTGGGGAAGGAAGTGCCTAACTTGGGACCTTTCATCCAATTTGGGAACTTTCCACCTTTGTAGTTCTTGATTATTAGCTTCTCGATGCTTTGGGGTGGGGTGAGCTCATTCCATATTCTTTCACTGACTTTGGCTGATTCCTCTCTGCTGCATTGGACACTATTTATTTCATGCTCTTCTTTCTCTTCTTGCTCTTTGCTATCCTGATTCTTCTGTTCTTCTTCATGTTGTTCTTCTATTTGTGGTGCTCGCTCAGAGAGGTATAGGTCCTTCAGAAATAACTTGTTTGCAAGCGCAGCAGCACCAGAAGTAGCTCTATCCAAACTGTTTATATGGAGATGCCTTAGTTCTGACAAAGCTTTAAGGTCATCCAAGTCACAACCCTCAGGTCCATTGCTGTCATGACCAATGATTAGACCAGATAAATAATTAAGATGCTTCAGTTCACCAATACCTTTTGGTACATAACTTAGGGAGGTTCCCTCCAGACAAAGGCATCTAAGTTCTATCAATGCCCTGATGGACCAAGGAAGTTTGTGTAACCTTTGGCAACCTTGGAGGCTCAATGTCTGCAAATTCATGAGATAGCCAATGGAAGAAGGTATGTCTCTGACCTGTGTTCCATCAAGGTTGAGGTACCTCAGGTGTACCAAATTGCCAATGGATTTCGGGAGAGCCTCAATTGTGCTATTACTCAAATCCAACACACGCAAGCATGTGGCTGACTCCAGGAGAAGATCTATTGCTCTGACATTTGGGCTTTTGAAGAGCATCAGTGACCGTATGCTCATCTGCTGCTTCAGTGAAATTGGATCCTCCAAACTGTTCTCCATGTTATACAATGTGAGATGCCGGGGCTTTGACGATGATGTGTTTAATCTCTGTTGACCATCAATTAAAATACTCTCTTCTGATATCAAAAGGCGGGCTAGTGTGCGGAGAAGGTCATGTGTTATCCAGCACTGTTCAATATTGTCGGGATCAGGCTCTAACAAGTTTCTGCTTATCAATTCAACATAGTACTCTTCTGCTGATTCTTCCAGTAACTTGTTGTCTCTGGCATTTACAACGCCTTCAGCAATCCAGTGGCGCACAAGGTCGAAGCGCTGAATGGGGCATTCTTCTGGATACAGAGAGCAATGGAGGAAACACTCCTTTAGTTCAGAAGGCAAATCAATGTAACTCACGTAAAGAGCTCTCGGTACTTTTGGAAGGACAGATCGCATGGACCAGGAATCACTTCTCAGGACCATCTCCCACTCAACCTTGCTCCTGCCTCGTGATCTCAGCACACCCGCAATGACCTTGATTGCCAGAGGATGACCTTCACATCTATCCACAATCTTAATCCCAATATCCTTCAGTGCTGCAAGCTCTTCTGTTTTGCAATCGGGAAGGACTTGCTTGCACAATAAATCCCAGCCACTCTCAATGTCCATTTTTTCAACATGGTGGATAGTTGCCTTCAAGCTTGTTGCCACTTCCTCATTCCGCGTAGTGATCAGTATTCTGCCTCTCGCCACACCATCTCCCAATGGATCTTTGAGCAGATTGTCCCATACGCCAGGGCTGTCCAAGTCATCCAAGACAATCAGAAACCTCTTCGAAAGAGAAGAACTGAGGAGGCCAAGGAGTTCCTCCTTGTTCTCTGTGTCCAGGACGTTGGCACCGGCACCCCTGATTATCTTCTTCAAGAAAGCTACATCTGACAAATCCTTGGACATCTTCACCCACACACAAATCGGGAAATTTTCGGTCATCCTGTCATCCTCATATATCTCCCTAGCAAGTGTTGTCTTTCCGATGCCCACGGCACCAACAATGGCAAAGACATCCACCTTCTTCCTGCCCTCCCTAAGCAACCTTGGCACAAGGCCACCCACAGCCTTCCGGACCTGTGCCCCTACTGCCTGAGGCTTAATCGCGGCATGGCAGTGCTTGCATACGTTACCGATGAACCAATCCCTTGCTGAGTCCGAGTGTACTGAGCCAGCGGGAAGCCTGGGCATTTCCTCCTCAACCTCCCTCAGCCTTAGATCAATGTCCCTGATCTTGAACCCGATTTCATGGTGGAACTTGCGGGGTCCTGCGTGCTTGAAGCAGGAGAAGACGAAGGAGCACCGAACCTTGGGAGTGGGCGGGTGGTCGTCCGCGAGGATCTTGCCGCCCTCGATGATGCACACATCGAGAACGTCGTCGACCTCGTACATGGCGTCCTTGAGCTGCGCCACCCAGGCGTCGACTTTGGCGCAGAGCAGCCTCCTGCGCTCCTCGTGGGAGACGATGGCCTCGATGCGCCAGAGCGTGGCCAGGAGGCCGCTGACGTCGTCCCCGATGCCGAGGGCGGCGCAGGCTTCCTGGCCGGCGAAGTCCTCCAGAGACGCCGCGCATCGCTTCACGAAGGACTCGAGCACCATCGCCATGGACTATGGGCCTCTGCCTGCCGTTTGCCCCCTTTGAAGGAATCCAGACCCTGCACAAGGAAAATCCATGCTGCTGATTCTGGAAAATGAAATAATTTTGTCCCTCTTTCCACTCTCCCCGCCCATAGATGGAGGAAATTGATTGACAATCCTAATAAATCCTTAGATCATTGATGAGGAAAATCGCTGCTCAATATGTAAAGTAAAAAAACGGTTCTTGAATGATTGATCGGCCAGAACAAACAAACAAGAAATCATCTTTTTTCTTTGGGAGCTCAATTCTTGGAATCAAAAGATCTTCTGACACAAGGAATTCCATTTGACTGAGTAATGGATTGATTGTCATACCTAAAAAAGCTGGAGAAAGGTTGGGGGCAAAACAGGAGGAGGAAGAGGAAGGCGATAGCTAAAGGTGGAGCGCACCACCTTCCTCCCGAAACTGACTCCACCTAGTGCGCCAAAGCGTGGAGCCTTGGGATATGTCCCAGTCTTCTGGCTCGATCACAGGCCTGCCTCTTTTTCTTTTTCCCCTTCTTTTTTGAGGGAAGAAGGATTGCCTCTTCTTTGCTCCTAACTGGCAAAACAACCGCACCACCTGTACTGCTTCCACATTTAGTCTTGTTTAGCAAGGACAGTTTGTTTTGGTCAGAGCTTTTTGACACCCAAGCCCCTGTTGAATGGTCGCTGCTAAACACAATGAGTACGAGGGCTCTGCCGTAAAGAATTACTGGAAGTTATAGCGTCCTGCTATAAGATTATTCGCCGGCTGCAAATAATCAATAAATCAGGGTGTGTACAGCTCTGCATTGAGGAAAAGTGCAATTCTCTTTTTAGCCTCTCAATAGTCAATACCATCAAAGTCACCTGAATGACATTTCGCATCAGAATGGTAGGTACTTGCCAGTGTCTTCTATTATAGTTGAAAAACACAATTTCTGATTCAAGGGGCGGTGGTTGAGGCCATTGTCAATTAACTGTAAGATTTCTAGAAGGAAATCACTGTATAGTACTGATTATGAAAGGAAACATTCTCTGGAATACATAACTCATCGAGTTGATTTAGTGCAATAGCCACAGATGAACGAGCCATCCATGAGCATGATAAAAATAACAAGGGTTATAATAATAGTCTCTCCGTTTTCATATCACCTTATTTTTTAGTCTTGAGGCTACTATGCATTAAGAAATCTGTCAATCAGTAGTGGCAGCCCACAACCATTCAAGGCCCTTGCTGTCTTCTTTCCCTTTAGTGCCATGCCTGCCGCATCTTCTTTCTTGGCCGAGTTGCAAGATACAAATGAACACTTCAAAACTGCATCATGGAATGACATCCGACTATAACCTGCCAGCCTTGACCAGGCTACATCATCCTCATGCATAGGAACAAACCAGAGTAAGGAGTCGCCATATGCTTGGCTCCAGTGATAGCTGTTATTATTTTTATTTAACAAGGAAGCAGCCGGCTTCCTCGATGATTAGAACAATCCAGGGAAGGTCATCATGTCATCAAATTTGGCAATAAACACTAGCCACTTCTATTTCTTGTAAACAGGAAAGGGCTCCAAATTCAGGCTAAAAGAACTTCTTGTCTAGGACATCAAGTTAGACAAAAGAACCTTAAGCTGCTAACCCCTCCGTTCATTCTTGGAAGACCAGCTTTGTGACAATAGTAAGGCTACAAACCTACAGACTCAAACCAGAAGACAGAATAACAGTTCAAAAATGGTTCCACACTCTTCCCGTATAGTTGTTGAAGGACCTACCATCTTATCTTCCGTGTTAACAGGTTGTATAGGTGTTGTTGGACTTCTCCTGTTTTCGTTTTGGTACTTCCTTTTTGTACTTAGTTCCTCTCTTTTTATACTATATATTAATATATTGCAACAGTAGGGCCTTCCTACTGTAAACCCATATAAAATCAGCCTAATTAAATATATTTGAGATCATCAAATTCAATAGATGTGGAACTGTACCGAAATTAAAATTGTAAGTAAATTTATTTGAGTTAGAAGAAACCCCCTGGGCTTTCTAGAGTAAAAGGAAAAGAAGAGAAGGATGGGAAGTGTTGTGGCAATTAAATGGATGGAAAATTATGCTCATTTTCAAGTATAGAGGCCAGATGATGAGAACCAACTCAAACCCGTAAAGGAAGATGCAATGCAACTGATCAATCATCGAGAAAAAGAAATCGAGGAGCTAAAATGTAACAGCTGGGCAAAACCTCGACAAGAAGTTTTAGCCAGTATCTGGGGCCATTTTCTTATACACTACGGTATCAATTATCAAGATAAATAGAACAACAGTAAGCGGGAACAAATGTAAACCACTGAAACTATTTAGATGAAAGATGTTGAATCCGAAACTTATGCAGGGATTGCAACTCATCCTCCAGTGTTGATATGTACAAAATGAGTATATCCATATTGATCAAGACAATCACGTCAAATCCCTAGCCTCTTGGTGCCACACTCTGAGCAGAATTTTGATGTTGCCCTTAAATATGGGGAGCCACATTCATCACAGAACTTGGCAGGGCTGGTTGGCTGGAATAGAAATGGTATCATGAAGGAACGAACAAAAGGGCCATATGAAATAGCATGGCAATAATTGTCAAAAGGAAAAAAAAAAAGCATGGCAATCCAACTATGGATCCTACCAGAACTCCTATGACAACATATGGATGCAGCAAAATGAGGATTGAGAACAATAGAACTTATGTTCAAATATTTTATTCATTCCTTGCAATGTGACATGTGCAGAGAAGACTGATTTATGTGAGCTAATTTATAGAAAATCAAACACCTATAAGAGTATGTGACTGTTGCACTAAACGAAGAAGGCTACTCACAAGAATATTCATGCGTCCTCCAAGATGACCTTGTCCATTTTGCAAGCAAGGTATATGCGGAGATAAATAAGACTGCTGCTGGTGTTGGGGATTATCTGATGGATGCAGAGCGCATGTAGTACATTGATGAATAGAAGCAAAATGAGTACTATGCTGAACTTGTTGAATGGCATCATCCTCTGCTTGATGGAAGAGGTGTAAATAAGGTTGATTTTCTAGTTGTTCCATATGTCTCTTTGATGTCGACTGATGCTGATTTTGTATCTGTAGAACAACCATCTGCATATTAGTGAGCTCAGCTGGATTGGTAGATGAACATGGTGCAATTGGTGATGTTGCATGAGAATGGTACAGATAAAGAACTATTTGGTCGATCAGCAGACTAAATCATTTGCAGAATGTATGTCACTACATGCTTTTACCATGAATAGAGGCAATATCTGAAGTTACCTCATTTGGTGGACGGAATCCTGAGGAACAAACTAATGGAGAGTTCTCGTCCTCTTGTATAGCCTAATCAAATCAGAATGGATCAACGATTGTTCAAGAAAAAGAAAAGGAATGGATCAACAATAAAAACAATTAAAATTACTTAGTTTGACTACTTTTTTGCATTATTGACTCTTACATTGGTATCAGGGATATCAAACCCTGGCTGCAAAGTGCGTCTAAACTTGTGCCTGGGTGAATAGAATTTGAAATCTCTTGGAGAAACCACAACTTCATTTCGACCAGTCAATCTTTTGAACCTTCAAATTTTTTGGACAAGGTAAAAGGGGATAAATGAAGTCACGGTTATATCATCAGAAGGTCTCGTGAAATAAAATAAAAAGCAATGGCATGAGAACAGAGAAGGTTTTACTTGGATATAACTAAAAACACTGAATACAAGATTTAGTCGTATTGACGAAATTCTGTTTCGTATCGGAAGCTCATCCTAAATTGAAGCCTTAAAATGTGAAGACAGGCACCATACCAGTCAAATATCATTATATATAATAATATAGTTAAACTCTTTTAACACATACATCGTAGAGCAATATAAAACAATTCATAGGTTGAATCAGAACATGATGAACAAAATCATGCACCATCAAATTGCCGAAGGATACAAATGGTTCATTGTTATTCCAGCAGAATATTAACAACGTAGCCTGCAATCTGAAAAAAAACGTGCAGTTTTGCCTTAAAAAAGCAATGCTTAATTTGTACAAAAAATAGAAAACAGATTATAATGCCTATTTATATATTACAGAATGCAGAATGTTTACTATAACTGAATTTTGGCAGAGTGAATTGCCCATAGATTGGTTATTTTGGAACTGTAGGTACAAAACCCACCAGTTGAATAACGAAACATGCAATCTCTGCAGCAAGGTTGAATCTACAATATTTCATATAGCAGCCCCAATACAATGAGATGTGGTGCCGGGCCGCCAGCAAAGAAAGCCAAGTGCTAAAATAGTATGAATTAGCAGTCCTACCAATCCGCGTCCTCCATTCCCATCTTTTTTGGCCTTTCTATGATCTCCAGACCATTAATAACTACGAAACGAACTCGTTTTTCTTCATGTACCACGAGTTCAGGAAACCTTGTTCGAGTTGCTTGGGAAGTTGCTAATTCCCTCCTTCTGAAGTTACAGGTGCCTATATACGAAATGGAATTTGAGGAAGTATTTGCCATAGAATGTTCTATGGAATAGATATTTGTGATGAGTAATCAAACCTTTTTTGGGGAACTTTTGAGTCAGTTTCCTGTACAAGCCACCAGAGGCTTCAAGAGCTAGCCCTATACTCTTTTCACGGAATCCAATCAATGAAGCAAGACGCACATTGACCTCACTCACCAAAGTTTCATACAAGTTTGCTATATACATCAACGGCAAAGCAAACATTGGGTCACCTTCATAGCGAACCTCAAGTTGTTTTCTTTTGTTTGATTTATCATTGACCTGGCTGCAATCGGAGCCAGAGCATTCCGCCCTCTCAATAACGTGCTCACCAATGAAGTAGTCAACAATGAGGTTTAAGAACCTAGATCTTGCCATTTCGATTGGTAGAATATCTGTAATAAAGGGCAGCGAAGTTATTACAGCATGAGCATGCAAGATCGCAGCAAAAGAAGAGAGATGGTCCGTACCTTGGGCTGTGAGGATGTCAAAGGGGCTAGAGGGCCTGCTGCTATTATCAAGAGCAGATTGTTCATCAACTCTGACGCCGTGAAGACTCAAAGAGCTACCATACGACCCATGCATGCAGTCCTAGGAGATGAAAAACAGTTATTACTTGTGCTGTGACATTTTGGCCGTAGACACATTACAGGATAGTACATTCCCTAGTGAAAGGAAAGAAGTTCTATTTCCAGCCAGCAGTCTGACCGTTGTACTCCAGCCGTTTTCATGGTAACTAAGCGAATTTGAGCCAGTGGAACTAACAGTTTTTCCTAGTATCCTCGCCAAAATAATAATAATAATAAAAAATAATAATAATAAATTCCTGGTAAGTCGGAGGGATGACGAATTTTCATGAAAACTAAGCGATAGTTTTGATGTAAAACAACTTTTAGAGCAATCGTCATAGCAGCAGCGTCAAATGCCTAACAAAGGAAGGAATGAATAGATCCCTAAAACCTGTGGTGAATGAAGGTATCCTCCAATCTAGATTCAGCCCGGAATCGCAGGGAGGTTAGTTGAGGGGAGGGGACAGTGGGTACCACGGAGCTGGAGTCGCCGTGGTCGCCGGCGACGAGGCTGTCCTCGTCGTCGGTGATGGCCTCGGGATCGACGTCGTCGCCGAGGAAGTCGGCGCCGTACGGCGAGACAGCGGAGCTCCGCATCGCCGAAACCCTAGCAGCAGGAGGGGAGAGCGGGGAGGCGGGAAGGGGACAGCAGCAGCAGCGGCTCTCCTCCTCACTGCCAAACCAGCATGAGTTGCTGTCCAAAAAAAAAAAAAGCATGAGTTCGAATTTTCAGTCATGTCTCTTCTTTCTCACAAGAAAAACTTTTTCTATCCATGCTTCATTGCTAGTTGGAAAAAAAAACCAAGATAAATTGTTTCTCAACTTTTTTTATTAGGGCGAAAAGGTCGTCATCATCATCATCAGGAAGATGAGAGTGAGACTAGAGCGTCAGGAACAAAATCTAAAAAAAAAAAAAGAAAAACGGGGCATTCCGAGAATTGAACTCGGGACCTCTCGCACCCTAAGCGAGAATCATACCACTAGACCAAATGCCCTCCGTTGTTTGCAATTTATTACCAATACATTTTAGAACTAGTCTCTAAATCTGTTTATACGTATTGACCAATGCAGCATCTCTCATACGAAAAAGACGCTCTCAGCATGTTACCGGTTTGTAGTTTAGTCCATGCATGCTGGTCCTCGTGGATCTAGTCTAGTATTAGCAGCATTATTAACAATCGTGATCCCTCCCACTCAAGTACCCCTCGCAAAAAAGGTACTTGTATAGTATATATATATAGAGAGAGAAGAAGAGATGAAAGTTTACCAACCCGGCCATGTGCATGAATCAGATGAGAGAGATATGAGGACGAGATGGGATCAGGTGATGGATGCAGAGATCGGATCGGAGCATCATCAGCTAGAGGGAGGAGCACGTGAACTGACATGTGGGCCCACATTTCTTTCTCTGTTGGAAAAAATGTACTAGCCACTTGTGGGCCGTGGCTGTATTAGTAGACAAGTGGCCATTTCACTAGGACACTACTTTGTCTTCTTCCGCGGACCTTGGCATTTGCATCAGTCCCCCTCCTCGTCACTAAAAAAACCACTCCACACTACAGTAAACTGACTACCCGTGTCCGAAGAAAGAAAGAAAAAAATGGCTACCTTTCCTTTGAAGGTGACAATGACAGCCTATTTACTCTTACACTAAATTTTTTTTAATCTCACATTTGATGAAGTCAGTTACTCCCAAAGTAGTGCGTACCCATTTCCATGATGTTGTTAGCTGCAGATGCTAATAATATGCCGTTTTTGTTTCCTTCTTGGGGATACTAGCATGAATACAATTATAAACAGGGACCAACTCGCAAAAGAGGCATAAACCCCTCGTTCCTTTATAAAACCTCCTCCGCTCTCCACCTCTGTCTCTCACTGCAGACAATCAAATCAAATCAGAAGAAGGGGTCCGTCCTTTCCCCTTCACCTTCCTTCCCTGCAAGAGCAGATCGGAGCTGGTAAGATTTCCACTCCTTCCCTTGGTTTCCTAGATCTGCAGCCTGTTAGCGACTGCTGCTCGTGGTGTAAGAAACGAAATCCTCATCCCCTCTCTCTTCATGGGATCCTTGTCTGCCTTGTTGGATGCGAGCTCCAGTTTCGGCGTTAGATTTTATCACGGCTTTAGTCTTCCACCGTTTGGGAACACAAATAGGGACATTTTATCTACTCTTAATAATTCTGCCCACCTTTTATTTTGGTATTGTTCAAGTATTTCTCGTGATGTTAGGACGGGGGCATGAAAGTGGTACCTACGAGAATTTAGCATGATCCTGTTTACATATGGGGATTCCCCTCTAGCTAGTAGGATGACTCAAGTCACTGTGGATTTTGAATCGATATAGCACTGCTGGGATCTTGAATGCCATGTCACCTCTTCTCCATGTGACTTCTGCATGGGACAGATCTGTTCTGTTCACTGGTTAAAACATGTTTATATAACGGTAAATGGAAGCTTCTTGCTATTATTCATGTGATATAGTCTGGTTGATTTCTTTTTATCCAGTTGCTCTTTCTCCATGTGAGTCTGCTTGATAAAGGCCGGCCAAGTCGTCCTTGTGGATTCCAGGATTAAAAGCAGCTAAAATTTTGTCCATTTTCCTGGGATCTGGATTGCTTTTGTCTAGATATCTGCATTGCCTATGTTCATCCTGGGATGTAGGTTAAAAGCAGCCAAGTTTATGAATCCTCTTTCCGCGTTTGGTTGTTCCCTGGTCCACCTTCCCAATGTATCCCATGATATGTACTAGTTTCCTGTACTTGCGTTTTCAACATCAACTGAATGCCACCTTATTACTGAAAATTCAAGGTGGCTATTATAGGATTTAGTTTCGTCCTAATATGCTTGCTTTATGGGAGATGCTGCATGTGACTTGACTGTCCTAGTTTGAATTTTTCGTCCTAAATTATTTTTGTTTGGATATTTTGTTGTTTCTGCAATATTAGAGTGAATACAGCTGTTGCTGGAGATGTGTCTTAGCAGCCCTAATAACACTCTAGCTTTTTGTTGTTTTCCACATCTAGTGTAGAATCTAACTCTGCATCATATTCTTTTTCTTGTTCCACTTCCAGAATCAGCCTCCAACCATGGCGGATGTGCAGGAGCCGTTGGTGCGCCGCAAGAGAAAGAAGGTTCTGGTGGACTACTTGGTACAGTTCCGATGGATCCTCGTCATCTTTGTGGTCCTTCCAATTTCAGCTCTCATCTACTTCAATATCTATCTGGGCGATATGTGGTCTGCCATGAAGTCTGAGAAGAAGCGCCAGAAGCAACACGATGAGAATGTGCAAAAGGTTGTCAAACGCCTCAAGCAGAGGAACCCAAAGAAGGATGGTCTTGTGTGCACGGCCAGGAAGCCCTGGATTGCTGTTGGCATGCGCAATGTAGACTACAAGCGTGCCAGACATTTTGAGGTTGACCTCTCTGCCTTTAGGAACATCCTTGAGATTGACAAGGAAAGAATGGTTGCCAAGGTTGAGCCCCTTGTCAACATGGGTCAGATAACCAGAGCTACTTGCCCCATGAACCTTGCCCTTGCAGTCGTTGCTGAGCTTGATGACCTTACTGTTGGTGGGCTGATCAATGGCTATGGAATTGAAGGGAGCTCTCACCTGTACGGCCTTTTCTCAGACACAGTTGTTGCAATGGAAGTTGTTCTTGCAGACGGCCGAGTTGTCAGAGCCACCAAAGACAATGAGTACTCTGACCTCTTCTATGGCATTCCCTGGTCCCAGGGAACACTTGGGTTTCTTGTTTCTGCTGAGATCAAGCTCATCCCTGTCAAGGAATACATGAGGCTCACGTACACTCCAGTTACGGGGACACTGAAGGAAATTGCTCAAGCCTATGCCGATTCTTTTGCTCCACGAGATGGTGACCCTGCAAAGGTTCCTGACTTTGTCGAAGGAATGGTGTACACATCAAGCGAGGGTGTCATGATGACTGGCGTCTATGCCTCCAAGGAAGAGGCAAAGAAGAAGGGCAACAAGATCAACTGCGTTGGATGGTGGTTCAAGCCTTGGTTCTACCAGCATGCTCAGACGGCGCTCAAGAAGGGTGAGTTTGTGGAGTACATCCCAACCAGAGAGTATTACCACCGTCACACCCGGTGCCTGTACTGGGAGGGGAAGCTGATCTTGCCCTTTGGAGACCAGTTCTGGTTCAGATTCCTGCTGGGTTGGCTCATGCCACCAAAGGTGTCTCTGCTCAAGGCCACCCAGGGTGAGGCTATCAGGAACTACTACCATGACAACCATGTGATTCAGGACATGCTTGTGCCCCTGTACAAGGTTGGAGATGCTCTTGAATTTGTCCATCAGGAGATGGAGGTGCGCTTTTGGTTTCTCTTTTTATTACTGGCTGCTGCTTGTTGTTGTTGAGTAGCTAACGCAGAGATTAATCTTTGCTCTTATTATTGTTATAATATAACAGGTGTACCCACTGTGGCTGTGCCCTCACCGGCTGTACAAGCTCCCCGTGAAGACCATGGTGTACCCGGAGCCAGGGTTCGAGCACCAGCACAGGCAGGGCGACACGAGCTACGCCCAGATGTTCACTGATGTGGGAGTCTACTACGCCCCTGCTGCGGTGTTGAGGGGCGAGGAGTTCAACGGCGCGGAGGCGGTCCACAGGCTGGAGCAGTGGCTGATCGAGAACCACAGCTACCAGCCGCAGTATGCTGTTTCGGAGATGAACGAGAAGGACTTCTGGAGGATGTTCGACGCGTCCCACTATGAACACTGCCGGCGCAAGTACGGCGCAGTGGGCACCTTCATGAGCGTCTACTACAAGTCCAAGAAGGGGAGGAAGACGGAGAAGGAGGTGCAGGAGGCGGAGGCCGCCATCCTGGAGCCTGCCTACGCTGATGAGGCCTAACCTGGTTTTTTAGCTAAGATGTTGTTGATCCAATTCAAACGAGGTGTTCATGCCTTCCTCGTGTTGCTTAGAACTTGATGTGTAGTGTGTGTCTGTTGGTATTTCTACCCTTTATTGTTATGGAACTTAATTCAGGATTTTCCATCTCCTTTTGTGGTTATTGGTGCTGTTTCTGTTGGACGATTTTGCTGGCCTATAAGACCCGGGGCAATTATTTTTTTGCCACCCTACCGGATAGCCAGTGCTTATTTGCCATCATATCAAAGGTGATAGCCCGTTTGCCACCGTGAACAGGAAAATAACACTTCTTCGCCACTCTGACTTGTTGACCGGACATGATGTGAGGCTGACAATCGGGTCCCACAGCATTTGGTAATTTTAGGGAATTTCTATGGACCTTTCTTAACTAGTCAAAAATAAGTAGGAAACATACCCAAACAATTATGTGAAAACTTTTGAAGAAAAAGTAAAACATACTTGTCTGTTGCGTACTGGTTGGAAAATAATTTTATTTACCAAACTTAAATTACGGAATTTTAAACAGGAATAAAAGTTAAGCTATCTAGATTATTTGCAGTACCAAACAGTGACATATTTGATTAAATATTTCAGAATCTTTTCCCTGTTCCACACTCCAAATAAATCCAGATAGCTTAACTTTATCCCTGTTTGAAATTCTGTAATTCAAGTTTGGTAAATAAAATTGTTTGCCAACTAGTGCACAACTGTCAAGTATTCTTTTCTATGTCTTCAAAAATTTTCATATAATTGTTTGGATACGTTTCCTATTTATTTATGACTAGTCTGTAGAAATTTTTGAAATTACCAAATGCTGTGGGATCCGCTTGTCAGCCTCACATAGAGGTGGCCAAATGGGCCGGGCTTTGTGGGCCGCCCGGTAGCCTGCAAAAAAGCCCGGCACGAATCCGGCACGGCACGAAATTATTTCGGCCGGGCCAGCCCGCACGACGCTGCGGGCCGTGCTTGGGCCGAGGCCTCGGCCCGGTGGGCGGCACGGCACGGCCCGAAATGTTGGTATAAAATATAATACATATCTTCCTCTATTCAAATGAGTGAACTCAGTTAAGTGGGAAGGCTTTTCCCTCTCAACCAAGAGATTGCAGGTTCGAACCCCCCATCTCCCCTCAGTTTTTGCCTCTTTATTCTCACTAATGGGCTGTATATTTGATTTCGGACCGTAATTGTTGTGGGCCTAACGGGCCGGCCCGGCATGTTAAACATATTTCGTGTCGTGCCGTGGGCCGGCACCTCCGTCCGTGGGCTGGCACGGCACGGCACGGCCCGATAGTAAATTCGTGCCGTGCCGGCCCGGTATTAAACGGGCCGTGCTTTCACGGGCTTGGGCCGTGCCGTGCCGGGCGGCCCGTTTGGCCACCTATAGCCTCACATCATGTCCAGTCAACAAGTCAGAGTGACAAAAGAGCACTCGTTTTACTATTTATGGTGGCAAATAGGCTATCACCTTAGGTAGGATGGCAAATGAGCACTTGCCATCCGGTAGGGTGGAAAAAAGTAATTGCCTCTCCAACCGGCACCTGTATCGAACACCCATTTTGAAATCCTTAAAGGTCGCCACCTACAATTGGGTCAAAAAAAATATCAAAACACGTCTCCAACTAGTAATGCTGGTTTCACTCACCTAGACTGATTTGTGGATCACGAGACACAGCATGTGGGTGGCACGGTGACACTGCTCGGCTGGATGGCCTGCCCTGCATCGTCCCCACCATACGGACAAGCATGTCAGCCATTGCTATCAATCACCGTGCTTGTTGGCTCTTGTTGTGTCTTATTGAAAGTGTTACTTTTAAAATCAAATCATTCGTCTTATTAAAAAATTATGTGTAAATATTATTTATTATTTTATTATTAGAGATATTTGAATAATACCATCTTTGTCTTAGCATTTATACTAAAATTTGAATTAAAAATGGTCAAAGTTAATTTCTAAAAGTAAAAATTGACACTTTTAATGGAACGGAAAGAGAACTTGATTTTATTCTTTGGCTCTTGCTGTATGTGTCAGATGTGTTACGTGCTACTTCCTCTGCTCCATTGAAAGTGTCGTTTTAGATTTTTAGACATCATTCTTTGATCTGTTCGTTTTATTAAAAAAATATGTAAATACTATTTTTTTCTAACTTAATTTATCATTTTGAATAAGACAAGCGGTCAAACGTGAAATCTGAAAAGTAAAAAACGACACTTTCAATGGGACGAAGGAGTAACTTCGTCGCTCGCTACCTCCGTGAATGGAGAAGGATGTGTTTGTGCTCAGTGAATACTTGTTACTCCTCCGTTTTTAAATTGTTGACGTCGTTGACTTTTTTATTATGTTTGACCATTCGTCTTATTAAAAAAGTTTAATAATTATTAAATATTTTATTATAATTTGTTTAATCATCCAAGGAAGTTAAAACACAACTTATAATTTTATATATTTGAAAAATATTTTGAAAAGATGAATGGTCAAACATAAAGAAAAAACCAACGACGTCAACAATTTAAAAACGGAGGAAGTACTATGTTGGAAGTGTCTTTTAGTGTATGTTCAATGAATCAGATATAAAGTAATTTATAATTTAGGATAGAGTAGCAATTAATAAAATGCATCGGCCCATGCTTTCCATTCAGTTCTTGCCCCTACTAGAGATGGTTCACTGTTCAATACTCTTTCGAGTAGAGATCTTCTATCGGTGACTATTAATGCACATGCATTACTCGTAGAGGCTGGAACGCCAAACAACTCTAGATTCGAGGGTTTCCATTATAGATGAACGCGCGGGAAAGATTATTTCTAGTGATAGTCACAAGATCCTTTTATCAAGTAGTGGGAAGACTTTAAGTATTCCTTTAGTTGCCCATCGACGCTCTAACAAAAATACTTGTATGCACCAAAAACCTCGAGGGGTAAATCCATTAAAAAAGGGCAAATTTTAGCGGAGGGAGCAGCTACAGTTGGTGGGGAACTTGCTTTAAGAAAAAACGTTTTAGTAGCTTATATGCCGTGGGAGGGTTACATAGCAAACGATTAATCACAGAACCCATACGATAATATAGGTTCTTTATTTATTTTTTATAATGAAATTAGGAATGATTATGAAATAGAAAATTCATAATTTTTTAGAATTATAATTATTGTGAATCTATTCCACTCGAATATTGAGTAATCAAATCCTTCAATTCATTGTTTTTGAGATATTTTAAAATAGGATTAATCGGACGAGGATAATTGCACTCTACTCTCTCCATTCCTTTATATAATAAACATTGCTAGAGGCAAAGACAAAATTTGATGGATTGATAGGTGAGTGAGGAACTCATGAAGTATTGAGGAACAATAAGGGTATATATGTCTTTTTCCTTCTGTGCTATTTTTGTCTTGGTATTGTTGGACCGCTTATAAATAGAAATGAAGGGAATAGTCCAAAAGTAGTGGGAAAGAGATGATATAAACAGGTAGAGGGAGGGTCACCTCCATTCCTCATTCCCCATCGCAGAGTCTGCAGCATGAAGAAGCAGCTGCTCCTCGTTTTTCTCCTGATGGTCCTTGTAGGGCAGCATCAACTAGAAGCTGCTGATCCACAAGCTCAGGTAAGTAGCTAATGAATTTGTTGCGCTAAATGAATAGATCCATACATGACATTGCCCTGACATTGCAACAACAGAGGATGGTGAGATCCCTGCTTCAGGCTACGAAATTAGGTATGAAATCGATTCCATGGCCTACTGCTATGCATCTTTGAGCATCTCTGCAAATGTGTTGTTGATGCTGACGCAGACTGCCCTGGGACGTGCCTGGTTCGGTGCGGCCGCAACTGGAAGAACGAAATGTGCAACAAGATGTGCAACGTCTGCTGCAACCGCTGCAACTGTGTGCCGCCGGGAACAGGCCAGGAGACCCGCCACCTCTGCCCCTGCTACGACACCATGGTCAATCCACGCACCGGCAAGCTCAAGTGTCCATAGAACTATTACTTGCTACCAGTTCCAAATTCCCAATCTAATCAACCCATTTCCATTTGGTGTCATGTAATCTTGCCGTGTGGAATAAACTTTTGCTCCATGTCCATCGGCGCAGGCGTGAAGCATAAACAACCCCAAGGGACAATATTATTGATGATGCCAAACATTCCTGACTTTTGTCGAGTATCTTGCAGGGGCTTTGGCTCTGTTGCATATATGTACAAATCGTCCCTTGAGCTTTTTTTTTAGGCAAAAACAGTAGGGCAGCCCTACTGTTACTCATTTTTCATTAAATAAGGAAAAAAAACAGAGTACAGCTAATATATACAACTGAGCGCCCCGGGAGCCAATTGTGTAAACGATAATACTAGCAACACTGACGTGCTCGTAACAATTGAACATTAATCCCTCTCGCTAGTTTAGGAAGTGCTTAAGGTGTTAGAGCGTCTCCAACGGTTGCTTCTTAGCTAACTCTTAGAATTATTTATTAGAGAAAAATAAGAGAGAGAAGATTGCTAGCTCTTATTCAAGAGGCAGCTCTAACATTTATTGAGGCACTGATATGTGGGTCCAATTGTTAATTTAGAGTCGATATGAACTCTTAGATGACTCTTAGATAATTCTTAGATGACGTGAAGAGTTAGTGCCGTCTCTACCTTTGGGGACGCTCTTAGTACCTTTGTGGAGAATAGGCTTGTATTGACCAGTAAAACACTCTATTCCTTCACTTGTCTTTTTTGGATTGGTCAATCTAGTAATTAAGACACAGAGATTCTAGAGGATTCTAGATTAATCCCTCTGTCCCAGGATACTTGTCACTTTCTAAATATTCATCATTCTCACTTTCAAATGCACATTTCTCTCTTCTCAATATACATCTATCGCTCATTGTTTTTTATGCACCCACATTTTCTACTTTTTCTTAATTCTTATGTTCAATTCTAAAGTGACAAATAAAATGGAACAAAGAGACTACACGACAGGGCCAATTTGCTTGAGCCCGCCACACCCTAAAGTTGCCTGAGGAACCACAGGTCGTACAACCCATGCCCCTAGAAGCACAACCCTCAGATGCGACCTATCCACAGAGCGGCACGTCGTGAAAAGGAAACGTGTCACGCACTAGAAGAACCATGTCACCCAGAAGGCCAGAACGCTCTCAAGCGCCAGAAGCCAGGAGCTTTCAGCTCAAGAATATAAATATATACAGGATCATGTGTCTAGGTTACATTATGCCACTCTGCAGGTCCTATCAGGCTCACGACACCGCTCCAGCTGCTGTTTCAGTTTCAGTTTCAGGAAGGATGCTCAGCTCAGGCAACTTGTCTATCAGCTCCGGGACACAAAGAACTCGTAATCCGGATGCTTATTTCTACTCAGCTGGTCGTTTTTAAGCACGTCAGCCCGGGACATCATCCCTGCAGCTTCATTCAATGTACGCAATCTCTCCTTCAGTACCTGGAATGCTTCACCAGCTTGTGATTCTACTAGCTCCGCGTCTTCAGAATCAGATTTGCCCATCTGAAACCACCACTCGGCCTGCATTAGGAGAGGATGAATAGAGAGTAAGAGAAATAAAAGTACATGGTGGTAACCAGGACAATGCGACCAGTAAAGCGCAATAAAGATGAAGCAGCGTGCGGTTGATCACTTAAAAAATCCACATGGCCACAACCAATTTTTGTTTTCACCACAATAGCACATTTTACCTTGGGACACAAGTAACGACAGCACAATACTACATTTTACCTTGGGACAAATAACGACAACAAAAACTTTCATTTCCATAGTCTAGATAATAGATCCTTTTAAGAGTACAAATAACCTTTGTTTAAATGCAAGCTGTTCAAATGGCTGCCTGTAAAAATAGGATCAAGATCTGTTGGAAATATGGTTGTTTACCTTGTCATTATAAGACTGCAGACCTATGACTGGAAACACAATAGGAGCCTGACCAGCACGGTCTGCTGAGCTATTCCGATGAATCCAGTGCCCCAGAGAATGATATGTCAAGAATGCAGCCTGAAATTTCCCATCAGGTATACGATATATGGGATACCATGCCACACAATACCTGAAATTCAAGAGAGTTTGGTTCTAAAAGCAATATCATCCCACAAAGTTTACATAGCTGCATAAAAGTACATGCTACTCTCTATTTCAAAATAGTTGACACTTCTGAAATTCACACAGAAATCAAGGCAATCATTTGTTGAACAGACTAGGACAAAAGGACAAGTGTGAATATCACACAAATAAATGTATGGCTAAAATTTTACTGACAGGTTACAAGGGAGAAAATGTGGTAATGAAGTGCATTGGTACGAGTCCAGTGCCAAGTACTTTGACAAAAAAATATTTGGCCAAGAGTGCCATGTATTGCGAAACGCATGAAGTAAAGAAAATGGCATCGATAATAGAGGTCAGCATAGAACAGACCAAGAGCTTGGATGGAGATCACACAGGCTGAGCTCCAAATTCTTTGGGTCTCCCGACATATGGCAGTTCACCGGTTTCACACCAGCAATCAGCTCATTCACCCTATCAGGATCACAAGGGATCTTCTGTAAGAACATCTTTAAAACAAAAATCTTTCTAGTGATAAATGCACATGAATGAACAGAGAGTTGAAAATATTAAATTATTCGTAGTGGTGGATGGCTAAAGTGTAATATTATAGAAAACAATAAAAGATCAGTTTGGGGTAACCATTCTTGTGACCAATAATCACATGTATAAGACAGAATGAGCATATGAATGCCCAGTTCATGAAACTAGACTCACTTGTCAAATAACTGACGGCGCCAGTATGGTTGTTCAGATTCAAAGTATTCAAATATGAGCTCTGCAATTGATGACCACTGATGACCTTCAGTATCTAAAGTGGATGATCTGTTTCTTGGTGATTGTTGTGGCATAAGCTTGGCGAAGATCGGAGGTGGATTCAGACATGGAGATGTTTCACATGTCATGTCCATATCAACAGCTTCCATATCAGTGCTTCCACCACTGATTCTTTTATGTTGACGGAAAAGTTGAACAGCTGATAGATATGGTACAAAATAGGTAGTAAACTGACACTCGCTATTCCACAAGCCTCTTGATCTACAGAAATCCTGGGCTTTTACTTCCAAACCGTAGCAGCCAGGTTCTTCGTACCACTGCCAAACACTACTCAGAGTGATGTTTGAACTCTGATGCCGACATAGGCCATCTTTTACACATTCTTGTAGGTAAGGTTTACAGCCACTAGGGCACAGGCTACAGTGCAAAACTGGAGAAGCAGAGTACATAAACCGTTCAAAATCAGCAAGAGGTCTACCAATGCGAAGTTGGACATCTTCCACTCTCTGTCGTGCTATGTAAACATCACTAATGGCTTCAATTATCTTGTTATAACTGGCCTCAGTTCCTTTATCGGTTGACCATTTCAAATCAATGTGATCATATGGGTTCAATTTAGAAGTTAATTTACTAGATAATTTGATGTCTTCACAACTTGTTGATGCATGACCAACTGAATCAGAATCAGAAACATCATTAGCTGAGACTGAACCTTCAACCACAGAAGCCTCCGAGACATCCAAGTGAATCATTTTAGGCACCATTTTCTTTCCAACAGGAACCCACTTCTGTGACAAGTGTCCAGATGATGAATACAACTTACAGGATTCTTGAGGATTATTCTCTATGGTTAATATCGCACATCTCTCCTCTTCCCTTTCTGAAGCACAAGGATCAGCGTACAGGTTCCCGGAGCTCAAGAAAGCAGCTTTGGGTACCAAATCTGAGACTAAGTTACAAGACGATAATGTTGTTTTCATCAATATCAGATTGTAAGCTCTCTTTTCCCTCAGCTTTACAGTTGCTGCCGACTCCAGTTTGGATAACTTCATCAGCTGAACAAAAACTCAAGGCTGCTCTATCAGTGGTGTCCTTGACTTGAACTAGCTGAAAAGGAGGCAATTCTTCTTGCCGGGAGTAAGCCTTCGGCACCCTGGGGATACCATTCTTAGGAGCATAGTAGTTTTTCAATGACTGAGAACCTTGTTTAAAGGACGAGCTTCTTTGCTGGTGCAAAAACGGCACTTGCTTCTTGTAGATTGATTTGGATGATGTTTGGAATGAATTAAATGCATCGTCTCCTCCTATGGTAGACTCCATTTCAAAATTTGGGGCCTCCTGTTTGCATGCTTTCTTATTTTGCTTACACTTTGCCCTATGTCTTGTTTCATCTTGTTGTATGCCCTTGTTAGTGTCTTCTTGTGCAGTCTTATCCTGAATATGTGAAGCTTCTGTACATCCTCTAGATACATAACCGTCAACTTTTCCCACTTTCTGCCATACAGCTGTACTATCTTTTCCACCACTCTTGTGCCTATTAGCAAATAGTACTCTGTTAGATATAGTCAAATCACTACAGCTTGGTGTTTTTCTTGACTTTCTGCTGCTCTTATCTGAATCAAATGGTAGACAAGTCTTACTGCTGGAGGCCTCACTGCTGCGCTTAACTCGTTCAATATGACTAGTACTATCAGTAACATCTTTTGAGCAACAGGAGCTGTTGATAGAATAATCATTTATATCTGCAACATGAGTAGCATCTGGATGAGAGGATATCGAACAGTATTCCATTCTCACATCATTCAGCCCTGTGGACGGCCTAGCCTCAATATTGACACTGTCACTGTTATGATTGTTCCACGTACTAAAGAAAGTATCTGTGCTGTCAAGGTTACAAAGACAGGGACAGAATAATTTGCGGATATTGCTTTCTTCACTCAGGCCTTGCTCAGCGGAAGTGGACCCATTGAATTCTAAAGCATGAATACTATTTGCTCCATTGTTCAAGTAAGTTACACAACGGCAGCTTTCTGCTACAGCATCATTAGTCGAATATTCAGAACCATCCATCTCCCCGGTACCTAATGCAGATAAATCTAGCATAGTACCACATTCCACATAACCACTTTCAGCACCATCTTTGCCCAGATGGGCTTCTTTAACCACTCTGGCAGAGAATGTGGCATAAGCATTCTCTTCAAGAGTATTTTCTGATGCCGAATTCAGCTTCTTGTGGATTGCATGCCCATATAGTTTCCTTTTCTTGCTTCCTTTCTTTTTAGGACTCTTAAGAGACTTGTCCTCAAGATGCAGAACATTAGAATCTGATCCCAAAGTAGCAGTGCCAGGCCTGGAAGACTTCTTTGTAACCATATGGCCGCGAGGGGCCCCTTTAGGCTCATCACACACATTTTTCCTATGCTGATACTTCCCTAACCTGTTTCCTCCATGTGGGAAACCACTGGAACCTGGTTTAGAAGAGTCAGCTTGATCATGCATGTTCCTTTCATTCAGTTGGCTTGACCAATAAAGTATTCCTTGCTGTGCAGATAACACCTCAGCGTCCTCTGTGCCTGGAGCTTCTGATGCCAAAGAGCTAACCCTGACCTCTCGAATGCCAGACAAAAATGGTGCTGGAATCCAATCTGAATAATTACCAAGTTGGGGTATTGTTAATGCACTGACCCTGCCATATCATAAAGAGGCAGTAAATAAGCAGCTTCCAGAAAAATGGAAGGGTAGATAAATTTTTTTAACAGGTTCCATATAACTCTTTTAAGTTAACTGATATTTTTTCCATGTGTGCAAACTTATCATACAAGTGCAGGAAAACTTGATAATTAACCAAGATTAGCAGACCCTGTAACTGTAAGAACTGGGTAACCAATTATACTCACAGTCACAGCCCATAGTTCAGACATTTGATTATGTCAATGAGTTGCATAAACTTCATTACGTCAGTTACAGTAAGATCTACTGATGGAGTTATCTTTTGCGTTAATTTTGTTCACTCCCTCTCCCTCATTTTGAACCTATTATACTCCCTATCAAGTATATAGTATTTCATCTGTTATCTTCATTATTATTCCCTGGTCAAATACTCCCTCCTGCATCAACGTAAGGCATATTTTGATTTGGTAAGACAAAGACAATGCCATGACTAATAATTACTCCATCAATATGTCATTTTATGTCAACAGAGGATGTCCCTCCTTTTATCTCTGTAAAAAGGACTTCCTAGAAGAGGCTGCTCTACAAGTGCATAGAATGCAGCGCGACAAGCAGCAGCAATTCAGAAGTCTCAAATAACTGTACAGCTAGTTTACTGCCTGTATATACGCCAACTACTCTGCTTTCTCTCCTAGTTTTATTTACTTTTCTTATGATCCGATTGCCCCTCTTTTCCGGTACTTATTATATTTATTTATTTATTAATAAAACAGACCATAGCAGGGTTTTTCCTTGCTGTACTGCTACCAAAAATATATGTCATTTTATGGTACAAAACTATATCCACAAGTTTTTTTTAAAAGATCTGGTTTAGCACCCCACTCTTTTCAAGATTTGTTGGTATTAACTTTTTCACAAAAAAATATGTATTAACAGAGTAATTGTTGGACAAAGGCTTGCGCTAACAAAACGAATTATGCCTTACCTTAATGAACGGAAGAAGTACTATTTATATCTACCTTAGAGCATCTCCAACAGTTCCCTAAATTTTTACTCCCAAAAGATAGGATTTAGGGAGTTTGTATGTCTATTGGGAGTAGAAAAAGAACATGTCTTCCAACAATTCCTAAAAAATTGTTTCCTATTTTTTTAAAATCAAGCCACGTGGCTTGTCTGGTGGGCCTATGGACTTTTTCTTTTACGTGATCTAATCTATCGATCATTGCGGCCGGGAGGTGCGCATACACGGCGGCAGAGCAGGAGCTCGAGGCGCGCAGTTGGTGCCCGGCGAAGCACTTCACTTCAGCACGGAGGCCAAGCGTCCGCGGCTGGCGCGCTCCTCGTCCATCACGTGAGGCAGTAGGATTTCATTAGCAATCTTTTTAATTATAGTTTAATTAATCTGTCGGCTGTAGGCACTACACAACGAGTTGATTGAGAGCGTCCGGAAATCATTTGCTGCGTTCTGTTTGCCCCGGCCGTGAGCTCTGCGGGCAGCGGACCGCCGGGTTCAGGCCATCAGGCGGCAGCGAGCTGAGGGGCCGGAGGAGCAGAGGATAGGTGAGGAGGTGGCCGCGAGTTCAGGGGCCCGCGCCGTGTGAAGAAAATGGAGGCTCCGGAGGGAGCGGGAACAATATTTCTTTCCTGCGGCAGGTGGCGCCAATATTATTTCGGGAGCTGTACGAGGTCTCCGAATGTAGTCACCTAGAGGGTCTGTATTGGAAGTTGGTAAATTTAGGAACCTGATTTAGCAAACGGTTGGATGATGGTTTTTTGTTGATGACATCCTAAATTTTAGTTTAGCAACTTAATTTAGGAAACTGTTGGAGATGCTCTTAGAAACCAAACAGATATACCCAGTAAAATCACAGGTGATAATTGATAATGAAAGCAAGCGGCAACAGCCAATTACCTGTTCTCAAGTCGAACAGGCACAGGTTTTTTACCAGCTGGCCCTGACGGAAAAGGGAAAAATGGAAAGTCAGTTAGGATGGAGACAGGTAAACTGTGCCAACGAAAGAACTGGAGAACACGTATATACTGTACATGTGATATAGACCTTGGGAAGGCAGTGGCCAATAGTTTGGCAGAATGATCTGTTACACAGATTATCTGATGTGCTCTGCAAGCTTGAATCAATTACTTCAAGTGCACACGGCATTTCCCGGAGAGCCTGCAGTCACATTAGCGAGTCTGGTATATGAGCTGCATTAAAGAAAAAAGATTATGCACAATATTGACCGGCTCAAATTTACTGCAGCGAATGAAGAAAGCTAACAATCCATTGCCACCACGGTGTCACAAACAAACACAGTAAACAGCAAGTAAATAAATTCCACAAGCCACGGGGATAGGTTTTAAAGTTGGTGATGAATATATTGGCAAATACGAAACACGTGATGTGCTTACATTACCGAAGGTACCACAGCTTTTGTTGAGTAACCTGAACACTGCTTTTGTTCATTTAAAACGTTTGCAACAACTGTGCCCTCTCGTATGCATGGGGAAAAAACTATTCAATTGGAAATTACAGGGCATAACTCCATGTGGTATGAAGGTTGGGTTATAACAGAGGCGGGACGAGCAATAGGGCTAACGCCAGTGGAAGCACCGGCCCAACCCCCCCCTCGTGGCGTCGCTGCTTTCCGATTGATCGAGGGGCTGGATGCCGTTCCAGGAAGAACAAGAACTGGATGCCCATCCCATCCTCATCCCGTATAGGAATGAAATCTTATAATCACCCGTTGCCGCGCAGAGATCGACCTATCCCCGCTACATCCAACCTACATGTCAACTACAAAAGCAAGGAGGGGGATTAGAGGATCGGGCAGGGAGCCCAGCTCTCACCTGCAGGAGGAGGAAGAAGAGGCAGGCTTCTGCTCCGTTGCCGCCGTGCGCTGATTGCTAGCTGCCTGGCTCCGCCGGTGGTTTGAGGCGCCAATGCGTTAACCTCGTCGCCGCCACGAAAGGAGGAAGGCTCTCTCTCGCCTTTTTTTTTCCTTAGGAGCGAGGAAGGGAGAAATAAAGGAACAGAGAGGATTTTGCGATTCCTCTTCGTTTCTCGAGTTTAGTTATGCGCTAGTTAAAAAGAAATAAAGTGTAGCTTCATAATATCATATTTCCTTCTTTTCAATTTTTTTCAATTGACTAAAAGTTAGAAATTTTCAATCAACGTAATTTGCATTAGAATTCATATTGTTATTGTATATACTATAGAAAAAAATTACTTTTTTTACACCGTCTAATTTCAATCTAAGTAGTTTTGGAAGTTGATTGAAAAAATAGAAGTCTCTTATAATGTTCATGGGCTTATAGAATTCACTCTTATGTAATTCATATATTGCACTCAAGTATATAGATTATGTTGCACGTGTGAGATGTTAATAAACAACGATTTTGAAATGCTTTCCAAGTAAAAAAAAAGAGAGATAAATTTCATTACAACTATTTACGCTCTTTATAAAAAACTACAGGTTTGAAAAACTATTTTCATAAAACTACAACTATTTCAAACCTTTCATAGTCAAATATGGCTTTCTAGTCCCTTTTCCTGTTTCTATTTTTACTTTTTTCATGGTTCAATTTTATTTAACAAAAGGTTAGAGTGTAAGTTCTTGGAATGAGGATCTTGTGGGTTTAATAAAAATTTAAGGTTTTACAAATGACTTGGCTCTGGTTGATTCCTCCTATTCGTCCATAGAAATAGTGATGAAGAAGATTTAAAAGACGCAATGTATTTATTTGTTTGTTTATGTCATTAATATCAATATTCTTAGATCGGACGAACGGGTCAGCTGACTCAATAAAATTTGATAAAATAATCATCAAAGGGGTTTACCCTGCTAAAAGCCTAAAACCCTATGGTTTTAGCCGTATTTCACACATCATCCAAAGGGACTTACCCAATAGTTAAAAAGAAAACACATAAAATTAAATCTCCTTTCGACTAAATAATACTTAAAATATAAATATTTGTTGATTTTTCAGAATTATATTTGACCGTTCGTGTTATTCAAAAAATCGTAAAGATGTTGAATTTTTTTCTATATTTTGATTTATTGTTAGATATATTTTAAATGTAATATATTTATTTTTATATTTTGAATAAGACATGCAGTTAAACGTAGTTATGAAAAATCAATAAATGCTTATTTTAGAACAGAGGTAGTACTAGTAATGATTTTAAATCGACTCTCACAAGAATCGGTTGGCAGCGGTCATAATGCTTGAGTACGCGCAACCTGTCCCCCACATGAAATGGCATAAAAGTTGTCTGAATAAGTTAGGGCATGTCTTATGTATGCACCAGTTTATGGGACAACTTATGCTACCATAAGTATAAGCTATGGCAAATAGGTTGAAGTTATAAATAACTTATCATCAAATACATCATAAGCAACTTTTAATTTTGTACTAGAGAGACAACTGTTTTTCCAACTTATGCACTCATTTCATAGTCATAAGCTGTTTTGTCGATTTAACTGTTTATACATACTCCAAGCCTACGCCGTCCTTTTACAGTACAAAATATCCCCGTTTCACCAAAATCTGCTTATACTTTTTATTCGATGACGAAAAACTTCTTACTTTCGTCGTATTGCCTCATTCGTACAAGAATTAACAGCATGGCCTATATAGATAGGCCACGTTTGGAACAGAAACCAGCATCAGACAGACACTATTTAGCTATATACTATGGGGTATTTCACAACAGTACAGGATTTGGAGTTCGAAAAGGGATCTTTACACTCTTTAGTTGTGTTTCTTCATTCATATTAGGTACAAAAAATACGAAACCACAAGCTTTGGCAGCATAATTTGGAAGGAAGATTAAATTTAGCCAACATATCGGAGTAGGACGCCGTCATTCCCCAGCACAAACCCTTTGCTGTCATCAAGGAATCTGTGTACAAACAACAACAGTTTGCACAATGTCTCCAGCCACAATAGTGAATCGATCAATCAAGCATAATGGGGGCTTACTTGACAGAGTAGAGATTCCCAGGGATGTTATCAGCAGCCTTGTCACGCACCCAGCTCTTCCCGCCGTTTGTTGTCTTAAGCAATACACCACTTCCACCAGCCGCCCATGCCTCATCCTGCACAGGGCACCAACAGCAGCTGTTCATTAAATCTCCACCACCATTGCAGCTAGCTACTTTACTAAACCAGTAGCACGTCACCTGTGAGCGATAGCCGACGTCAAGAATCCCAAACCCCGACTCTGCACTGGGACCTCTTCAAAGTCTTCAGTTATCTACATACACAAATTGGCAGGGAGATATCCCAGTTTGAACAGAAAAAGACCAATCCATTGGGTTGTTGCTCATGACACGCAAGATGAAAGGAAAGGGTGCTTGCAAGAAGAGATGATGCTTACCCCGGTTCCTTTGCTAAGGAAGAGTCCACCACCGCGCACCAGAAGCCAAAGTCCACCATCAGCTCTCCATCCCATATTCTGAATCCTCCGTGCCACCGCTCTGTTGTGTGGTTGCCAGTATGGCTGCAAATACGGGCGTGCACACTTAAGAACCCACCCAATGATAGGCTTATTGCCGAGCAGCAGCATAAATATAATATCAGACCTGCCCAGGCTCCCATGTCAAATAAAAGTTCCCTCGGCTGGATACAGCGACGTAGCGGCCATCAGGAGAGCGGTTGACCGTGTTGAAAGTACCAGTGTAGTAACTCGCACCGCTAATGCCACTTGAAACTGTTCTGCATCACAAACAAAAAGGAACAGGAGATGGATTGGATAATTAAGCTCATAAGCATTGGAAAGTATTTTGCTGCTTCTGGAATTGGATAAGCAAGAGGCTACCTGTTGAGGGTAGCCGAAACAGTCTCTTGCACGGCAGCCTTCCAGTTGTAGCCACGGTTAGAAGTAACATAGATTGCTCCCTCATCCGTAACCATCTCGGCACTCTGCTCCCCGGTAGCTTTTATGTACACCTGCCAGCATGTCGCAGCGGATTAGTTAATGTTTGAGAAAATGAAGGTTTTGATGATATGACAGATTACCATGTTCCCAGGAAGCTGGGCGCTCAAAGGTATTCTTTCCCAGCTCTCTCCAGCATCTGAAGTGTGCAACAGAATTGCAGGCTTCCCGATAATCCAGCCTTCTTTACCCTGGAAGCTTACAGAGTTGAATCTGTAGTTGAAATCTTCGTCCTCGGCGGAAGGGATAGAGCGAGGGAACCAGGTGTTTCCACCATCTTTTGTCTCCAATATTGTCTGTCTTGTGCCAAGGAGAAAGCCTGGAATGGAAAACATGTCAATGAAGTTCAGTGCTATTATGTATTAGAGATAATTGTGACATTGGAAGGAAAGGAATCATTGTTGCAGCCATGACATGAGTATCCACATATTCATCTGCATTGCTTAAATAGAAATAGTATAGTAATAATACAAGGGGAACGAAGGAAATAAAACGGCGGCATTACCGTGGGAGGGGTCGTCGGGGACGAAGGCGATGTCGAGGAGCACGACGCCGGGGTCGATGGGCAGGGGCACGCGCTCCCACTCGGACAGCCCCTGGGCTTTGGCGGTGGGGGCTCGGGGCGGCAGCAGCACGAGCGGGGCGACGGCGGCGGTGTGGGAAATGAAGCGGCGGCGGCCGACGGCATCCGACGAGGAGTGGGAGGCACGAGGGGTGAGGCGGCGGCGCCCCGGCGGGAGGAAGGGAGGAGGAGACGGAGGGAGGCGGTGGCGGAGGTGGAGTTGGTGGCCATGGGGGAGAGACGTGGCGGTGGCGGTGGCGGTGGCGCGCTGCTCGTTTTCGTGGCCACGTCCTCCTCCTCCTCTTATCCATCGTCCCTCCTTCTCCGCCATGATTTTCTTTTTCTTCTTGGGCCGCATACTACTGGGCCCAAAAATCATTTGGGCCGTTTACTCTTGGTCTCAAAATCTTTTTCCTCGAATCCAATCAAAAGAGATAGATAGAATTTCCCCGAACCCCCAAAAAATAAAAATCAAATCAAAAGAGATAAACCAACTCTTCCGACGACGAGCCGGCGGCGGCGGCGCAGGTTTAGGTACGGAACCCACTCCCTGTACCGTGTTCTTCCGAGTCACCTCAGTCACCTACACTCGCACGGACGGCGGGGGCTCGCCGGCGCTGCCACCTGCCGTCCTCGCCCACGATCCTCGCCGGATGAGCTCTGCTTTACTTTTTACTTAGAGAACAGTGGTAGCTCAGCTAGTCACGACAGGAGAGGTAGGAGGCGAGATGCTTACGAGGTGCTTGATGATATGCCTACCCCAAATCCCAACTCTCTTCATCCGTTGCAGGCACCATTGTACCATGTGCTGCTGGGAAATGAGGCCGACCACGCGCCGTGCCATCTCGACCACCTGGCCTGCCCTATGTTCACAGCGCCACTTTCGTTCCGCCAACAAGGTCACAGCAAACAATAACAACACAGTCATTGTCATCTCAGGCCCTACTGGTGCTGGCAAGAGCAGGCTAGCATTGGAGGTCGCCAAGAGGCTCGGAGGGGAGATCATCAGTGCCGACTCTGTGCAAATCTACCGTGGCCTTGACATCGGTTCCGCCAAACCATCTGCTGAGGAACTCAACATGGTGCCGCATCACCTCATCGATATCATCGACGCGTCCCACGACTACTCCGCCGGAATGTTCTTCCGTGATGCCCGAAGAGCAACTGATGATGTTCTTCACAGGGGTCGTGTGCCCGTTGTTGCAGGAGGGACCGGACTCTACTTACGCTGGTACATCTATGGCAAGCCCAGTGTTCCGCAATCATCCATGGGCGTCACTTCAGCTGTGTGGTCTGAGCTCGCCGCCTTTCGGGACAGTGGCAAATGGGAAGAAGCAGTAGAGCTAGTGGTCAAGGCCGGTGACCCCAATGCTCGCCACTTATCCGTGAATAACTGGAATAGACTAAGCCGCAGCTTAGAGATTATCAGGTCCTCAGGTTGTCCTCCTTCTGCCTTCGCCATACCATACAACACGTTTAGCAAACAGCATCTTACTGATGCCTTGGATAATGGAACCCCTGAAGCCAGGGACCTGGATTACGACTTCCTCTGTATTTTCCTAGCATGTCCACGCGTCGAACTATACCGATCAATTGACTTCAGGTGTGAAGAAATGCTGGCTGACACAGGAGGCCTACTTTCAGAAGCCTCCTGGCTGCTTGATATTGGCTTGCATCCAAGCATTAACTCTGCTACTCGCGCCATTGGATACAGGCAAGCCATGGAATACTTGCTGCACTGTAGGCAGAATGGAGGCCAAAGCACCCCTCAAGAGTTCATGGAGTTTCTGACCAAGTTTCAGGCAACATCTAGGAACTTTGCTAAGAGGCAGATTACCTGGTTTCGAAACGAGAATATATATCATTGGCTCGATGCCTCTCAACCCTTTGACACGCTTGTTCAATTTGTATGTGATGCTTACCATGACTCTGATGCAAGGGTGGTTCCTGAATCACTTGAAATGAAACGGGAAAGTTGCATCCTCACAAGCCGTGATCTCAAAACCTATCGATCTGAAAACAGGGTGTTTCTTGGAGATGATGACTGCCACCATGTTCTGGACTGGATTAGGAGAACACAGCAGAAATGAGGTCTACTTTTGCTCACTTATTATGTTTCTTTTTCTTTAGGAATTTGTCCTACTTTTGGGATCAGTGATCACAGGAATTCAGTTTTATAGGTGGTAGTTTTTCTTTGTCATAGTGCAAATGCCTTGTCAAAAGTCCACAATGGAATGAAAGTTACTGCTGCTTCTTTACCATCTCTCTTCGTTGGACTGTATACTGGATTTGGTTATTCCTGAGTTGGAAATGAATAAAATGATCCTGGAAAAAATCGAGTGGAGATATGTTGAGGTCATTGCCTAAAGCTCTAAACTTCTGATAGGTTGCTTTAGGCAAATGCCCTAACACTTTCATCTAAAGAAAATATGAAGATTACTTTCCACTAGCTTGAAGATGGAAAGAGGGTGGTTCAGCCATCACTTTGAGTGTGTCTTATACATAAAACTGTGAACCAACCTAACTGATGAGCCGCCAAACTACCCTTTACTTTTGTGTCACACTTGTATGCGGTGTCACAACTAAATCAACCATGTGGTGCAACTGTGGACTTATTATCCCCACAAATGCACATCATATACAAGAGCTATTAAATTTATTTTTGGAGGGTTGATATAAAAATGCACATCATATACTTAAGACAGCAGCAGATATCTATATGGTACTAACCTGGGAATTACTGCAACTTTGTGTTTAGAGGGTTGGTACACGGGTCTATATGACATGTAACACTTATATACTGGCTCCAGGTCTTTTTGTATTAGATGAGAGTTAATCCCACTGTCCTAACGTCACAAAAGAATAGTTTGGAGCTGTTTTCTTTGGATTTTGACCTAGTTTGAGCTGATTTTCTTATATAGATGAAGGCATTGTTCAGAGTGTCAAACAGACAACTGTGTGTTGGTTGTTGATGGCAACTTTGTTATGTAGATTCTTTTACTGTGGGGTAGCTCTTGAGTTTTGATTATAGCTGACCGCAAATCTGCCGCAATATATTTTTGAAGTGCGCAATACTTTTGCTGTTGCTAATGATTAGGCAGGAATCTGATAGATGAATGGTTTGGTAGATTCGGAACAGAATAAGTTTGAAAATGGTGTGGCTGTGACTGCACTGCACCTAATGATACAAATCTGCCATTTTCAGTTCTGGTAGAGACAGTGGCAGAGCACCAAAATATATATTAGGAAGGGAGATGATCCACGAGTTGCGTAGGGAGCCAGGGAATCTACAATTGATTGGGTCAAAGCAAGAAGAGCAAGTACCACTTTGACGGTATAATACTGAAGTTGGTCAAAGATGATGCCTCGTGGTTAGGCAGGTTTTTTTTTGGAAAGTTGCGGTTAGGCAGACTTACCAGTTTGTGTCGGCGTCAACTGTTGGAGAATCAGATTAGAAAAAAAAGAAAAACTGTTGGAGAATCAACAGTTCCAACACCAAATTGGTCTGTATTTTTGCTACTGAATCCTCTGAAAATTGATTATTCTATCTACCAAAAGGTTGGCTCGGCTTGCTTGAGAATGACTCGTGGTAGTCCGGCTACGCTGATGTTGACCTAACCTATTTAATTATATACGTAGGTTATTCGCGGGGGAATAGACAATAGAGAGAGTGTGAAAGAAACAGAGAAAAACCTCCGACGAGTCTTGACTCTTGAGTCTTGAGAAGAAGAGAAGTTTTGCTTGGCTGGCGTTCCAAAGACACGCTTTTTCTCCTCCTCCCACCGACCGCTCCACCATTCCCCCGGATTCACGCCGAGATCTGCCGATCGAGCGAGCCCTCCCCGTGCCATCTGCCAGAGCTTTGATTGGCATGGGGATCTCGCACCCTCTGTCGGACGAATACGACGCACTCCGTGGAGCCGTGCTGTCGCCGCCGGAGAGGACGCCTCCATCATCTCCGCCGCCGTCCGACGACGACTGCCTGCAGCACCAGGTATCCAGGATGGACACGCTTGCGGGAATCGCCATCAAGTATGGCGTCGAGGTAACCCTCCTCCTCTTTTCCTCTCTCTAGCCAAAAATGAGCCATGAACCCCTGGTGCCTTGCTTCGTGGCCAAACTCAGGCAGCCTCCATCTTGTAAGTCGTTTATCTTTGCCAAATGCAAGGAACGTTTTCTGAATGAAATTCGCATGGTTGGGAACAGGTGCCTCAAAGTTGAGGCAAATGTGCACAGAATCTCTGTTTATCAGCTGATGAACTGACAAACAGTTATCTGGCTCCTCAATTCCCTTCTCCTGCAATGCTTCATCTTTTTGCACCGTCTGTGTTATTATAGTACTACCTTAAAGTACTTGCCAAACTGTGTCACATATAGTAGCATATAACCACGGAATGTGATGCGCAATTTTGGTGCTCATTACTCTTACTCCTAAGTTGGAGTGATACATCTAAGAAAACGTTGCTGAATTAAGGTTGCACATTGTTTCTCGTAGATATCAGACATTAAGAGGGCCAACGGTTTGGTGAGTGACAACCAGATGTACGCACACAAAGCATTGCTCATACCTCTACCAGGAAAGCCTATTCCGTCCTCTGTGAGGTTGAATGGTTCTGGTCAAAAAGCGAAAAGGTAAGATATCTCACGTTTCCTCTTCACTTTGTATCCCGATCACAAAATCCGAACTTTATAGTTTTGCCCCCTGAGGCCTTAGTGTTGTTGCTAAATATCGAGTTTCTTACTTGTATAACTGGCTCATTTCATTTTAAGTAACCCAAACTGGTTGATGGTCGCACCAACTGTATCCGCCATTGCTTAGATGCTGCCCTGTAATGACTGCCCATTGACCATTCCGTGAGTAGGTATTATCTTTAATGAATTGTATTGTTGTTGCCAACCACGATACTTTTGTATAGCTGTTGCAATACATTTGCACGTTTTGAGATGGTTTTCTGTGCTTTCTGCAGAGCATGGGCTCCAAGCCATCAGCAGAGCGGAGACGCTTTTTGTTCGCTAGACTCACCCAAGTCTGGTGGGCAGGGGACTTCACCTGCGATGAGTACCTTGCAGAGATACTACGGTCTAACATCTGAAAGAGGGAATACGATGGACTGCAGCACTGAAATGTCTGTGTACCATAAGGGCAGGCTCAATCCAGCTTCAGCTGGAGACATGCCGAGTAGTGGCAGAAACTGGGACTGTGATGACCCAGAAAATGGCTTTTCAGCAGCAAGCGGTGGCAAACCAAAGCAAGATGGTTCTATGCGCCGGCGGCAGAAAGTGGAAGCAGATACAGCCGATAGGCAGGGTGATTTTCTAGCTGACCCAATCAAGGCCATCAAGAGTCTATTGCCGAGGGCAATGTCCAGTACCCGTGTAAACATGGATACAAGCAACCGAGATTGGAGCCAGAAGAGCAGTAGTATTTCATTTCTCAACGGGTTGAGATCCGTGCGGAAGTCGCCAAGCGCACCTAACTTTGGAGGAGATACAGAGAATGGAACCTCCTCTATGTGGTCAAATTCAGCGTGGACCTTCAACCACGAGTCCTTCACCCGGCCATTACTTGATGGCCTGCCAAAGCCGGTATCAGGTCGGAGGGCCAAGACTGCCACGGACTGAACCAAACACTTTGTTGGTGTTTTGCAGATTTCAACGGGCTATCTGCCGTGCCATCGGAGCGTGCTCGTTCCGAAGTGCAGATTTTGTCTTTTCGGCGTTGTTGTTCATTAGTACCTCTCACCTCTGTGATACGGATTTGCCTGTTTGGTCCGTTGGGTAAAAATGTACAGTGATGTATCATCATTCTTTGTATACTACTAGGTGGTAGCACAAACTTTGCTATTACTATACCTGATGAAAAGGACTAGTATACTTTACTTGATGAAAAGGCCTAGGTGATTTTTTTTCTTTTGAACATATATAGCTGTTCCTCCTCCTCGTCGGATAAATTTGAAGAGAAGCTATATATTCCCCCTGTCATCGTATGGTAACGGATGCTCCCTCAAAAAAAGAAAGCCCTGTCATCGTATGCTAACGGATGCTCCCTCAAAAAAGAAAAAGAAAAAGAAAACTCCTAACGGATGCCGTGTATATCTGAACGAACAATCAGATAAGGGAGATGAGAGGAACAGATTGACAATCGTATCTTAACCACCCGCGGTTTCTGATAATCGATGGTGTGTATATATAGATAGACAAGACAAGTAGTAGGGGCATCGATCAACAAGACCCAAGGGAGGGAAGAAGCAGAGATGATGATGATGAAGCAGGTGGTCGTGGTTGTGCTGCTGCTGTTGGCGTTGCCGCAGAATGAGGGCAGGAAGCACAAGCACGGATCATCAGGAGGGTTGGAGAGGGTGTTTGACCGGCAGGAGGCGGACCGTGTGGAGTCCCTTCCGGGGCAGCCATCGGAGGTGGGGTTCCGGCAGTTCGCCGGCTACGTGTCGGTGAACGAGACGCACGGCCGCCAGCTCTTCTACTGGTTCTTCGAGGCCACGCACGACGTGCACAAGAAGCCGCTCGTGCTGTGGCTCAACGGAGGGCCCGGATGCTCCTCGGTGGGGTACGGAGCCCTGGAGGAGCTGGGCCCCTTCCAGGTGCACAAGGACACCATCGCGCTAAACCCAGACGCGTGGAACAAAGGTTGCTCATCTTCTTCTTTCTTCTGCTGCTACCTGCAGTTTGCTTCTGATTTTTAATAATTTTGATAACAGATGCCAACCTGCTCTTCGTGGAGTCCCCTGCTGGTGTTGGATTCTCCTACACCAACACCACCCAGGATCTCAGCCAGTTTGGAGACGCATTGACAGGTATGTTATTCTTTGGTACTATTTGCTCTCAGAATTAAGATTCTTGATTTTTGCATTGCATTGCAGCCCATGACGCCCACCAGTTCCTGGTGAATTGGTTCGAGCGGTTCCCGCAGTTCAAGGGACACGATTTCTACATCACCGGGGAGAGCTACGCAGGTATTTTTCTGCTTGTCGATTAATTAATCTGAATATTGTGGGATTCAATTAAATGCATATGACCCCATCACCGAATATATATATATATATATATATATAGGTCACTATGTTCCCCAGCTGGCGGAGAAGATCCTTGAGGAGAAGAGCAAGAATAAGATCAACCTCAAGGGCATCATGATCGGGAACGCCGCCATCGACTCGAGCTCGGACGACCGCGGCCTGGTGGAGTACGCGTGGCACCACGCCGTGATCTCGGACGAGGTGTACGGCGCCATCATGAGGGAGTGCAACTTCCCGGACGACGGCGAGGAGAGCGACAAGTGCGGCGTGGCCTGGAACGCCTTCTTCCGCGCGCTCAGGGACATCGACCTCTACAGCCTCTACACGCCAGCATGCACTCACCAATCCTCTTCCTTTTTCTCTCAACGATTTTTCTCTCAAAAAGGACGAGCAGGAGCAGGAGGAGGAAGAAGAAGCCTCTCTTACAACTCGTACGACCCCTGCGCCGACAACTACGTGATCGCTTACCTCAACCGCCCCGACGTTCAGGCTGCGCTGCACGCCAACGTCAGCGGCGTCATCCCTTACAAGTGGGCCCCCTGCAGCGACGCGCTCACCAACTGGACGGACGCCCCCGCATCCACGCTGCCGATCATCAAGAAGCTCATCGACGCAAAGCTCAGGGTCTGGGTATTCAGGTACGTACTGCCCTTAATTTTTTCTTCTTAATTGCATCTCTATCTCTATCTCTATCTCTATCTCTATCTCTAGAGAGGGAGATAATCAATTAAAGAAATGGTTTTTTCTGCAGCGGCGACACGGATGATCGCGTTCCTGTGACCTCCACTCGCTACGCCCTCCAGAAGATGGAGCTCGCGACGGTGAAGGCGTGGCGTGAATGGTTCACCAGCGACCAGGTCGGCGGCTACACGGTGGTCTACGACGGCCTCACCTTCGTCACCGTCCGCGGCGCCGGCCACATGGTGCCCATGATCACGCCGGTGCAGGCCAGCCAGCTCTTTGCACACTTCCTCGATGGCAAGGAGCTGCCTGACAAGCCCCTAATCTAATTAATTTTTCCCCCTCCCTTTAGATAGATCCATCATTTTATTTTATTTTTATTTGATCACTCGCTCGTATTAGTATAAGATCTCGATCACTTTTAGTTTTGCATTCAGGATATGTCATTAGTAAACCCATCCTTTAATTTGGTTGTATCAGTTTTAGTCATGATGGTGATGGGCCGACGATGGGCATTATGGTCTTCTTTTTTTTATAGAGAGAGATGGTCAGTTCCTTATGTTGACGACCGACGACTTTTGCCGTCCTTTTCACACGCGTACTCCCATTCAAGAAGCTTCCACACCATTTCCCTCCACACGGTTTCCTGCTGGCTGCTGCTGCTTTTTTTATCTCTCTCTCTCTCTCTATATATAGATGGATTTGGAATCTCTTGATTCAGAGCACAGGCAAGCTCGACAACCATGGCTGCCGCGAGGATCGCCGCCACCGCCGTCCGCTTCTTCGCTTTGGCGGACGAGTCCGCGCCGCCGGAGACGCTCGACATGGTACGCCAGCAGCGCCAGCTCCTCCGCCGGGCTGCCGCGCTCTGCCTCGACCCCATCGACGAGGACAAGGAAGACGACGATCCCCCTTCAATGGATTAGCAACAGCTCCTCCGCCCCGCCTACGACCGTTAATTAGCAAATAAGATCGTTACTATATCTTGTAGCTTTAGTTATTAGATGTAGCTGCTGCAGGATCTCTTCTTCTCTCCTCAATTCCAGTGGTGAGCTTTTGCTAATGATGTTCATGACACATAATTAATTTTCAATTAATGCTTGAATTCCAGCGGTGAGCTTTTGCTAATGATGTTCATGGCCAGATTACTATGCACATAATTATTTTTCAATGCTTGAATTCCAGCGGTGAGCTTTTGCTAAGGACATGTACAACCCACAGACACGGGTCGTCTCTTCATAAATGATACAGACACATGAAAAGACAGATCATACAATCCAGAGACAGGGTCATTGTCTTCAGGTAATTTAATACTGCACATACAATTAGAGATCATTTGTGCATACTATTGTGTGGCCAAACTTTTCTAATCAAAATAATGGAGCATTTGTTCTCATAGCAGCAATCCATATTCATTTTTCACGAACAAAACAAATCAATTGACCGTGATTTCCTTGGACATGAACAAAACTAATGGACGAAGATCATAAACAAGAACTAACAATAGAACTAATCCATTTAGTCACATTTCATCCGATTAGCACGATGAAGTCAATCTGCAAGTTCACTTTGCTCCTGAGTACAGTCTTTCTGACTGTCCATGCTTATAATCATGTTCTCAATTTTTATACTTCACAAGGAGAAGCCTGAAGTGTAATCATGTTCTCAATTTTTATACTTCACAAGGAGAAGCCTGAAGTGAATAAAATTCAGAGTTGCACTGTCCTTTCACTTCTATTTATGCCCACATATGTTTTAAGTTGATAAGTATTGACTGTCAGACTGTACGATCAACTAGGAATGCAACTGAACATTCCACGTTTCAATGGAACTGAACTTAACTGAATGACCAACTAGGAAAAAGTTATGCCCACAACTGTTAACAGAATACCTTCGAACATACACATAGAATTGAACTTCTATCACAGTGCTAAAAAACAGTCACCACTCGGAACACCCAGCTATGGGTGGTGAACTGAACTTCTTTCAATAGATTCATATTGCTCCTGGTGTGATTGCCAAACAACTGTCCCAGCAACACCAGCTTTCATCTTTCTTTTCAATAGATTCATACTCAAAGCAACAATACTTCACTTTCACCTACTGATAAATGATTTTAGTTCTAGAAATTAACGGTAACAATTCACTGGTAGTATCAACCAAATCACATTGTTTCAGGCTGCATGCATCGCATTCAGATTGAAAAAAAAAGTACCATATACCTCCTTGGCTCTGCTCCTTGCAGAACAGAGTAGAATATACCGGCTCACATGCCATCCCGTCCCGCACACTGCACAGGCGACTCACCAGCAAGTAGCCGCAGCAGCTGCGCCGCCCGTCGAACACGAACACCGCGCGCGATCGAGAAAAGCGCAGGCGGCCACGATTCGCCCACCATCCCCTTTCTCCACGCGTGCTCTACGCCACCATGATCAAAGGAGAGACCAGACACCGCCGAATCAACTGAGAAGATTGCGAGTTTGGGCTGGACATCCTCGGAGCGCGCTGCCACATGACGCCCTAGCCAGCACTCGCGCCGCCGAGATCTTCACCGGCCACCGTGCCACATGGATGGAGGCCGAGGAGCCGTCTCCTCGAGCGCGCCACCGCGGCCCCGTGTCCCTCCGCTGACGGCTCGCGGAGGCCATAGCGGAGGATTTGGGGAAATAGCGGCTCCGCGTAGGCTCCGGTGAAGAACTGGCTTGGGGAAAATAGCGAAGGATCGGGCTGGGATTTGACAAGAAGTGTGATTCGGCGGGGAAGATGGATTTGGCGCGAGAACTCCCGCAAGCTCCGCTTTGTGAGCACCCCTCACGGATCCGGCTGTCCGTCGCCTGGGAAAGACGACCCCGTACAACGGGCACATCACTATCCGCTCCGCCTGGGACAACGGGACGGGCGCGTCGCCTGACGAGGCGACGAGAGCCCCGTCTATGGGCTTCGCCAGGGTGTTAAACGCAAAAAAGCAAACACACAGACGGAGTTTACAGCCACGTTGTACATGCCCTAATGATGTTCATGGCCAGATTACTATGCACATAGTTAATTTTCAATGCTTGTGCCGTACGTGCTCTTCTTCAATTCGAGCGGTGAGCTTTTGCTAATGATGTTCATGGCCAGATTACTATGCACATAATTAATTGAGGCAATTACAAGACTGTCCTCTTTTTGGAGGTCAATTTTCATTTTGGACCTCTTTTGTACACTTTGCAAAATTATACCTCTTTTTTGAATGTGAAGGAGCATGTTGAAAATAATTTGTACTCATTCATTTCTGAGCATGATTTTGACATTTCAACAGCATATGAACTAAAATTTGACAAATATTCAACACATCCACATAATTTCAACAGCATTTCAAGTGACTTTTGACAAGAATTAAACACAACATGGTTTCTACAACAGCCAACCCAAGCACCCAGCGTGCCCGTGCACGCCACTCCTGCGAGTGCGCTAGCGCTCGCACGCACCATGGCGTCCTCGCGTAGTGCCCCTCGTGCGCAGTCTGCACGCTCGCTCGTCACCCTTGCGAGCTGCCCCCGTGCGCGACGCCCTCGCTCTCTCGCGCGTCCAACAGCCGTCGCCGCTCCTGTCGGTCTATGTCATATAGGGTTAGGGTTCAAACCTTCTCAGCGATGGGTGACAGGAGACAATGGGGACCCGTTCAGTTAAACAAAACCATGGAGGGGCACTATAGTCTTCTTATCGTATACTTCAGTTTTCTTTCTTTTATATATTTTTTGAAATGCAACAAAGTCTAACGGTGGATGGGAAAGAGGGCAAGCGGTTCCTTAACGTTTAAAAAAAGAGGTCCGATTTTACAAAGTTTAAAAAAGATGTTTAAAATTAGAATTAACCTTCAAAATGAGGACAGTGTTACAATTGCCCCTAATTATGCCATACGTACTCTTCTTCGCAATATTCGACTGAAAATAAAATCAGCAACCGGTGTTGCCGTCGATGAAGGCACATAATTAATTTTCAATGGCCAGATTGTGATTTTAGGGGTGGAGCGGGTGCTGCTGTCGATGAAACAGCAACCGGCAACATATCTGGAAAGGAAATTGCAGAACACCTTTCCCCAATGTTTCAATCACATGGTGATGCTTTTGAGGATTCAGATGAAAAGGACGAGAATAGTACACAGACTACGAGTGAACCGCGCTCTCGTTTGATTTGCCAAATGACGTGCTAACTCTAGTTTACATGATGGCTGAAAAATGCTAACCCTGAGGATGTGGATAAGAAGGAGCTTCTGACAGTTTGCTTTTGTTGCATATTAAAATTGCTGGATATCAACAAATAATCAGCTATCTTTGGCCGTTCCTTGCCAATTCTAGTATTTTTCTTTTTTAAAAAAGAGATTACCCCTGCTTTTATTGAAAGCGATAGAAGATTACAAACATTACCCGGGTTACCGTTTTACAAAATAAAGCTCACACAACATCAGTTGGAACTAACTCAAAGTTCTACTGTAAGTTTCTATTGCATAATGTCTTCCTGTCCAGCTTCTCACGCTCCACCTGAAAGTTATTGCACCACTGGTTCAGAACCTCCCACTTCTCGTACAGTTCCACCATGATCTTGGCTTCTTAATAGTGATACTCGCAAGAGAAAATAATTTTTTATAAGGGACGGCATCAAACAATAACAACAACGCAGCCTTTATTCCAAGCAAGTTGAGGTAGGCTAATGGGATGACATTAAAAGATTTGTCAAATTTGTTTTCAATTGCTATTTTGTTTCTTGTTTTTTCACAGATTCTAGGTAGTGATAGAAAGCAGCTGGACTAGATCATATTCTTGCCCCCGCCTCATGGAATCAACTTTGTAGAAAATCTTTCATACTAGTTGGGTTTCTAGGCTTCTAGCCCATTCCAATGCTTCCTTGAAGCATGCCCTGACAAATATGACAAATAATAAAACATAATCATATATTTCGGGAAATGCACGGAGTATAAAGTTCCTAGTACCTTCCCACTTCTCATTTCCTTCAATTGGACCCAGTTTGTAGCCTAACCACATAATAAACACTTTAGTTTTAAAGAGCATCTTGTTCTTCTATAGTTTCTTCATTCTGATCGCCTAGACAACCCTAAATGCAACATGTCGGTACATGGATCTTGTAGAATGGATTCCTGACTTTTCTAATGTCCATTTGACTCTGTCGTTTTGATAATTCTGTTTCAACCCTTCTAAGCAATCCTTCAATATTGACATTCCACCTCATGTGACTGTCATATGTTTCTTATAAGTTCAATATTCCACTGATCATCTACCCATTAATAATTCACATACTAAGCTCGTACATGGCATGAATATTCAGAGAACTAATTCTGAGTGGAACATTCATTATCCAAACATCTTCCCAGATCAGTGTTTGCCTGCCATTATTTCTCTTTCTTTTTTGTTAGTGAAATAGCTTAACTTGCATTCTATGTTTGAACTAGATGATGAGTCCAGTGGTTAAAAACGAAAGCCATAGCGAAGACAATCAAACCTACAAATTCTTTTATGCTGTCTCTCCCTAGCAAGAATGAGCCACTTGTCCAGGCTACGTTGTCTAGCATGTTTAAAAAAGTAGCAATTTTCTTCTGTGGTTGAAACTTGACATTTGTTTTCATGAATGCAGCAAGTGGAACTCAGAAAAAACATACACCAAAGGTACTGTATTGTGTAGTCCTAATCTTATTAGTTGCTCTTACATCTTATGTAGTAATTCAAGAAGGAAGTCTGATTCTATCATGTTAGGGTGCGTTTGGCACGTCTTATAGAAGTGCTTATTAAAACTGCTTATGCTCAATAAGCACTTTGAAGTGCCAAACAGCAAAATAGCAAAACTGGTTATGTGTATAAGCACCTATAAGCACTTTGCAATTTTGTACTAGCATAAGCACTTTGAGTGAAGCAGCAAAACGTAGCTTATAGTGCTTATGTGTGTGAATAAGCAGTTTTGATGGATAAGCATAAGCAGTTTTGCCAAACGGGTTGACTGCTTATGTACAATAAGCACTATAAGCAGTTTTGATATAATAAGCACTATAAGCAGTATAAGCACTATAAGCACTTTGTGCATAAGCCGTGCCAAACGCGCCCTTAATTGTTGGCATTCTAGCCTCATGCAGTTTTCCTAAAATATTTGACATTCTCACTTTCCGAGACGCATTTTCTCTTCCCAATACACCGCTATCTCTATCTCTCTCCTCCTTATTTTCTGCGTACCTACTTTATTCCTTCTCTTGACATGTGGACCTGAAGTCAAGAGTAGTAAAATGTAGGGTAAAATGAGAAACTTTGAGCTAAAACCTAGTATTTTGTGATAAGGTAGCTGAAACCTAGTGCAAAGTGATAGTTTAGTCACAAAACCTAATGTTTTATGCAATTTACTCTTCAATTTTTGTGTGGCAATGTCTAGCGAACAACCAAACAACCTCTTACTAGTACCTATATTTTATTTTTGGGAAATTCTAAAAACTAATATTATTCTTCCTCTATTCCAAAACATAAGAATTTTTGGACTTCAGAATGTTACGTTTGATCATTCATCTTAAAAAAGTTTATAGAAATATTATATTTTTTGTTATAATATCTATCATTACATATATTTTAAATATAACTTATTTATTTCTATATTTTATGTTTTAAATAAAATAAATGGTCAAATGTGATATTGAAAAGTCAACAAATACTTATATCTTAGGATAGATGTAGTAATTAAGATGGTGTGTTGCAACTAAAATCATGCTTTTGTAAGGTTTACGAGTGAAATGTGAGTGCGGTGTGGTGTCTATAGTCATGTTTGTGTAGTATGCCACGATAAATTTCTTTTCTTTATAGATGACATTAGAATTAAATTGTTCTAACAATAACAATGGAAAACAAAGAATATATTATTACCTTTTTTTAGGAAAAGGGAGTAGAAGTTCAAGTTTTTTTCCTTAGCACTCTTGTATTCCACTCTTATGAGATGATAACTGATAATTGAAATAGCATTTAGGCCCCCTGGTGGGTTTTGATGTTTTGATGATAGCACGATTAAAGAGCTAATGTAATTTGTTGAGTGGTTACAGGAAAATGTCTTGTATTTTTATTATAAAAATTGATGTATCAAGGCATGGGTGTATATGGATATTCTACATGTATATTTTTGTACGCCAAATGACAAAGGATGTGATGAAGCTGAAGCTATTTGGATGTTCACTAATGAAAATTTTATGCCATATATTACAATGAAGAAAAATGAAGCTTGGATGATGTGTCACATATTGTTTATTTAAATTGTCACCAGATGTAAATATTGGTGACTTAGCTAATGGATGATATAAGGAAGTGTGTGAACCATGATGGTGACTTGATGAAGAGTTAGCAAGGACTTGGCTACGCCGGACCATACATTGAAAAATGGCAAGTATGAGTTTAGGCGCCGAAGGACATTTGTGATGGAGAAGAGCAACTAAATGTTTGAATCCGATGAATCAAAAGAAGCCATAGAGGATGACATAGTTCCAAGTGTCAATTATTTGTGAATTGAATCAAGAAGAAACGGTGACATAGATAAAATATGGAGTCTTCACTATATGAAGTAAATATCCATGGTCACTAGCTCAAGGTGGATGTGCTCAAGTGAAAATCATGTTGTTGGCCCTCAAGAAACAAAGAAGTAAATCATTTCGACATTTGAATTTATCTCAAGCTCAAGTGCAAGAAAAATAGCTTTTATCTATTTCTTAAGTATAGTTATGATGTACTATCAAGAGGGATGCAAGATGTATGGAATGACAAATTCAAAGTACTCGCAGAGAGAAATGTTTCCGAGTGACCTAAATCACCAACCTCGTGTTCTATCACGCTAGGACGGTTTTATGGGGTCGGTTTCGAGTCAATTAGTTTTTGGCCTTAGAAATGAAAGGTAGTTGGTTTAAGTAAGTGTGTTAAGCAACCAAGATGGTTTGGGGGGGGGGGGGGCTTTGTGTTAGTTTTTGGGTTGTCCGTCGAGTGCAAGGCGGCCGGGTCGGGTGGGCAACGTGGTCGGATTGCCCTAAGTCTAACAATCCCAATGACTAGTTTTCTAAAACGAGTTTAAATACTCATCCACCACACCCCATGCTGGTTCTTGCCGGACTCTATAGCATTACAACGACTATTTGAGCTCTCCCTAACATCTCTTTGGGAGATCTAAGTGTGTAAGCACTAGTTAGCAAATCTTAAGCCTTGAGCACTTTAGACTACGTCAAGCAACTCCTGGATCATTTATTACTCTTGAAGGTGAAGCCTCCTAGACGGCTAGACGTCACCCTAGATCTCCAAGGTTATGGTGAGCCTTGGAAAAGATCGAGATAGTGGATTGAGGGAAGTGATTGAAAGAGACACGGCTTGGAGCATGAGGAGCTCAAGATTCCTCAAACGGAAACGTAGGGATCACTTTGGGGTGATTCCGAACTTCGGTAAACAAATTTGTGTCTCCGCCTTGCTTGCCTTACTTGTTGTTTTCTATAGCTTATATTTGTGCTCCCCTAGAGGGTGGGTGTGTGGGGGGGGTGAACAGGCAAACCAAAAAATTCCTGCGAAATGTGACTAAATAAAACGTCAAATACCAAACCTTACGGTGTAGGGTAGAAAATGTGGAATTAAACCGTACACGGTTCTAGTTACTTGCAAGAAGGAAAACACAGCACTAAGCAATTCTAAATAATTAAAGGCACAAAAGGAAAGCTACCAAGCACCCTAACAAGATAAGCAACAAATCTTAAGTAAAAGGGAGAGCACTAGGGATGAAAGCAAAAATGATTCGGTTAACCAAGGCTTATTTTTTATTTTTATCGATCGCAACACGTGGAAATGATATTCTGAAGAAATGGAAACAAAAGTGGTAGCAATTCGTGGAAGTGGTAGTGAAAACAATTTTACACTCTTCCGATCGTTTCCGCAAATTTCCGCTTTAATGCAAAAATTACCGCGAGAGAATTTCCGTATTTCCATGTTTTAATTATAGGTAATCTCTTCAAACGGCAAGTAATAATATTCATATCAAAGGAAAAAGTCCATTTTACTCCCCGAACAATCCACTATATCCAAATTATACCCCGAACAGAATCTTGGCTCACCTTACTCCCTCAAATAATTTAATTTGCCTCAATTTACTCCCTTATGTAATTTGTTTTTTTTGTTTCTCTTTGTACGATTTGAATTTGAAGCTCAATTTTTGCATGATGATAGATAGTACTATTTTCTATATAAAAGAAAATACTTTATATTTTTTCTTATATATTTTGTATACAATTCTAGAACTATATAATTAAGATGATATTTGATGCTATTAAACTATAAAAACTATGTTTAAAATATATTATACTTTTCTATTGTAAGGTTCAATGAAAACTATCATTGTGAAAAATTTGAGCACTAAACTCAACTCGTACAAAGAGAAATAAAAAGGAGAAATTACATAAGGGAGTAAATTGAATCAATTTAAAATGTTTGAGGGAGTAAAGTGAGCTAAGATTTTGTTTGGGGTATAATTTAGACAAAGTGGATTGTTTGGGTGAGTAAATGGACTTTTTCTCGATAATGGTAAATTTTGGTGCAAAAATCTTGCTTCCTTCCAATTTGTGGTGTCCTTTTCCATCTATACAAGTGTGTAATCTTGCTTTCCACCAAACTATACCTTAATCAATTTCCAATTTATGGCTACTGTATGTCTTCTTGGACTATGTCACCGTTCACTGTTTACGGAGATCCAATAGAGCAAACTGTGGCTCTGCAAGCATGGCACCGACAGGAGACGAATCCTCATCTCAACTCTTGGACCCACCCCCGCCTTGTGACATGTCGTCGGCCACTCAGGATATGCCTGTCGGGAGCAGCGCAGGTGCACTCTCGAGTCTTGATCCCTTTCGTTGGCACACTTTAATGATTGTTCACGTGAAGCTATCAAGTTATTATTGATAATTTAGTTGAGTAATTGCCACCAGTTTGTAAACTCTCGTGCATCAATTATGTGATTGTTACTTCTTTATTTTTAATTCATAGTTTGGTTGTTTTTAATGTGGAGTCTTTTGAACAAAGAGATTTGGTTGCAAATGAAAGTTTTATGTTTTCTACGGATGGTGTCCCTCGTCAGCTGCAACAACTCCAACAAAAGAAGCATCAATTACATCTGATGCAATCAATGTGGAAACTCGTAAGCAGACTGAAAAAAAGCGAAAGAAGTGCACATCAGATGTTTGGCAATACTTCACCAAGTACAATGTGACAGTTGAGGAAAATGGCAAGCAGGTTATACAGACATAGGCACGCTGCAATTTCAAAGGGTGTAATAACAAGACTAGCAAACTAGAGCTGAGGGCAGAGCTAGAACAACTGGGTTCTAGACTCATCTAAATAATTATCACAGTATCATTAAAGGCCAGGAACAACTGAAGACAGGAACTAATACTGAGAAAAGGGTTGCTGTTGTTGAATGTTTCAGGTATGACCCGGAACTAAGCTTGAAAAAATTGTACATTGCTATAATCCGAAACTATGGATATGTGGTTATATGTGTTTTACCCTTCACTGGATTGATTATGATTGGAAAATACAAAAGAGAATCGTCAATTTCTTTCATGTGAAAAGGACGGGACACAAGTGAAACGTTATCAGATAGTCTCAGTTCATGCCTCTTGAAAATGGTATGTAGAGAAGAAAATGTTTTCATTAACACTAGATAATGCTACTGCAAATGATGCCGCTGTTAAAGATGTCATTTTAGAACTCCAGAAGTACAGTCCTTTAATCTGGGATGGCCTCTGTTTTCATGTTAGATGTGCCAACCATATCCTTAATTTGGTAGCTAGGGATGGTATGCGTGTGATTGCAAAGGCAACTGATAATACCAGAGCATTTGAAGTAGCTATAAAAGGTTTCCCGTTCCAGTGGGAGGAGTTTCTTAAGTGTGCTACTGAGTGTTTATTAGATACAAATATAGGCATGTCACTCGATGTTTGTACAAGGTGGAATTCAACGTACATGATGTTGAGGGATGCCCTTTATTATAAGTCTGCTTTTGAGAGGCTCAAGTCATATGATTGCCGTAGGTATGAAAAACTTTCTCCTTCTGCTGATGAATGGAACATGGCGAAGACACTCATTCCACTCTTGAAGAAGTTCTTTGATCTTACTGAGCTATTTTATGGGGTATTATATCCAACAACAAACCTATTTTTTAGAGGATTTTGTGAGATCAAAATTTTGCTCCTTGGTTGGCACAATCATACTGATCCCACTATTACTAACATGGCAAAATCTATGACTGCTAAGTTTGATAAATATTGGAAGAAGTCCAATACTGCACTTGCCGTGGCAAATGTTCTTGATCCTAGGTATAAGAGAAAAGTCGTAGAATATTACCTAATGAAGCTAGATAAAGATTCCTACCAGCTGGAACTTGAGAAATTTAACGAGTGTGTTAAGGAAGATGTACCAATGTAATGTTGTTGCTGCTCCATCTTCAAAGAGTAAAGAAGATTCATCAACTATAGATGCATTTATGGATAACGAAGATGACGAGCTGGATAACTTCCTATATGATGAATCACAGGGTCACGAACTTGACGGTGAATTAAATGACTTGGAGAAATACTTGAAAGATACACCAATAAAGGTAGCTAAAGGTGATCAGGATACATTTGATATTCTGTCATGGTGGAAAGACAAGAAAGACAAATATCTTATCTTGTCAAACCTTGCTCGCTATGTGTTGGCCATGCAAGCATCAACGGTTGCTTCAGAATCAGCTTTCAGTTCAGGTGGTCGTGTTATCGATCTATTTCGCAATCGCTTAGCTCCTGAGATGGTATAGGCGTTGATTTGCAGCAGGGATTGGATAGGTGCAGCGAGAAAAGGTCAAAACTTGTATGCTTATCCCTATTCAACAAACACAAGAAGCTAGTACTATTTTCTTCTAATACAATTGCTTCTTATTTTCAGGTTCTAAGAATATTTCTTCAATGCTAGGTGATCTTGAGGTTCTTGAGGCTATTGAGAATGTTCTTATGGTTGAGGTACTGTCGTGTTCTTTGTCTCTTTATCCTTTTTTAACACATGGAAATAAAAAAAATCCATGTCTAATTTGCAGGAAGAAGATTTGGCAAGTGACGATGATGATGGATCCGAGGTTCGGTTGTTGGCCGAGCAGAAGACAAGGATAGGAAGACCGAAGTTTGGCAACCATTTTATATTCATATTTAGACACTATTATATTACCATACATACTCAATTATTACAACATATATTTTAATATTTTATCAATACGACACATTGGGATCATACTTTCGATTGTTAATACTGAATTTTGACCGATACCGCTTGTTTTAATCGCAATAATTCCATTTCGACTTTTCCGTAATACCGACACCGTATTCGTTTCTGCTAGCACTTTCATCCCTAGAGAGCACACTCGACAACAATTTTCACCGAACTTCGAGTCCACCTAGGACTCTACGTCTCCGTTGAGAAAGTCCACAAAGGATCGGGTTTCTTTCAACCCTATTTCTCGCTCAAGTCACCACCAAGGTTGAGCTTGAGTATGCCATTATCAATGTCCCTTACAGGACGGGTAATACAAACTTCTCGGACGTCACCACACAAGTTGGGAGCTCACGAGCACGCCTAGCCGACTAGGAGCTCAAAGCTCCAAGAGTAACAAATCCAAATCACAAGCTTGACTTGTAAATATGCTCAACAATGGAATCAATGCTCTCGATCTCTTGCTAAAGGTGTCTCACTCAAATCCTTGCTCTAGGAGAGAAATTTTAGCTTTGGAGAGGATTTGTGATGAAAGGAGTTTGGATCAAGTGAGTTGAATCGTGGAATGTGCAAGAGAGATTGAATGAAGAGTGTGGTGTGATATTTATACCATAGCCCCAAAAGAGCCGTTGGGCTGTCCGAATGGCCCTCACCGAAACTTTCGGTAAGAGTCGATCTAGGGTTAGATATGGATTCTTGGCCCGCACCAGTACTACCGGTGTATAGATCTAGGGTGCAAGGTTGGTACCGCACCGAAACTTCCGGTGCTCCATCGGAACTTCTTATGGACCTTTCAAAAGGTTCTAAACTTTCGAGTGCCTACCGGAACTTCCGGTACGAACACCGGAACTTTCGGTGTGACCATCCCGGAGAGGCTCGAAACTCTCTTTGCACATATCGAAACTTCCGGTATCTAGTACCGGAACTTCTGGTGTGGCATTCCGGAGAGTCTTCCTATCGGTGTGGCATTCCAAAGAGTTCAAAAGTCTCCGAATGCCTACCGGAACTTCCGGTGGGTGACGAGCAAGGGGATTTTTCATGGAGATCTTGTTGTGAGCATCTTCATTCATTGTCATGAGTGTGGTTTACATCCCTCTTTATAGTTCGTCATCCCTATACTCAAAAAAAAGATAAAAACTTCATGTGCAAGCTTTGAGTGGGATCTTCTTTCTTCTCCAAATATTCTATTTTGCCCATTTTCTTTTCTCTTTTTCATTCAACCTTGCAATGCTTTCATATTTTGTAGATGATCACTACATGCATTCTCATGAAAACATTAGTCTAAATTTATTTGTATTGATATCAATCATTCAAAATAAAATGAGGGGCCTAGATGCACTCACAATCTCCCCCTTTTGGTGATTGGTGCCAATACAATCAAATTTCTAAAAAGATATGTCAAGGAGCATAACAAGCAAAGATAAAGGATGAACTCCCCTTAATATGTGCATGAATTTGAGTGGCCTTTACACTACCACCACATTAAGAAATAACAACCAAGAAAGCTCCCCCTTTATCTATGCATCCATGTCATAATTAGAGATAAAAACACAACACAAATGCATTATGACATACAATTTTCCACGCTAATGCAACTAGAAAGATAAACAATATTACATCATCAAATAAGCATGAACCATCACATAGATAAATAAAACGTATCTTAATATTACCCAGGAAAAATTAAGCGTTAAGCGCTAAGCGAGCGGTGACCCTCCGCCTAGAGCTTAAGCGGGCTTAAGCGTTCCTAAGCGGTGCTTAAGCGTTTTGTACTTGTAGCAAGAACTAATGCCTAGAATTATAGAAGTACATCGGAATTGTCTACTAAATAGAGATAGATGGACATGAAGTCCTACATATTGCTAAATAAGGGATATATTTACGGCCCATTATAGGTCAAATAGCTCAAGCCCATTAACATAAAGGCCCATATACTCTCTTAACCCTAGGCCATATAAACAATCTCTTCTCTCCAACATTGTACCCTTACCGAGTCAGCCGCCACCCTCCCTCCCCCTCTCTCTCTCTCTCTCTCTCTCTCTCTCTCTCTCTCTCGGATCTGCAGCGACCGGCAGCTCATAGGCCATGGGAGAGTGACAAACAACATGGATCAGCTCATTTTCCTTCATCTCCTGCATCCATTTCCTACCCTCCATTTTTTCTTGCGTGCTCCTGCAGCACCCCTACACGAACGGACCCACCATCCCATGGTCAAACGCCTAGGTAGCGCTTAGGGGCCAAGGCGAAGCGGTAGCCCTCCGCTCCGCGCTTTAGCGCGCTGAGGCGAGCGCTTAGTAGCGCTTTTTTTCGTGGAATATTACAATCATCCATAGGTTCAAACATAAATTTGTCCAACACTTAGTCCATCACAATAAAAAGAAAACAACAAAGATAGATAGAAATTTCTTCTCCCCTTTGGCAACAAATCACCAAAAAGAGAAAAGAAACAAAGTGATGCCCAAAGAAAGATCACTCATTGGCATCGTCGTCCTCATCACTCGCGATCTCCCCGGCGACCCGAGCGGCGGCCGCAACACCTCGGCCTGCTGGTAGGGAACCCATGGGTCATCCTAGTGACGAGGAACTTCCGAGTGGGTGACGGGCAGGGGCTATTTGGGAGATTTTTCATGGGATCTTGTTGTGAGCGTCTACATTCATTCTCATGAGTGTGACTTACATCTCTCTTTATAGTTCGACATCCCTATACTCAAAGAAAAGATAAAAACTTCGTGTGCAAGCTTTGAGTGGGATCTTCTTTCTTCAAATATTCTATTTTGCCCATTTTCTTTTCTCTTTTTCATTCAACCTTGCAATGCTTTCATGTTTTGTAGATGATCACTACACGCATTCTCATAAAAACATTAGTCCAAATTTAATTGTATTGATATCAATCATCCAAAATAAAATGAGGGGTCTAGATGCACTCACAATCTACTTTGGTGTGCTCTTCTATGTGCGAGATACTTTGTGTATGTGCTAAGAAAAACCTCTAGAGCACCACCTCAACTGTTGGTTTGAGCTAGAATTCAAATTTGGAGAGTTGATTTGTTGCAGCTTGTGTAAGATGGCTCTGACCGGGTTGACAATGATGTCAAATCGGGTAAAACTAATTTGTGTGAAAAGTCTGTTTGTGTAAGGAGGTCAGATCGGATTGAACTAATCTGTTTGAAAAAGTTATTTTCATTATTCGCCTGTTCACAGGCCCCTAAGCGACATCAAGGTGCTTTCGATAATAGCATCTTTGACAATTCCTACACGGTTTTTAAAGGTAAATTTAGAGAATAGACCATTAAATCACATGTTCAATAGTTTTCAATGTCTATTTTCTAAAATTTTAATATCTAAAATAAACTTATTTTGGTTGCTATATTTGGTACATATTTAACAATTCTCAATTCTAAAATCTTTGTAATGATACTAGATCAAAAAAGCAAGTGTCAAATAAATTAGGAACTGTGGGAGGACATATTATTTTTACTCTCTATAATTTATTTTTAGGTAAATCCGTTTATTAAAAGTATTTATATTTTATAATTCAATTTCATAATCGTTGAAGATGCTACTATATAACAAGAAAAATGTTATAGGTCCAATCCAATTGTAGAATCAATATGTCCAATCAAGACACAAGTGATGTTTTTAAGTCCATTTACTATGATATCTTTTGTATTGGTTGGATCGTTGGTTAGACAATTGAGTTGGACCTATATTAGTACTCATTGACGATGAGACAAAGACAAAGACGAGAAAATGCACTATTTTACCCTTGACTCCGGGATGGAAGGGAATATCAGAAGTTGTTTTTTTTTCTGCTGTACACAGAAGATCCATTTCTTTACAACCTTTCTTATAATAACTATTCTATAAAGAAAAGAGGCGGCCATCCAACTTGAAAGGATATTCAGAGCACATCCATCTCTCGGAGGAGCACATGCTGACAGGTGGGTCCTGCTTCTCGTCCCCAAATCGTAAGCGGCGAGAAAGGGAAGCGAAGAGAGAGGGAGGAGGAGGGGTTGCGTGCGTCGGTGGTGGGTCACCGCGCCGCCGTGGCCTCCTCCAACTTCGCCTTCCTATTTCTGTCTCTTTGCTTCTCCTTCCTTGTTATTCGGAGGAGGAGGCACAGTAGAGGAACGGGACCAGGTCGATTGCCTCATCTCCCTGCCCCTGCCCCTGCCCCTGCCCGGTAAATCTCTCTCAGCTAATTCTTCGTTTTGATTTCCTTCTTCCTACACATGCTCTATCTAACTCCCCACGCGTTTTGATTGATTCAATCGAATACCAACCCCGCTCCCTTCTTCTCGATTTTGTCTGCAAATGACTTCGTTTCCCTTCGTCTGATTTTCTTTCTTGTCTTAAAGAAAACGAAACAGTTTTGTTTTCCGCTCGTCCCTGTCGTTGTCCTTTCAAAGGATGCTTCCTGCAATGGAGGAGGAGCTTCCTTTGCATCCACGTCACCTTCTTTTTTTACATTACAGAATGCTCTTTTATCTTTTCATTCCCATGGATTTCTTCTAGAAAATTATATTTTCTCTAATCTTTGCTTTTATATAATGCAGGGCAACAAAGACTTGGGGGCTCGGCTGTCGAATTCGCTATTTGGCAGCCAGCCAGCCCGTGTCCAATTCCAGCACCTCCTTACTGTCATATCAGGTAACCACAATTCGTTTTGTGGCGTATTTTGACCTTGACGAAGACGTGTTGATTCTTCCGTTTGGCGTCTCTAGTCCTATGCTCTTTTTTGGTCAATTGTGACAACACATGAATAATGTGGCTGAGAGATTACTTCCATATTATACTTGTGCCAACTAAGCTACACATGTTCTGTTCAGTCCAATTTCGTTTATGCCAGGACTGGTGGCAACTAATAGCCTTCCTTCCCTTCCTATGAAGCAGGGGACAGATAAATAAGGTACACAGGTTCCCTCCTTGGCGTATGACAAGAATCTGATTGTTGCTGAGAGGCTCCACATCCACACGATGGCTGCCTTCTCAGGCCCCCTCCACCGGCCCCTCTCTGCCATGGCGGTTGCGGCTTTCGCTGCCGTTTCCTCCCTTGAGCTGCCCGACAAGTTCTCCCATGACAAGCTTGCTGATCCAAGCACAAACACTGATGCTGTTATCTCACTTCCATCTCAAGGGATGACTTCACCCTCCCTGTCTGGCCTGCAGTTTGTGCCACACGATATACAGAGTTTGCATTCGATTAAGGTGCCGTTTGCTTCTCTGCCTGTCATCCATACCGTTTACCAGTACGCCAAGTTTGTCAAGACCTCAGGACAAGAGGAGGTGATGCCTGCGATTCCTTCCTCGACATCGGATGCTCTGTACCGTTGGCATCTGCCTGACCCCAGGGCCTGTGGCAATTTTCCTGACAAGTGTCAGACAGTGGTGGTTCTCCTTGGATGGTTGGGTTCAAGGCAGAAACATCTCAACAAATATGCCAACTGGTACACCTCCAGGGGTTTCCATGTTGTGACCTTCACCCTCCCAATGTCTGACATCATCAGTTACAACCTTGGAGGGAAGGCCGAGAAGAATGTAGAAATGCTCTCTGAACATCTTGCTGATTGGGTCACGGAGGAGAGCGGGAAGAAGGTTATTTTCCACACCTTCAGTAACACTGGCTGGCTTTGGTACTGTAAATAATTTGCCCTTAATTTTCCTGATTGAGAATGAGTTCTCTCCTTAAATTTTCAAGCTAAACATCTTTGTGATTGCAGTTACGGCGTGATACTGGACAACCTACAGAGGCAGGATCCTTCAGCATTGGAGAAAATTAAGGCTTGTGTCATTGACTCGGCACCTGTTGCTGCACCTGATCCTCAGGTAGAATATTAACTACTCTAGTGGGGGTGTAAATGATGTGTCTGCTATAAAATATTTTGCTATTTGTAATTCCAATTCCTTTGATGGTGTCCAAAACTTCTAGACTCTTCCCAAATTGCCTCTATAAGCATTTCATCAGCTGAGATTATGTTAGATAGAGTATTGTTAATCAATTTATTCATGCTTCGGCATGGTTTGTTGGGTGTTAATACGTTGTTTTCTGAACTCAGGTTTGGGCTTCAGGCTTCTCAGCTGCTCTCATGAAGAAACATAGTGTTGCCACAAAAGGAATAAGCTCAAATAATTCGACTTCTGATGTCTTAGTTGTGGAGTCTAAAACGGATCCCAAACCAGCAGCTACCGAGGCTGTTCTTCTATCAGCGCTTGAGAAGTTTTTCGATGTTGTTTTGCACTATCCAGCCATCAATAGGTATGCATCTTACCCACTTATTATGAAGAAAGTCATTTGGATAAGCCTGCAGCATAAATCACATACTTGTTAAGTGGAGAGTGGGTGCCACAGTTGCTCGATTAAAGGGGTGGCAATGAACTGATGATTGACATCATACATTCACACCGTCATTCACCGTCACGTAGCATCCTGATATCCCATGGCCATGATGTGGAAGCTTTCTATTATGTACCTAAAGAACTGTTTCCAAGTAATAGTAATTGTTGAGCTAATTAACATGGTGTGTTGTTCTTTAACAGGAGGTTGTCTGATGTCATGGAGCTCTTGTCATCGAAGCAACCAAAGTGTCCACAACTTTACATTTACAGCTCTGCGGACAGGGTTATCCCAGCAAGATCAGTGGAGTCATTCATCGAGGGGCAGCGGAGGGCCGGACACGAGGTCAGGGCCTGCGACTTTGTAACATCGCCTCATGTGGACCATTACCGGAGCAATCCGGGGCTCTACACATCTGAGCTCACGAGATTCCTGGAGGATTGTAACCGTTGATTCATTGAGATGATATGTTTTCTTTTTGTGTTTGTCCCTGGTCATCATCAATTGAAATGTGGCAGGGTTATTCGAGATGATAATTCTTTTGCTGTTCCCGTTGTGGGTTGACGTTACGCACAAAATACAATTGTAAAAAACGTTGAGGAAAGCTTATTATATATTTATTGATGGAAGAAGAAAGAAGCAGTACTCTATGTGTGTGTTGATTTTCTGGAACATTTCGAAGACCAACTGAATTTGCGCAGCTAAGGTATCCTGACGTGCACGTTCCCACCCATCGCCAAGACGTGTCCGAGAGAGAGAGACCTTGTGTTCCTGATCCAAATCAGCTGTTGGTTTATCTAGGAAAACTGAAACATCAACATCGGAGAGCTATGGCACCAATGGTAACAAATCAAGCACAGCAACAGAAACAAATTCTCGCCATTACAAAGTAAAGTAAGTGTTCAACCATGGAACGGAACAGAAATTATCAAAGAACATGATACAAATCCTGAAACATCATTAAAAAAAAATATTTACAATTGACTATAGGAACCTGAGGGTACCCAGGGAAAAAGAGAAGCCAGACCGATTACAACAAATGAAGCATTTCACCTATAAGATATACCATGATATACATAATTTCAGCTTCCCACGGAGAGCATTTTGGCTATATTATGTTAAACTAAAAAAAGCTATTACGCTCACAAAGAACCAAATCTGCACAGGGCTTCTAGAAGTCATCAATGCACACGCCATGTCAACATCTCTGCAATCTACCTGTAGCTGACCTTATTCATTTCCCCATTTCTGTCTTCAAACCTAACAAAACTGGAGCCATGTTTCAGGTTCCAGAAAATATTATAGAATGTTCAAGGTGCCCCAGTAAATGGAACATCAAACAAATCAATAGGAATGCAAAAAAACATAACAACAGCTGCTACAAACCTTCATGCTCAACGACGTGGAAACAAATCCCAACCCGACTCTGGTTCTTTTCGCTTCGGCATTATCCCAGAACTGCCACCTTGCGACATACTCCTTGCGCGTTCATCCACAAAGATGGTCTGACCTTGAAAGGGCACAGGCCAGTAGCTTCCTGATTCTCTACGTGCACCTTCAGGTGGGATCCCGTAATTGAAACCCACGCTAGGATGATAATAACTCAATTCAGTAGACGAGGGTGGTGTCGCTCTGGTGCTGAAAGATGGATGGGAAATGCCAAGGCCTAAACCTGGCAGGGGTGGTATGACTGGTGCACCCTTCCCATCAACCATGTATGGGACACCCCCTGGTGCATAGAAGCCTGGGGAAAATGGCACAGCAGACTGAGACGGGTAACTGACAAAGCCATAATCAGGCATATGTGGATATGGTTGAACAGATCTTGCAGGAACTCTAGATTCTGCACTTGGTCCTAGAAAGTTATGCTGCTGTTGGTGGCCATGTTCTTTCTGTCCAACAATTATCCTCTTACCCATGATTGTAACTGAAGAATGGTCTGACATATCCCTTGCAGAAGTCTTGAAAAAGATCCATTGGTTCCTCGTGCAGAACCATCAGTGATTGACATGTCATTCAAGTCAAAGTTTCTGATTGCAGGCTGCCTTGACGATGAGGATGAAGAAGGCTGGCTCCAATTGCCATTAAAATGTTGACGGTTCCACATTGGTGGCACATTGCTTGCAGTGACAGTATCTTCCTCATCATCACATGAGAAATTGAGGTCAAGTTTTAGGCCACTCACACCGACTGCTACAGAACCATCCTTGGAAGCTATGCCAGATGAGGCTGGCAGGTTAGCTGTTAAATGCGGCTCGCCGGAGGTAGCACTGTCACTATCCGCCACATTCAAATCAAACAACATGTTGCTTGTTTTGTGAGAAGATGCTGACAGTGACTTCTCTGCATCGGGAGTTCGCCGGGGAGAAGCTCGTCGAAATGCACTGGTAGCTGCAGAGCCTTTCCATCCAAGTTCACCTTCAAAGTGGAGGCGAGATGGAAACATAGATGGGCCTCTTGAAGCAGCCACAGCTATGGGGGTCGACAAATTGACAGAATTACTAAGAACAGACTTTGGATTACAATCAGTTTCCTCCACACACTGATTTTCATTAAGATCAAAGCCCCCAGGTCCACACTCCGTGCATGTTTTCTACTAAAAGGACCACTGCCATCAGTAATACCTGAGTCATCTTCCTTAAGAGATGAGGAACTTCCCGAACCACCACCTGTACTGGAGGATTTATTGTCATTCAGTTCACCAACAACAGGTTCAGGCAGCCGCTGTGCTTCCAAGTCAGGGCTGTCAGCATTCCTGGAACTAATATCAGGAGAACCACAAAAGGGTCCCCTGTAGTCTTTGACTTCCCGCTCCACCTCAATAGCAACCAAACGCGCCACTTCCAGTGCATCAGTGTCATCATAATCTGTTCCTTGTGCTGTCTTCTCCCCCTTTAGAGAAGTAGGCTTTGCTTTGGTTGTCTTTGAGGAATCCCCAAAGCTATCCATACATCTCTTCAACTTCAACACAAACTTGTTGCCCATGCCCATACTATCTGAGCTAGATGATGATGTAGGTGCCTCTTCTTTGCCTGTACTGTCTTCGGACAGAGCTTGCAAATCACGGCTTAGATTTGCAAGACTGTTCAGAGTTTCCATTGTATCCTTCTCCAAATGTAATCTATCTGACGTGAACGGCTCAGATTCCTTGACACTCAAGCTAGTTGACGCAATATTATCATCATCCAAATGCAACAAATTGTCAGCTTTATTAGGCTCTACAGCTGAGGGCTCGACATCCGGGCCAGTACCATTTTTTGCATCTATGTAAGAGTCTGATGGGAGCATGCCATTGCTGGCCAAGCCTACATCTTTCGAAGCAGAAGTCTCCTTGGTGACGGAAGCAGTTTGTAAACTGACATGGCGTGCAGGAGATGATTCCAAGGAGTTCACATCTTCTAAAATAGCATTTCCATTAGAGGAACTAGTGGATGTTAGCACCGGTTGCTTTGTTGCATCTGCATTATCATTTGTCAAGGAAGGGTCTGAAAAAGGAGCATCTGAACAAGTCATAACCTCGGGCTTTAATCCTTCAGCAGAATTTCCAGCTTCACCTGATTTACTCTGTTTATCATTTCCGATCTCTTGGTTCACATCTGGAAGCTGAGGTTGATCCGCCTCATTTGCATCAAAATGCCATTTGCGATAAAGCATTGTTGCCTTTTGGTTGATCTTGGCATTTCCATGAGCAAACAGACGACGAACAGTAGAGATAACTCCATCAGAAGCTGACTGCTCATTTCTAATTGGAAGACACTCCAGGGCAGTTAATATTGCAACTATTAGATCTTCTGCTGCACTGGTGCCATCCTCGGCACAATTTTGAGCATCCATAAGCCATTGGTTGAGAAAAGAAACACCATTTAGGTGAACGAAATGCTGAAGACACTCTTCATTTTTGGTGGATGCGAGTGTAGTTGCAGCCGTGGAGCACTGCCTTATCATGTCAGCCTTGTTAAGGCCAACAGCATTCTTGAGCTTCTGGATCTCAGAGATCAACTCCACAATTCTGGCAACAGTTGAAATGCCATCCTTCATCTCAGTAAGAGTAAAGAAATCCTCAAGCATGGCGTCTCCACCACTCGATCACTGCACAGCTACTTTGGCTTTGGAACTGAATCTTATTCAGCCGGGTAGTTCACCAGGATTCATTTATTGTATTATTCCTGGAAAGAAGGAGTATTAGAGTCGGTAATATAAACAAGAAAATTATACAGTTTTGTATGAACAGAGAAAGAGTAACTCGCCAGGCAAAGTTATCTAAATCTGTACTAGCACTCCACTTGCAATATCCTTAGCACTAAAAAAAAATACTAATCTGTGAATTATTATTGGCATGGCAGCTCAGAAAGCAAGAAGAAATTCGCAGAACTCGGATTACCTCATTCATATCAGGCAAGCCACATAGATAAGCTGCTAGCATCCAGCTTTGTCCTCCAGCATCTGCAAGAGAAAGTAATCAGGTAAGACCTTGGAAATGGAAATTGAAATCGCTTTCCTGTTTGGATGTAATAACGAGGGAGGCGAAACCGCACGAAACCAAGGGGGCGAAATTTAATCCCAAGGTTTATATATAAATAAACAAAAAGAAACGAGGGTAGGGTAGATTAGGGTTGGTTCGTTACCAATCGAATCCCAGCCCGGAACCACCGCAGGGCCTCGATACCAGCAAGCTGCTGCTCGACGGCGGCAGAGGAGGAAGTCGGGAGCGAGAGATGACTGGATCTAGCTGAGCTCGCCGACGGTGAGGCGGTCGGGTCGGGGCGGGTGCGGGGGAGAGGGAGAGTGCTGTTGCCTCTCTCTCTCTCTCTCTCTCTCTTTCTCTCTCGGTTGGTGACTTGGTGTGATGTGAGAGAAAGAAATGCTGAGGTGAGGCGAGTGGTGGTGGACTCAGTTCGGCGGCGCCAACAAAGCACTCTGCTTGATATAAAAAAAAAGAGTGAAGTGTATCAATAGAGTATTATATTTGTTTGTCTGTTTTAATTTGATCACTATACTAATAAAATAAGAAAATACGATCATTAAAGTTGCTATTTATGTCAATATGATCATTATTTTTACAATCGTACATATTTTGATGATATGGCATGCGTAGCGTCCAACTAGGAAGGGTCCCTTTGGTACGAACTTATACAATGAGCTTTAGCTTTGGATTATGACTCAAGTCTGTACTCAAAGAGCTAGATTGGATAAGCGATTATAGGTAGAAGCTGCCATGAGCTGTTTTCGTTTTTGTACTAGGATGGTGAAGCTGGAAATAACAACTTTTCACGACTCACACTCACAACTTTGTTTCGAACAGACAGGATAAGCCGTTTTGCCAAACGATTTGATCGTATAAGCTGCATAAGCTGAAATAAGCCGGATAAGCTGTTTTGACCCATAATCCAGAGCTGAAGTCGTTTTTTCTATGAGGTGAAGCTCTACCAAAGGGACCCGAAGTTAAGAGCATCTTCAAAAGCTTCGAAAAGTTGACACCTAAAACATGTCTTTTGTAGCACCAAAAAATTATTAGGGTAATTTTTCATCCCTCCTCCAAGAGTCATCTCTAAAAAAATGTCAAGGATATTTTTTATTGGACCACGTCAGATTGGAGTTACAACAACATTAATTCTCTTGCAAATAGAAGGATTGGAGCTTCCGAGGAGATCTTAGGAGAGAACTAAATGTAGGGACGGTTTTAGAAGGCTATTGGAGATTATTTAGAGAGATTTTTTGAGTCTATCTTGGAGAGCATCTCCAAGAGCACCCAAAAAATACTCCCAAAATGATACCTTTAGGGGCAGCCAAATAAATATTGGACTTGATTTTTGTCCTTCCTCCAACAGTTCTCCCCTAAAATCATCTAAAAACTTTTTTAATTGGTCCACATCAGCATTTGGGTCGACAACATTATTACTTTCCATTGAAAAGGAGAGGATTGGGGCTCCCAGCCCCGTTTGTAGCTAGAAATGAGGGGAATTCAGGGGAAGTTAAATTTGAGGAAGGTTTTGGGACACTGTTGGAGACGTGTTTTTGATCAAATCCCAATATTTTGGTTTAGAGAGACTTTTTGATGTCTCTTGGAGATGCTCTAACTAACTAAGGACAGTTGAGTCATTACAATCAGTTTTCACCCCTCCTTACTCTCTCATACCATTAATTGATGTTGCTCATTGTTCGTCCCTGTGCTCCCTGCCCTGCCCACGTCTGTATTTCAGTTCCAGCGTCTGACAGACTAAGTTTTTTGATTCAATGTCTTGCGGTCAAAATTAATATTATGCAATGTCCTATAGACAAATTTTCATATTATTTTTGACAATATACTTTCTTTCAATCAATTTTCAATACTCCCTCCATTCCTTTTTTTTCTTATGGTTAGGACAAGCAAAACAGTACAAATTAATTTGCACTAAAATATTTGTCTCCATTAATAATTTGATTTGGAATAATGACGTACGGATAGGGACGTGACATCATAGCATCAGACAGATCAGAGCATCACTACCTCCCGATTTCAAAAATTGTGAAACTAACCGCTCAGTCGTTATTAATATGAATGTAAGAAAAAAATCAATTATTAAAAAAAAATCCACTACTTTTATGTTACCCAGCTCAGCGCCAGCAGAGGGCATCAAAGCACTTCATTGAAATGAAATTTTTTTCCAGTTTACGGCTTCCCTAATATACCAATCAAACTACATACTCATCCCACTAAATATTTAGTATTACGAGTCATGCCCAGCGCCTTGAGGATGAAAGCATAGGTAAACGCATCCTCCTGTAATTTCTCGAATCTGCAACGAAGCATCGCAGCAGCATTAGTATCTGCTTCTCATCAGAGAAAACCCAGAGCGTGCCTTTACTTTACCTTCCAGATTTGGAGAAATGCCCGGCACCCAGTTCACACTTGAATAGCAACAGGTTGTCGTCCGTTTTCAATTCCCTCAGCTTTGCCACAAATTTAGCAGGTTCAGAGTACATCACGCGAGGATCTGATCAATCACCAAACGTCAAATTCAACAAGGATCCCAGTTTTATCACCATATAAGAACATGCAATGGCGGAAAAATCATACCATTTAACCCAGCTGTCACAAGAATGTTGGGATACTCTTGTGCTGTCACCTGCGCCATGGACAAACAAAAACATCACATGAATGCATATTTCTAGTCAACTTAAATATTTCCTTGAAACAACCAGCACTTACATTGTCAACAGGAGAGTATGATTTCATATAATAGTAGTATTCTTCTTTTCTTGGATCACCCCACTCCTGAACAAAAGGATAACAAGGGACTTTATGGCAACACAAGCAGACAACTAACCTGCCTTAACTTTTTCACAAGAATCAAGTACAATGGGCATAAACAAAAAGTTTCAGAACCCCTATTCATGGTGATCGCCCAGTTTCTGCATGTGCTCAAACTATATGAGGAACAGGTTTTTTTGAGAGGAAATGATAATAAGCATGGGAACAAAGAGTAATAACGTTTTAAAAAATACCATACAAAACATATGAATAAAAAAGAAGCTGTATACCTCCCACTCCGCTGTTGTCAACGGGATAGTTGGATCGAGCATGGTTGTGAGAACATCAACAAAAGGGACCCCAGCAACAGCTGCCTTGAATAAATCAGGCCGCATATTTAGGACAGCACCCATCAATAGGCCACCTGCACTTCTGCCATTGATGCAAAGCTTTTCCTTGGTGCAGTATTTGTTTTCTATCAAGTGCTCAGCACAGGCAATGAAATCAGTGAAAGTGTTTTTCTTTTTCAATAGCTTCCCATCCTCATACCATTTCCGGCCCATTTCACCGCCTCCACGAATATGAGCTATCACATATATGAAACCCCTGTCGACTAGAGAGAACCTTGATCCCCTGAAACTTGGATCTATACATATCTGTCACCATAAGAACATACAAAATAAGGCTACAGAATTCTTCTGGTGTTGAATTTTGGAAGTAATTGTTAGGAATAAACCACACCATGGAATGCCATGGCATAAGTATAGTGTTAGCCATGTGTGTGGTGCGTTTAGGTGTGTTGGCTGGCACACGAGTTCAAGTTCGTGTCTGTCTAGGTCTGTTTAGGTTGAGTCAGTTTAGGAAGGTGGAGAGGCAGAGGATGTTATGGACTCCGAGTGCCAATCAGAAAAGGAGTCGGCTCCTATTGCTACTTGGACAGGAGTCCAGGCTGCCAGGCCTATAGTCCCTGTAATAGGTGTCATGAGTTGTGGTTTGTTTGAGCAATTAGTCAAGATACAGGCTGTTTAACTGGACCTATAGTCCCTGTCATAGGTGTCCTGAGTTGTGGTTTGTTTGAGCAATTCGCCAAGATACAGGCTGTTTGGCAGCCGTGTCGTTCGTTGCCGGTTTCAATCTGTTACTGCTCTTTTTAAACCCCAATAGTAATATCGTTCAGAAAAAAAAACACCGAAATACATATTACTACCTCCATTCCACAATATAAGCATGCCTAGAATCCCAAGGTAAAAATAGTCAAGGTGAGAAAGGTCATATATACCCGCTCATTTTACACTACCTCATCAATTCCTCACCCACCCACCAGATTTTGTCTTATCCCTAGGAATGCTTACATTGTGGAATGGAGGGAGTAGCAAATAAAAAAAACAGTTTGAGCACTCTATTTATATAAACAATAAATACATAAATATTTAAAATGATGAATCATTTGCATCCCGAGAAGAATCGCTAATGTTTTTTTCCCAATGGCATCACATCCCCTTTTTCAAAGTTTGTCAAGGTATTCATAATGGCATAATGCTTTTTTTTCGTTCTGAAATAGAAAAAATAAAATCAAATGTACCTCATAGGATCCATAGCCATATAAAAGCATAGGGTCTGAGCCATCAAGCTTCACAAGATCTTTTCTGTATAGAATGGACATGGGGACCTGAGTGCCATCAGCAGCAGCAGCCCATTTCCTTTCTGTTACATAATTCAATGCATCAAATCCACCTAAAACCTAAGAACATTTGAAGATCAAATCAGCAAGTGATTTGTAAGGTAATAGAAAAGACATTGATACTGATATAAAAGTACCAGAGAGAGAGAGAGAGAGAGAGAGAGAGAGAGAGAGAGAGAGAGAGGTAGTGCAACAAACAGCTTACAGTATTAATCTTCTTCAGCACAGATACCCCTGAATCCATATCATAATCGAAAACAGAAGGAGGGGTCCTCATCGAGCTATAATGAAATCGAAGAACAGATGAATGGAACTGTGACTCCTCAGGGTCCACAGCATATGTTGGATCAATAAAATCAATGGACCGACCTCCCTCAAGTTGTCCAATTGATTCTCCTACAGATGGCAGCCGATATACAGTTACCTTGGGTAAGCCATTCTCACGTTCGTATACAGCGATATGATTGTCAAAGAGCTGGAAGTCCTGTATTTTCACCCTGAAGAGAGTTTAAGTTGTTTATAATCAATGAGTAATGCAGCTGTAACTTTACACATCCATTGATATGGGGTGCAAATAGCAATCAGTTAAATTTATTATGACAAAAAAATGCAGGAATAAGTGTATACAATTTTTTATTAGATTATATTGAGCAATAACACAAGGTATAGATCTAAACTACAAAACCTATAAAGTAGTTGCTGACTCATTAACCTCCGCAAGTACCAAATATCATGACTTCTTCAGAACAGGACCGAGTCAAGTAGCAATGATTCAAAGCACTTCTTTTTCCATTACACTATTTTGGAAACTGGTTGGTACCCAACTGTGATAGACTGAAAGTGCTGTCCTCCAGCTAGCAACATGTGGTCTAGATAAATAAGGGAAAATTCCTTCTATGCCATTGGCTTAAACTGTAATCTCTTATCCGCCACCTAAAAAACTCATATCCCCTACATGCCATCAACCTTAAATTTTAATCTCTTTTCTACCATTTTACTCACATCCATGTGATTTGATTATCAGTAAATTTTTAAAATGACAGATTGCCCTGTTGACTTTTCTCCCTTGCTGGTCACCACACGCACGAGAGTTGGCCAGTTGCGACAGAGGACAAAGCGGCAGAGCAATCAGCAGCGAACTCCTGAGACCGGAAAAACCTGGTCCACACCCCATTCCCTGACTTCACGAATGAGCAGCTTCCGACAAGGTTCCGGCTGGTTTCCTAAGAACTCTAGTGCTGCATCCAACTAACTGGCCAGCAACGCACCTGGTGTGCTAGACAGCATACATAATCCAGGCAAAGGCATGGATTGGTGCTCCTAAAATGTTTTTTTTTCTTGTTAGATCAGCCACTGCTCGATGAACGTTCAATGATGCATATCCCAGTATCAATCCAGCTCCTTGTCCTTTCTCTTAGATGGAACGATCTACAGAAAAACATGCAAGATGGAAAAGACAGCAAACAAAGAGAGGGAGAAGAAGCAAATGACATGTGGACCTAGGGTAAATTGACATTTAATGTCTGTTGCAAGTTAATTTTATCGAAGTGGTTTATAAGGGATTAAATTTAAGGTCAATGGCATGTGAAGCATATGAGTTTTTTAGGTGGCGGATAAGAGATTACAGTTTAAGCAAATGGCATAAAAGGAATTTTCCCATAAATAAAATTCAATAAATGTCACAGATCTTTCAAAGAGCAACAGGTCCATCTTGCACTTTGAAGTACCCCTAGAGCTGTATATTCGTAAAGAAAATACAATAAAAATCCAAGAAGATTGGGACTTGTGATACAAAATGTTTATGCAATGATATACAAATCAATTTCTAACAGTGACACTATTACAACCACAAATCTAACAGTTGCCACTGAAAACTGTTATAGTGGGCAAACGATATATCTAAGAATAAAATGGGCAGCCTAGTACATAGCTCCTGCTTGTACAGGGTCTGACCACTTTGGGTCTTTTGCACGATATATCTAAGAATAATATCTGAAATATGCACAACAATATTTCTTAAGTACCTTTCTCTATGAGGTAGCAGTACAGTGGTCTCAGCTACATTATCCAAAGGGCAAGCAACCAATTCAGAATTGTAGAATTCATCACTTCGTCTCTTAATAAAGAAATGGTTTCCACGATGACTAGCCGTTGTATCTATGCCAGATATGCGTGATGTCAAAACCACGAGGTCCTTGTTCTGCTTGGATGTGTCCAGGTAGAATATAAAGCTCGTATTTTTGCTTCCAGATTCAATGAATAAATATTGCTTGCTTTCAGAGGCTTGTAAACCAAGAGAAAATGTGTCATCTTCCTCATGATAGAGACAAGTATCACTCGATTGATCAGACCCTAATTTGTGCAGCCATACCTACAAAAGCCCACAAATGGAAGGAACAGTCATTGCAGTTTTCATAAACACTGCCAGCATGCTAAGCAATAACCAAAAACAGAAGAGCTAAACAAGAGTAATAACTAAAGAATCAACAGCATTTTTATGAGAACTAGCAGGAAGAAACAGCAGGAAAGTTTTGATTACATTCTGTTATGTTTGTAATAAATCAGCCTACAATAACCATTAAATCTTAACGTCAGCATACCGATGAAAATTCTCAAAGAAATAACAATTTTTGTGGTGTGATTCTGCCAGTGATGGAAAACGAAACAGATTACATTCACGTCATGAAATTGTTTGCGACAAGTGTCAACGTCAATGTACAATGGAAATCCTTATGGCATTAGTAAGTTTCAATTAAGAGTAGTAGTTAGTCTGCAGGAAACAACATATGAAACTGCACGGCACTGATAAATTTGAGAGAAATCAGACTAAGACGACCGACTGTTGTACTGAAGTCACAAAACTAAGATCGATGTCATGCAAAAACGAGAGGAAAGGGCATACTTTATCTGGGCGAAGAATGTTGTCCATTGTAATGTAAACAAGGTGGTCATCACCAGCCCACTCAATGTCAGAAGTGATTCCTTTAAGTGGTTGGCCAACATATTCTCCGCTCTCGGCGTGAATGACATAGACAGTGTAAATTTCATCACCTTTAGTGTCTTCGGCGTAGGCAACAAGCTTATTGTTGGGACTGACCTGAAACGAGCAAGTAAATTACATTCAAAGAACACATGCAGAGGCAGGGAGGGTCAACAACAAAGACTTTCTTAAAAATGGGGACCTTGAACGCCCCGATGCTGTAGTAATCGTGGCCCTGAGCCTTGACATTCTCATCCAAAATAATGTGCTCAGGAGGTGCATCAGGTCCTGTGGGCATCACATCGTGGACAGTAACAGGACCATCAATGGGCACAAGACGCCTACAGTGTTGCACATACTCCTGGCCGGTCAATGTTCTTTCGTAGTAGTAGTAGTGCCCTTTGCGAAGAGGTGCATCTATATCATCTTCCTTGATTCTTGCTCTAATTTCAGCATAAATCTGATCCTCGAGTTGCTTGACATCTGCAAGAGATGACGGGTGGGCGGAACTGGTTCTTATCTTGCCATTATTCTACCTAGTACTAGCGAGAAGATAGGGGACTGACTACTCACCAGACATTACGGCGGCGGTGTAGGAGTTCTCGGCGCGGAGGTGGTCGAGGACTTGGGGATCGGAGCGGGAGTCGTCGCGGAGCCAGTAGTAGTTGTCGACGCGGACATCTCCGTGCTCAACGAGCTCGCGCGGCAACTTCTTGGCCAGCGGCGGAGCAGCCATGGCGGAGGAGAGGAGGGTGCGGCGGCGAGAGAGAAGGGATGGGATCGGAGCTCGGTGCAGCGCCACGCGAGGGAACAAGGATCGGAGCATCCTTTTTCCCTTTATTATTATTATCTTTTGAATCTTTTGTTAGATAGCTTCGTTTGAATATTGTTATTATTTTTTAGATAAAGATAAATAACCTCCCTAAAAAGATAAGATAAATAATTGTTTATCATGTCATGTACTGAGACTAGTTTCCTAATCCTGAGTCGGTTGTAAGAGCTATGGAGCATGACCTGAGTAATAGAAGCTCCGGTTCCCCAAAAAAAAATCCTTGGAGCCCAAGATATGAGGCCCAAACAGAGGCCCAACACGTCTTCGTCCTCCGCGGCACAGAAACCCTAGCCTCCTTCACCGGCGAATAGGGGAAAGGCGCGGCGGTTGCTCCACACAGAAACCCTAGTCTCCTTCACCGGCGAATAGGGTGAGAAGGATATGGGCGCCGAGGAGGACGCCGCCTCACGCCGCGAGCGCCTCCGTGCCCTCCGCGCCGCCAAGGAGCTCCTCTCCACCCCCGACGGAGAACAGCAGTACGCTCTCTCTCGATATCTTCTGTAGTACTAACGGAATAGCTTCTGTTCTCAAAAAAAAAAAAAAAAACGGAATAGCTTCTGATGTTACAGTTTTCTTTTTCTTCTACTGTACTCTATACTGTACTAGTGAGGAATGAATGCTATTTCCTTCTGTTCTAGCTGTGCCTGCCTACATGGAAAGGACCTTCAACATAGGGTCTATCACATACCAAAAACTTCGTAGAGCATCCTCCGCTCCTAGGAAGGATATGTTGTTTGCTTCCATCAGCACTATTATTATGGGGCGTTCAACCAACTGCTCCTGTGATTGATAATATAAATCGATGGTCCAGACCAAAATTGAATCGCCTTTTATCTATATCTATAGTTATCTACATAGATACTGCCCATTATCAGCGTGTACGATTAGATTGGTGAAGTGTTTTATAGATGACTTTCTTGTCCTACCAGTCAGCAGTTTCTCTAGACTTTGATCTCGCCAATAACATCAAATGCTTCATTGTGCTGTATAAATCCTTTCTGATGCACCTTTTCTGTATGAGTTTATAGGGATTAGTTCAATACACGCATTAAACTGATGTGCCCTGTACTGGCTCTCAGTCCTTTAGTAGAATATTTTCACTATGCTTACTAGCTTTTCAGTGCCTTCTCCTGCCTTAACAGGAATGGGTGGTTTTGTTGCAGAATTACCTTTTGGACTCATCGCTAGTGTAATTTTTTAGCAAAGAATGCTATTTACCTATCTAGTGGGAACTGAAATGATGTCAGGTCATATTTATTTATTTATTTATTTATTATATTATTATTAATTATGCTAGCCCAGATGTTCTTTGATAGCTCATGTTGAAGCCTCAAATTTGTGGACCCTGGACCATGATAACTATTATTTTAACCTGTATATATCTTTTTACCTGTATTGGTGGCATAATCTTGATGTGCTACATCGTTTCTGTGTTCAGTTTTCTTCTGTTCAAATGTATTGAATGTAACTGCACTCATGCCTTTCTTAAACTTCATTAATTGTTATCATAAGGTAACTTCAATGTGTAGTGGACCCTTAACGTCTTTCTTTGTGGGTCCTTAACCTGTGTTTCTGACTTCTAGAGCTCCCATAATGGGCTTTCATATGATTCTTTTGAAAGGTGTTGCCTGATTTGTTCAGGCAGTAGAGGACAGTTATACCGCTGAACCTATGTGATCTTCTTTTGTAGATATGTGAAGCTTCTCTGGTGGTATTTAGGCTGTGGACTAAATAATGTGAACAGAAAATTTGTTTACAATAAAATTCAGTGCTGTGTATTGTCTGTGTCAGTACATGGTATTGATTCCTATTGTTTGTTTATGGTATTAGGAATGGTAACCATGAAGCTGCAGAAAAACAAGTGGAACAGCCAGCATTACCAGGTCCCCAGGATGCTGCTCTTGATGAGGATGCTATGGATGATGTTGGCCCCGCTGAAGAGGAGGAGGAAGCTGGAGATGATGGGTAAGGCAATGACATGTACAAGCTTTAGTTGTAATGATTGCTTGAAAGTTCCGTCTCATTCATGGTTTACAATGGGAAGTTCATTTAGTTTATGTGTATAGTCACTCACTGTGATTTCTGAGATGTATGAATCTAAGAAAATGTCCCATCTTTGTTTTGATGATTTTTTGTAGGCATAAATTATTTTGAACAATGGGTTGTATGCTTTTTGCTGAGTGTGCAACTTTTTTTTTTTTTTTGTAAATTCCTGATGCAGGGAGCTTCCAGCCATGAAATTTAGAAACTACCTTCCTCATGATGAACAACTCCGAGGTGGTAAGCTGCCTCCCGTATCTCTTCCTAAGTTTGAAGATCCAATCAGTGCTGAAAGTGCAGAGCCGAAGCAACTTGAGGTATCAGCCATTTGGAAATTCAAGGGCCCTCTTGTCTATACACAATCCCTTTAATTTTGACAAGGTAAGCCGTTGACATTACTGTTTGCAGAACCCTTTCGGTAACATAGCTCCAAAAAATCCGAATTGGGATCTGAAGCGTGATGTGCAAAAGAGAATTGACAAACTGGAGAAGCGTACACAGAAAGCACTGGCAGAGATAGCATGTGAGTAACTACCAGTTAGATGATCCCATCATTTTCTTTCCTTGTAGTTTCATCTTTTGGTTTATCTATCTGACTGGGCATTGATTTGTCGATATACTCGGGCAGTAGAGCAGCAGAGGGAGAAAGAAGCATTGGAGGAAGCACAAGACTGAACCTCTGGTGCAGAGCAGCTCCTCTGATTGCAAGTCTACTGGCGGAGTTAATAATAAATATGTAATTTACTGTGGTGTGGGAGACGTGTAGATGTAATGAAAGCAAACCTTGACGAGCTGGACTGCAGGCAGTTGCCTTTGCCACTTGCTTGTGAGATTGTAAACTTGGAGTAAAAGATGTATCAGTTTATTCATCTGATTGTAGAGACTAAATACTGAAACCTCCGTTCCTTTATATAAGCATTATTTCTTTTTTTGGACATCATCTTACTCATTTTTCTTATTCAAAGTTTTTTATGAAAATAAAAAAATTCATACTTAAAATCTGTATCATGATAAAACAAATCATATAAAAATAAATAATAATTTCACAATTTTTTTAATAAAACAAACGGTCAAACATGATTTCCAAAAGTCAAAAAAAATGTTTACATTTAGGAATGGAGGGAATAGGACTTACAATGTTGTGACCCAAGTTAGTTGTCAGTATTGACATGTAGAATGGAACTTTGTCTTTATCTTCGTCCTATTAATCGCTCCTATGCAAGTTCCATCAGAAACGACTCCCTAGACGCGTGTTTTTATCTTCGTCCTATTAATCGCTTCTATGCAAGTTCCACCAGAAACGGCTCTCCAGACGTGTTCGTGTCATCGGAATTGTTGTGGTTGTGGGATATATAAGATCTTAGCCGTTCCTTTCTTACGAAAATTTTCTTAATTGTTTTTGAAATTAATATACAGTCCCCAAAGTCCCTTTTTTAAAAAACTCAAAGCCCGCTTCATATTATAAGCAAACATCTGGCCCGCTTCATATTATAAGCAAACATCTGGCATATCGTCAGACACCAGGTCCATTACAAAGCTCGGTGGTGAACACCACAACACCGTATCACTAGCGAACAGAGCATTACAGCCATGGCTTGCCAGGCGATCCGCTACTCTATTACACTCACGCGGACACACGCTAACGGAGCAGGAACTAAAATTATTCACAATGAAGTCCTTCATAAACTTGAAGACGTTTCCTCCGAGGCTGTCGTCCCAACAGGCCAAGAGTTAGAATTGATGGCACACCCCAAGTTTGCCGCATCTGTCTCCAGGATGATTCTTTGCATTCCCCAATAAGCTGCCTTCTCCAGGCCTTCGATAGTTGCAGTCGCTTCAGCAAGCAGGGCATCAATCGTGCAAGGCATGTTCCCTGCACCTGCTTCTAGCACTGCTCCCATTGCATCTCTGATGAAAATCCCCAGCCTCCTCGTTTCTCTGAAGCCACAAATGATCCATCAATGTTGATTTTGTAGACGTTCTCCGGTGGGGCTGACCATTTTACATTCCTTCTGTGCCTTTCCTTTAGTCCTTGAGCTTGCAGCTTCTGAAACTCCTGAGCATGATAGTTAATTGAGCTGTAGACTTCTTCCGTTGTTGCCAGACGTTCCCCTGCATTAGCTTTGTTTCGGGTTGACCACCATCGCCACATGAGAACAACCACCTTCAGTTGTTCAACTGGTTTCAACAACAGATTTTGTGGACCTTCAGTTGTTCAACTGGTTTCAACAACAGATTTTGTGGAAGACGTCCGTGGCTGAAGCGCTCTGGGCAAGGGTGCATCTGATGGGTTCCATGTTTAGCATTCGCCACACAACATGAGCACACTTACATTTAAACAACATATGTCCACAATCCTCATCAAATCTCTTGCACACTGGACACAAAGTTTCAGTTTTGACACCTCGTTTACGTAGCAGTCGTTTCACCGGCAGATTGTTGTGGGCTAAGCGACAGAGGAACATTTTGACTTTGTTCGACACCTTCAATTGCTAGATTTTGTACCATGGAAAGGATGCCTCCGTTGCACTAGACAAAGTTGATGCCCGCTTGACTAGTGCTCTGTCCCTTTTTGAACAGTTGTATGCCGATTTCACCGAGAAGTGTCCTTTCGGATCATAGTGCCATGCTGGTCTATCCGGTATCCCCATATGAATAGGAGTTGCTAATATCAATGTTGCATCCTCCGGCCAAAAAGTTTCAATGACCAACTAGGTGTCCCAAGTACATGTAACTGGATCCAACAGCTCGTTAACTGTTGTGAGGAGGGATGAGCCTCTTGGTGTCATGGGTCTTCTGGTTATTTCCCTAGGCAGCCATGGGTCTTCCCAAATTCGAATTTGTGAACCATCACCAACACGCCAAATGATTCCTTCCTTAAGTAGTTTAGCTCCCTGCAGAATACTCCGCCATGAGTATGAGATGCCCTTGCTTGGTCGACATTGAAGAATATTGCCATTTGGAAAATACTTAGCCTTTAGCACTTGCCCACACAACGTCTCTGGGCTGCTTAATAGCCTCCATGCTTGTCTAGACAACATAGCTGTATTGAAAAGGTGAAGATTACGGAATCCTAACCCATCATGTTTCTTTGAGCGTGATAGCGTCTCCCAGCTCAACCAATGCATTTTATGCTCCTTGTCTTGTTGGCTCCACCGGTATCTCCCAATAATGGAACTCAACTCATCACACAACCCCTTCGTGATATAGCAGGATATTGCATATGTGGGGATCGCTTGAGCGACAACTTTAACTAGTATCTCTTTGCCAGCCTTTGATAAGTTTTTCCTGCCAGCCTTGAACCTTGGACCAGATTCTCCTTTTGATGTAAGAGAATGTTTTCTTCTTTGCTTTTCCTACCGAAACTGGTAGGCCCAAGTAGCGTTCTCCTATTGTTTATTGGGTTATGGATAGACTTGTTTTGATGGCTTCTCTAGTACTAATATTTGTATTTGGACTAAATAGGATAGATGATTTATCCTTGTTGATCACCTGACCCGAGACACCCTCATATACATCCAAAATGCGTTTCAGTTCTAGTGCCTCCTCTATCCCCACCTTCATGAGTACTAGCGAGTCATCTGCGAAGAAAAGATGGTTGACACTTGGTGCTTGCCGGCAGACTTTGATGTCCATCATCTTTCTATTTTGCTTTGCTTGTTGCATCATTTCCAAGAGGCCCTCGGCACACAAGAGAAACAGGTAGGGGGACAACGGGTCCCCCTGCCGTAGGCCTCTTTGTGGGGTGACGGTCTCCGTATAATCTCCATTAACTTTAATCCGATAGTTAACTAAGGATATGCACTTCATGATTAAATCAGTCCACCGATGCTGGAAGCCCAACTTTGTCATCATGCCTAGGAGGAATGACCATTCTACTCTATCATAGGCTTTGCTCATGTCCAACTTTATAGCCATGGAGCCAAACTTTCCGCTGCGCCGACTTTTAATATGATGGATGAGCTCATAAGCAAGCAGCACATTATTTGTGATAAGCTGTCCCAGGACAAATGCACTCTGTGTGGGGGAGATGAGGTCAGGGAGAACTACTTTCGGTCTGTTTGCAAGGACTTTGGAAATTAGCTTATAAAGGACCGTCCAGAGGCTGATTGGTCTTAAATCTTTGAGTCTCTCTGGTTCCTTGGTTTTGGGGATAAGGACAACAATTGTGTCATTCCATCCATTTGGCATATCACCTCCATTCAACACCTCCGACACCTCCTTCTTGACTTGCTCACCTATGATATCCTAGAATTTCTTGTAGAAAAACAGCAGGCATCCCATCCGCACCCAGTGCTTTGAGGTCACCGATGCTTTATAGAGCTGACCAGACTTCATCCCCCGAGAAAGGGGCTAGCTGTATCTCGTTCATCTCCCTTGTGACCCGCCTGGGTACACAAGAAAGAACTTCATCCAGATTTCCACCTGCTTGGGATAAGAAGAGTGTTTTGTATTGATTATGTTATAAATTGCTTCATTTCTCCTCCCGCCACCACACCACCACCATCATCGATTAATTTTTTTAGTTCTACTCCTACTTTTTCTTTCCGACGCAAAGGTATGAAAAAAATTTGTGTTTCGGTCCCCTTTAAGCAGCCAAGAGTTGTGAGCCCTTTGCTTCCAAAACACATTTAGTTGCTCCTCCAGACGCTCAAGTTTATATTTGAGAACATGTTCTTGGTTTATACCGGATGGAGAGAGTCTCCCACGCCTACACCTTTCCAACTTACGCTTTACATTTTTCACTCTTTTTTTTTTCAAGAACTCCTAACACATCTGGATCCCACTCCCATAACTCACGTAACACCCTTCCTTGAAGTTCAATCAGTTTACCACCGCCCTCCTCTATGGCTGAACCCCAAGCTTCTACAACTTTGGCTACACAACCCTCCTCCTCCAGCCATTTCGCCTCGAATTTTCGCAGCACATCACGTGGTTGCTCCCATTTACGGAGCTCCCTCTCTCCAACATCCACGATGATTGGCCTATGATTTGAGTGGCACGGATCACCATTGATAACCCGGACAAGAGGAAACTTGCACCTCGACGCCGTGTTCGCCACAGCACGATCCAACCGCTGCCTCACATAGCTGCTTATGTCATGATGATTATTCCGCCATGTGAAGACGTCTCCGACAAAGCCCAAGTCATGGAGCTCGCAGTCCTCTAGCGCCTTCCTAAACCCCTCCACAGCTCGTTCTGCTCTAGGGGCACCCCCTCCTTTTCATGACAGAAAAGAACTTCATTAAAGTCTCCACAACACAACCAGGACAGGTCAAGTTTTGACTTGAGCAATCTCATGATATCCTATGTACGTTCTTTCAGTTCAGCCTTAGGTTCACCATACATCTCAGTAAAGCGCCATGTGAACCCATCTTCCTCGCAGATGGTCATGTCGATATGGTACTTTGACATATTCTGCACATAGAGGTTTATCCCCTTCCTCCAGAACACCGCGATAAAACAAATCATATAAAAATTAATAATAATTTTACAATTTTTTAATAAAACAAACGGTCAAATATGATTTCCAAAAGTCAAAAAAATGCTTACATTTAGGAATGGAGGGAATAGGCCTTACAATGTTGTGACCCAAGTTAGTTGTCAGTATTGACATGTAGAATGAGACTTTGTCTTTATCTTCGTCCTATTAATCGCCCCTATGCAAGTTCCACCAGAAACGGCTCTCCAGACGTGTTCGCATCATCGGAATTGTTGTGGCCGTGTGATATATAAAATCTTAGCCGTTCGTTTTCCTTAATTGTTTCTGAAATTAATAGGGAGTCCCCAAAGTCCCCGAGCAAACAGTAACCACGACCGTTTCTCTTTTATTAAACCCCTCATACTTTATTAGAATCAAGGCGAAGAAGAGAAAATTTCGATTTGCACCTGTGTAATTTTACGAAAAACCGCCCGCCGATTATTTCACGTACAACCCTTCCCTACTCTCAACGACGCGGGTTCGATTCCCAGCCTTCCCCAATTTTCTGCAGATGCGCCCAACGGTGGCTTGGCTGCGGGAGGAAGAGACTCTGGGTTACCACGCGGGCGGCGAGACCACGGCAGCCGGCAGCATCCCCACGAATCCGGTGGCACTCCCACCAGCCTGCCCCAAACTGCCCAATGCCCATCCCATCTTCTTCGCTTGACCTGCTGTCGTGCGACCCCACGATTATTACTTTATTTATCTCATACATCTGTTGTACTTGGTTGGTTGCAATGATAAACCATTACTAGGAGCACTAGATTTTTGTGTTCCGATCTAAGCAAGCTATAGCATTGATCTCCATTTGCTCGGTGAAATCATGATAGATGGCACTATGGCAGGTTTTTGCATATTTATATTTATTTTTGCATAATAGGTTTCCATTTATATATTAATACCTATGAGTTCTCTAAGATAAGTTGGTCATTAGTATTTTCCATTGCAATAGATTTTGGACTTTCAGAGATACGGGCATAAGGCTATAGGTCTACTTAAATTAAGAAAAAATGCCATGTACTGTTGATGTTGAATGTGAGAGGAACATGTTCATTTATTGAATTTTGAAAATCAATGGTTTTGATGTGATCCTACTTTGAACTGTTGTTTTTAATAGGTAATCGTACCTGTTTAAGAATTTTTTATGTAGACTTTGCATATTTGGTGGGATACAAGCTTCTGATCAACTCCCCGTTCAGAAATTTTACCCTTCACCTCCACTGAGAATTAGCATCTGAGTCATCTGAATAGTAGGGCTCCTAGCATCCTATTAGACTAAAAATAAACATGGCAGTCTGCATTTCTTGTTGTTATGAAGGAGCCAAGATCTTTATAGGTGGGCTTATAGGTTGAACATGGGAGTTTGTGTAGGTACTGTGCAACACAATTGTTCATGTTCGAATCTTCCTTAACAAGAGTTTAATGATGACATAGGCCAAACTTTTTTATATTTTGTGAGCTCATTATTTTTTCTTGTGTCATTGCCAAAGTTGCTTGTCAGTAAAGTCTCAATTATTTTCCTTAGGTAGTAGACATGAAGCATGTCAAAATACAATTCTCTATGAACAAATAACTTTGGTACATATTAGGTGGTAGGTTTGAGCATCTTGTACTTGTTCTAATAAACATCTTGGTTAAGTTTTCTACAAAATACAAGCTATTTCAGATTTACAATTTTGGATGGAATATCCTTTTTGTATCTTGTTGTTGGCTACTTTCCCCTTCAAAAGAGAGATAGATTCTTTACCTGGCCGACACTATAGACCTTCATTTGTAGTATATGAGGGGAAAATGTTCATCAGGCTTCACTCCCACTAGCATCTAAATGTCCAATGCACTATTTTGTATCCTACCTGCATAATCTATTGGGTAGTCTGCTTTATCTGTATCTCAACATATTGAAATTGAATACTCGATTATTTAATTTAAATTATATCAGTCTATGTGGAAGAAAGAAAATAATCCATATTACTTGATCCTTCAAGTGAAGAGGTTGCCTGTACATACTCTAATATTTTGTTTATCACACTATAAAATCCAAAATTCTTCCACATTTGTGTAAAAAATCAAAAAGCAAAGAGAGATTTCTAAATTTAATGATGAGTAAAATGCACCCAGGTCCCTAAACTATTTAGGAATGGTCATCTAGGTCCATGAACTCTTAAAGTGACCATTTTGGTCATTAAACTATGCATGAGTGGTCATCTAGGTACATAAACTTTATATTGATCCTTTTAGGTCCATGATCTATTTATATCGTGCCAACTAGGTCCGTCACACCTAGCCATTCTCCATACGCATTGCTGCCACAACTGCTCTCCACACCAACGCAATCGAGCCTACTCGATCATGCTAGCTAGTAGTAGGTGTGCTCTGCTCGTCACAATCTCACCCTCCCATCTGACCTCGTCCTTCCCATCGTGGCCTTATCTTTTCAGTTCATTACTCGTTACCCACTTCAACGGCATGCCTGTTACCCACGACAACCTACACTCTGTACATTTGTGTCTTTCGCATGTGATGTGACACTATCATAGCGGGAAGCGGGCATAGGCTCCGATGGTGAGGTGAAGCCAGATGGGACGACGAGGACGCGACGGACAGAGCACACCAGTTACTAGCTAGCATCGTTAGGTAGCTCGACAACACTCACATAGAGATTAGTTATGTGGTGGCGCGCGTGGAGAGTAGTTGGGCGGTGGCGTTGTACACCGAGAGTGATTGGACAGCGGTGCTATGGACCTGGTTGACATGATATAAATAGAACATGGACATAAGATGATCAATATAAAGTTTGTGGACCTAGATGACCATCCCAGAAAAGGTTAGGAACTTAGATGGTCACTTTAAGAGTTCATGGACCTAAATGACCGTTCCTAAATAATTTAGGGACCTGGGGTGCATTGCACTCTTTAATGATATATGTCAATATATAAGAGGAAAAAAAGTCAGTCTATTTGTGTACTCAGGTCTTCAACTGTGAGTTAATGAAGTAAAATTATCAATTTCTCTAATATGATAAGTTGCACTCTATGAATGTTGGTTTACTAAACGTTGCACACTTGCACTTGAATTGAAGATTGTTCTCAGTTGAAAAGGCAAATACACTTTTTTGTCTAAATTCTGATTTGTTTTTGCTTCTAAATTCCGAATACCAAATATGGTTTCTTGTCTGACTCATGGCCATCATATGTGTTTTTGTCTCTGGAAATGCTCTCTTTTTTTTGCACGGTATGCATGATGGGTTCCTTTTTCATTTGAACAACTAAATTATATTTAGTTGCAGGAGGTATGCTTTGCATTTGAGCTTCTTTGAACCACCCCCCCCCCCCCCAACCACCACCACCACATGTAGCTGTAAAAATTTGCTCCGCCATAGTAAATTTTGTTGTTCACACACGTTGTCTTCTGTACCATTTGAATTGCAGTGACCAATGAATATTGTGTTGGAGTTTTCTTATGGAATCATACGGCTCTTATATTTCCCCCATTAATTATGTTCAGTTAGTGTTGTCTTACTCATCATTATCAGAATATTTGCTGCAACAATGTGAATCGTATCTTATCCATCAAGCTTGGAAGAGTGGCGCGCCTAGGCGCGCTCCAGTTTCTAGTCCTGTTTTAAAAGCATCTATGAAACTAAGCCCTATAACCTAAAAAAATAGATTTTTCTATTTCACAACCCTTTCAAAATAAATAAATAAATATCCAAAATTATGGTATGGATTTTGTGATTAATCTTTTATTTGCCTTAGGATTGTCTTTGGGTCCTTTGTTCTTTTTTGCCTCTTCTTTGCTGCATGATCATCATCATACAACAGGGCAAGTGGGACCACATAGGAAGAACTGTGGTATTTCTATTGATTCTCGGAATCGGAGATTTTGGGATATATAATAGAAGACAGACACAATCGGAATCTTGGATTGTCTTACATGTGCTATGTATTAGAATGACAAAAAATTTAGGACAGAGGGAATACTTCTTTTGGGGAAGTACTTTGAGAGTTTGCCACATGATGTGCACTTAATTTTTATCCAGACATAATGAGGCCGTTATCTCGATCTCCACTTCTCCAGCTCCGCTTGCTGAAACCAGTGAAGGTTGACGCTTTTGCTTCACCTTAGTTACATTGTGCTCATCGGCGATTTACTGGTGTTAAGTAGCCGACAGGCCCACTATTTATACAAATATAAACTAATTGCTTTCCCACAATCATTTCAGTGGATGCATACCACGACTGATAAGAGCACCTACCCTACTGTTACTTCACGAACCAAGAAAACATTAGCTGCAAGTTTACACTTCCACAACCATACAACAACATCAATCGTCTGCGACCAAGAAAACACTAGCTGCAAGTTTACACTGATTAAATATCCAATCCTGAGCAAACTAACGTATCAAAACCTTAGGGTTGGGCCGATGCCATTATCCCTATAACATACTATACATCATCTGTATTCAGCTGAAGCCGCCCTTGGTTTGCCATTGTTCGACGAATTAAGGTGCAGAGAAACAAATATCACCCCGATGACAACTATCAAGCAGCCTACAAGCGTGCTGAAGAAAAGAGCCCCGGGCTGCCTTGTCTGCACAAAACCATACACTCCGCCAGATGTCACTAGAATGATATCAGTAAGACCATCACCAGAGAAATCCTCAAGAACCAATGCATGAGTAGGAGGTGCCGGAAGTTCAATCACCGCCAGTATGCTACCACCAGGGGAAATCACCACAGCCTCCTGATCACCACCAGCAATAATCACCTCCTTTGGGTCATATGCCCGTAGGGAAAAGGCCTTCAAAGTAGGAACTACAATGTTCTCCATCATCCCTGATGGAGAGGGAAGGTTGGACCATGTTGCACCTGTAGACAGCTGCCATCTCCATATTGCATCGTGACCAAGCAGGCCAGGAGAGTAAGAAGTCACCTGCAATGTGAACCATGTCAGCGTTTCCAGGCAACCATGATGGTTGAGATCTGTTGAGGAAGAAGGTTGCACCAACATGAGGAAAGACTCAAGGGTCAGTTGGGCTATGCTCCAATACAACATTTAGATTCTTTTTTCTGGAAAACATGCTTATGGGTTGTTGCACCTCTAACTAGTAACGACAATGGTTACGACAGTATGGCACCATATAAAAAGGAACAATGAAGGTATGCTGACCTCTCCCCGGCTAGTCAAAAAGATGATATCTCCATGACTTCCTCTCCTGTGTTTATGGCCATCATCTCTCTGGAGGAGAATAGGAGTCGCAACCTCTAAACCAGTTGGGTCAAATGTCCTACCAAAACTTCTTGAAAAGTCACCATGATGGAAAAGATTGAAGTGATTATAGTGGCAAATAGAAACATTAAAAAGTTGCTCCCGCACTGGTACACCAGACGTAGCAACTGCCCAACATGGCTTCAAAACTTCCATAGATCCACTTACAACAGTTTGCTCTTTAATACCATTTGCACCAACAACCTACAGAAACAATTGACATGAACTGTCAGTTTTAAGCATGGAGGTTGCAATGACAAGAAAGCATCCACTGAACCTGTCAAACAAACCATTGTGAACCTATCAAACAAACCATTGTGCTAGTTTTATCTGAGTTAAGAAGGCTTCACATTAGGTTGGTACAATGATTTTTTTATTTTTATTTTTTGGATTGGGAACACACCAAAAGAGACTCCCAGAGTGATATTCGGGTCACTGGTGCAGCACCAGGGTTCGAACCCTGGTGGGCACCCTCCCAGCCAGTGGACTTTGCCACTGCGCTGTGAGCGCCTTCGCTTGGTACAATGATTTAATTGCTCTATGTTGAGTCTACTTAATCTGCAATCTCACAAACAAATTTGCAAACATCATCATCTAATAAAAGGATAAAAATTTAATACAAATTAAGATGTAGAACACCACAACATTATAATGAAGCAACACCAGGTTCAGCTTTTGCACATCAGCCATGAGATATGTTAAGACATAATAACTGGCACACCAACAAGCATGTGCATATGTTTCTACAAAATGATAGAGAAACAGAACAAATAATAAGGAGAGAGAATACAATGCAATATTCCAGAATATTCTAAGCTCAAATTTATACAGCAAAGTTAAATATCTCTTTACAGAAATACAAAACTTAATCCCTGATATCATTTGAACTAATTTGATAATGAATGCAAAAGCATAAAGAGATAAATCAGACAGTAACGCCTCATGGACAGGAGTCCAAAAAGAGGTTGGTGCATGGGTGCATATGGAAATGTAAGTTCCAGCACTAATCTTAAACACACCTGAACATGATCTAGAACTCCATCCCCATTAATATCTGCATGAAGGCCTCCTTCGGTTAAATGAAGCTGGGGTGAGAATAATTCCAGAAGAGATGTGATATCAGATGTCACAAACCAATTTGTTCCAAATTTCCAATAAGGTACACTAAAATAAAGTCCCAAGGATATATTTTGCAGACCTTGCATATTGTGCGTCCAGAAGCTAGATGGATAGCCTCTATTCCTTCCTTCTCATGTGCAATAATAACATTAGGAACCCACCATACTTGAGTATGGTTAGTGATTGTTGGAATGTAACGCGTCCTCTGTGACTTTAATCAAAGAACAAAGTCACGATTCAGTAGAAAAGCCATGTGGTGTTTAATTTCATGGGGTGCAAACACTATGATATATTTGCACAAAAGCAAGCTACAATACAACAAAGAAAGAGCAGAAACATATGCAAGGACATCCACAATGCCTTAGGGAGTTCAAGATGAAAACAAGTGGCCCTAGAGAGAGAGAGAGAGAGAGAGAGAGAGAGAGAGAGTGCAAATTTTGAGATTCAAAAGACATGTAACATGTTCATGTCTTATACTCCCTCCATCCCATATTACTTGCACTCAAAAGACATGTAACATGTTCATGTCTTATACTCCCTCCATCCCATATTACTTGCACTCATCCAGTTTTCACAATTTATCATGACATCCCAAATGCACCTCCCTCCCTCCCTCAATACACCTCTATTTCTATCTCTTCCTCGTTTTCCATGCACTTGCCTTTTCCACTTTCTACTTAATTCACGTGCCCAAAGCTAAAACAAGTATCTCGGGACAGAGGGAATAGTAATATACCTTCTTGACTTGATTAGAACCAGCCATATCTGCAGCCTTCCCAAGCGCTCTGGCAATTCTATTGGAAGCATCCTTTCCAGGTGGATTGTTCTCAATGGGCTTGATCATGCTATTTATAACAGCTTTTCCTGGCGTTTTCTTTATTTGCTTCCTTTTATGCTTTCTAAAATGTGCAAGCTGTAGGGTAGTATCTTCCCTCCTATCCTGAAGAGTGGGGGGGACAAAATCAAATCTGAGGTCAACAGTTTCAGAATATAGAACAAGAAATACAGGAAAACAAGTTGAGTATTGTTGTTACCCAGTGATGAGGCATAACACCAAGTATCGATTCTCTGAATTCACGGCATTCAAACTGAAAATTAACATGTCACATGTTAGGTTCCAATTAGCCAAAATATTACTGCATGAGAAAGCTTCTGATAAGCTGAATGGATCATCCTTTAATTAGAAGTTTTTAAGACAGTACCACCAACTCGGTCAGAATACAATGATAAGTAACATAATGATTGAATTGAGTACAGAATTCACTCAACTTTGAGTGAGGAAAAACCTCACAGTTACGATTAGTTCTCACCTGACCAGGTTGACGGCTATTGAGGGCATGGACATCAAGCTTGTAATTGTGCTGTGGTATCAGCATTGAGGCGTCTGATGGCTGTGATTGGATGTTCTGGCAAGTCAAGGGAAGCATAGTAAGGCTATATTTGACGTTTCAGTCAATCAATCCTAATAAAGGTCTATATAACAACAGAAATTCAATTTCATGAGTCACACCTCATTCTTGCGGCTCCATCTCAGTGTGCCAGTACGTCCAGCAAAAGCATACATGGCAAAATGGCGCAGATCAGCAGCGCCAGTTTCAGAGCCCTGCATAAGGAGGACAGGCGTTTTGACAATCTCCAAGTTTACATTTGCTTGCAGGATAATGCAAACAAACATTATGATCAAACGATCAAGACAAATAGATAACCTGTTTCTCGTTGGCGCTCCTATCCCTGTTGTGTTCTGGCATCATAAATTCATCAAAAAGATCTGACGACTGACAAACAGTGTTGTTACAGGGGTAAGTGACTGTTACATATATTCAGGTAAATGCTGAGGGGCAAGGCTGGTGGAAGAAAGAAAAGCATACATGATGTTGCATCTCCATCCTTCCTCCTATAATGACGAGGCCTGCATCTCCATGCTTGAGAGTGTAGTTTGTTATGGAGATGGCGACCTCGCGGTGGTGAGCGCCGTGAGGGAAATCATCCTATCATTTTTTTTTTCTGTATGTCATTTCCTTTTCGCAGCAACGACGTACTATAAAAGAACTGGAGTAATAATAGATAATAATAATAATAATAAGCAGAAGGAAGGAGCGACCTGCAGGTTGGCCTCCCAGAGCTTTTTGAGGTTGTGGTCGAAGCACATGACGGACCAGCCGGAGGTGACGACGACGAGGACCTGCTTCCTGATGTCGGCGTCCCTGTAGGAGCGGTCGACGGTGCCGACGGCCATGGCGATGGGTCGCCTGCCCGAGGTGACGCGGACGTTGTCGGGGAGGAGAGAGATGTCCGCCATGACGCGGGCCTCGTGGAAGCCCGTTTCATCGTCCAGGTGGCGGGCGTGGGGCGGCTGGAGGACCTGGATCTTGGCTTCGTGGGTGGGGAGGAGGACCTCGGGCTTGCCGTCGCCGTTGAGGTCGGCGACGAGAGGCGGGGGAGGCGGTCAGCCTCGTACTTGATGGGGAACTCTTCGTCGGCGAGGTGGTACCAGGACTCGTGGAAGGAGAAGTCGCCATCGTGGTGGAGGGAGAAGAAGACGGCGAACGCCGCCAGCAGCAGGATCCCGAGATCCCGCTTCCGCATCCCGAACCACCAGATCTCGAGGGAAATTCACTGATCAATCAATCAATCCCAGATACGTAGATAAGTTCTTCGTCGTCTTTTTTCTTTTTTTTTTTTTTTGAATTCTTGTCCTCCTGCTTGGGCGAGCTGGAGAAGAACAGCTGATCCTCTCTCCCTCTCTCTCTCTCTCTCTCTCTCTCTCTCTCCTCGCTGCTTCTTCCGCTTCAAGCATGGCAGTAGAGAGGCGGTATGTAGCAGGCCAGGCCGCAACAGGGTTGACTCTCGATCCACTCACTATTTTTTTAGACACTAATTGGGCCGGATGTCCCAATTATCTTAATTAGGCCAGAAGTGTACTGCAAATAAACATTTCCAAATAGGCCGTGCCTAGCGGGCCGGCCCGAAGCACGGAAAAAGCACGGCCCGAAGCACGGCACGGCACAAAATAATTTCGTGCCGTGCTTGGGCCGATGCCTCGGCACGTGGGCCGGCACGGCACGACCCGTTTACGAGCCGACCCGTGAAGCACGAAACAGGCACGGCCCGCCGTTTAAGATACGGCACGGCCCGAATAGCGGCTCCAGCCCGAGCCCCCGACTCGACGCTACATAAGCAACCGGCGCCCCCAGTAAACCCTAGCTCCTCTTTCTCTCTTCCATTTCCCCTCGCGCCGCATCGTTTTCTCCTCCTTCTCTCTTCCATTTCCTGTCGTGCCTCGGGGCCAAACCCTAGCTCCTCTTTCTCTCCTCCCCTTCCCCTTCCCCTCGCGCCGCACCGCCGTCCGCTGGTCCTCATGGCCACAGAGCTAGCTCGATTTCCTCCCTGTCACTTGTTGCGCGCGGTAGATCTCGCGTGTGCCGCCGGTCGTGGATCGCTCGCCGGATCGATGACCGACCTTGTCATGTAATGCTACTTGATACATTGCTCGGTCGTACTCTTTTTCCCCTAAGGCCAAGGGGTTTTTTATGAGGCAGCCAGCTTCTTTTTGGCCAAATCTCTACTGTGTTCTCTCTCTTTTTTCTTTTTTTTGCAAATTTGACAATGAGCTATGAATTCCGGGGTTTTGAGGTGTTTCTTCAATTCGGGCTTATATCGTGCTTTCGTGCCAACGGACTCGACGGGCTTTTCGTGCCGTGCCGTGGGCCGAGGCCAGGGCATGGCACGGTGCCGTGTCGGCACGAAACTAAACATGTCGTGCCTTGCCGTGTCGTGCCGTGCCGCGCCGTTTGGCCATGTTTAACTGCAGAGCCTCCGGACAACACGTTAACATGGACAAATCATCCATCCATTTTGCCAAGGGCTGCTTCCCTCAAAATATAATAATAATAATAATAATAGGATGTTAAAAATATTTGAGAAAGTTGACCGCTCGAGGCTCAATTATCGTGGAGGAGATCATCCAGGCAAGGAAGGCATGTCATAGCCCCCGAACAAGGGATTCGCCGAGTTGATTATCACAAGAGGATGGTATATATGGTGGGAACGGCAAGAAGCCGGTACATGGGGAACAACTTCAAATAGCGTCACGATCGGTCATGTCCATTGCAACTTTAACAATTAACTACTAGAATGCTAGTAAGGAAAAGCCTGTGGTCCGGAGTTACATTGATGCAAGTTTTCATGAGAATTCCGTGCACAGTGGCACGGGAGCTATAATTAGGGATTATTAGAGGTTTTGTGGCGGCCGCGCAAAGCTATATTGACCATGTGGGTGATGCGGCCGTAGCGTAAGCTCTAGCTCGAAGAAAGAAATCATGTTGCCGCAAAGTATTAACATCAATCGAAACAGATCGTATATAGGTAGCTATTAGGATGCAAGATGGTGTGCGGCCATTTATGATGATTGTACCGAGCTCTCGAAGGAGTTTGTTTCTCGTTTCTATCTATCATTGTAATAGGGAAGCTAATCGGGTGGCTCACAAAATAGCTAGTACTAAGCACGATTGTAATTGGGTCGATGAACCTCCTAGTCGATTCGTGAGCATTTGATTAACGATGTGGCAAAACGCAGGCCTTCGTGACAAGCTTCGGCCTCCATGGTTAGCGCATGCCACACTCGCCTTGCTCTTATGAATGATCACAAGTCACCACGAAGAACAATACCGTAGCTCCGGACCTCTAACATCCGGACTCAACCGTGGTGCCCTATTTGGAAGCAACTACACGACCTACTCATCTTGTTAGAGTGCGACGCGGCTCGTCGTACCCACGAGCCCCTCGCCGCCGACTCAGGTCACATTGGGCCTACCAAACATAGGCCCAACCGGAGCTCCAACCAAGGTCCCGAGCCACCTCAACTCAAAAGACTAGCTTGATAGGTGAGAATCCCTCCACCTTATTAGTTGGCTCCCCCATCATCAATATCCGATGTGGGACTAAACCCAACAATCTCCCCCATCACACATCGGATGGCCCCATTTCCCCTTCACATCCGGGTGGACACCCCTCCGACGACTCGATAACCATGTGGCCCGGGAGATCTAATCCGACGGTCCGATATCCATGTGATGTCCCCGAGATGTTTCGGGTTTCCGACCATGGCTCGATACCACTTGTTAGAGTGCGGCCCGGCTCGTCGTACCCACGAGCCCCTCGCCGCCGATCCGAGTCACATTGGGCCTACCAAACATAGGCCCAACCGGAGCTCCAACCAAGATCCCGGGCCACCTCAACCCAAAAGACTAGCCCGATAGGTGAGGATCCCTCCACCTTATTAGTTGGCTCCTCCATCATCAATATCCGATGTGGGACTAAACCCAACACATCTATCCAAATCAAATAGCTCCTTTACCAAACACGGTTTCGGATCTTTGGATTGCGGTACCCAACAATGGGATGCTCAAAAGATTGAACAGGTTTTTGGCCAGCAGGCCGCCCTAACAATTCAACAGTACCGATTATTCATGGACACACTCCGGACATCCTCTCGCTGGCAGTGCTTCAACCTCCGGACAATGCACCACCAAGGACGCGTACGTAACGTTGGCGGCAGCAAGGAATCAACCCATCCCTCGGATCGGTAGCGGGGCCTTACCCCGGGCAATTCTATCTCTACTTCAAGTAATTTGGAAAATGAAGATCATTCCACCAAAGATCAAAACCTTCGCTTGGAGGATACTTAGACAAGGCTATTGCTACGGGGAGAGAGCCGGAAAATATAGCACCAAAATAGATCAAAATTGCGAGTTGTGCACAATCACGTAAACCGACTCCCACCTTTTCTTTGCTCGCACATTTGCTAAAGCTGTTTGGTTTGCAGGAGACTTTCCCATAAGAACGGAGAATCCGCCAACAGGTGATCGAGGCGTACGAGCACAAATTGCGTTCCTATTGCCGCCATCCTCAGCTGAGGAAAGAATCCAACATGTGTTTACAACTTTATGGCACTTGTGGAAGGCCGTAAACGACTATCGTTTCGACCGCCGCAAATGGTATGTTTTACAGGTACTTTGGGCGATCAAAGCGGACATCTCTCATCAAAGAGAGATAGCAGGGAAAGGAGAGCGGCCACACCACTGCATGCTACCGGCACAGGACACTCGATCGCCAACTCAACAGGTGGATCGGCAAGCTGCAGGGGTTGCAGCAACGCCCGGAATGCGGTGCCCAAACATTACTACCAGGACCGAGATGCTACATGGATGCTGCAATAGCTCCAAGCACTACCCAGCCTCAGCCAAGAACAACAGGATTTGGCATATTCGTCCACAACACGGAGTCTCCGATCACATCAATAATCCGCATTCAAGCAACATCCGAAGCCATAAGAGACCCGCTACATGCAGAGGCACAGGCAATGTTCATCGCTTCCCGCCTAGCACAGCTCCTGAATTTCCAGAACGTAAACCTCATCTCCGACTCTCAGATACTTGTTGACACTTTGCGAAAGAATGACTTCTTATCACATCCTGGAGACTGGAGATTGAGGTCCATACTTTACCAGATTAAAGAGCATATGCATGGTCGAAGTTACAAGGTCATGAAGATAAATAGGACCTACAACAAAACATCACACAACCTTGCTAGGCAAGCAGCTTCTTCAGATCATGATGTCGAAACGACCTTCACTTGTAATCATCCAGGACATAATAGTTTCTGTCCTATTCTGCAATCCTTGCAGAATCAAAACTGGGGATCAATATCCCTAGTTTCTGTATCTTGCTCTTGATTTAATGAAATAAATTCTTATCAAAAAAAAACCAACCATTGCTAGGTGCGATCCATCTCTCAAAGTTTGCTGCTACCTGTTGCATCCTTCCCTCCTGAGAATGTAATATATGCCATAGATCAGCAGCAGTGTCCCAAGACCAAAACGCTGCCTGACGCCATCTTCGACATGACGTCGTTTATTCCGTGATGTCCACAACGTCCACATACCACTGTTGCCTCCTTTCTCGAACAGTCTATGGAATAGCAAGTCCTGTGCCCAAGTGAGTTGGAGCATATGAGGCAATTTCACTCCAGCCACTTTGTGAATTTCCAATCTCTAACTAGGATAGGCGGTTTGCTCAAAGAAAAAAAAACCTTAGTAGTTTGTTCTAAAAAAAGACATTAGCAAGATTATTGTATTGTCTAAAAAAAGCAAGATTATTGTAGTCAGTTTTACTACTTATATCATTTCTAATTTATTAATATTTACAATCTTCCCTAAAAAAGCATTTACAATCTTCTGTTATTGAAAGGTAAAGTTGAAAAAAATTGACATTGACTAAACCCTTAATCCTAAATACTCAGCTACAACAAGGGAGTAATAATGTACAGTAACAGGTGCATGAAAATGTCCAAGAAGGCTTAGCGTGAGCTTAGATTTTAGGTTTGAAGAGGGTCGATCTTAGTCCCTTTGGGAACGGGAATAATCTAACAATGCTGAAAAAGGCATGGAACTGAGCCCTTGAGATCTATGGCTGACGATAGACCAAAACAAAACAATTCCCTTGTTTCTGTGTCGTGGAGCTATAAAAGGCTCCCATCAAAAAAAGGGGGAAAAACTATGCCAAGACTTGTTGCTACATGCCACAGGAATACGAAACATATATATTTGCTATAACTTCTGTGTCAAACATGTGATTAATAACTGCACATGCATATGTATACAATGTCACTATACAACTGTGTTCAACCAGAGATTCAACGCAAATTACAACACTGTAAAACTCGCTGTCAGTTTGAGATTCTTGACCGGTTGTTCCTTGTAAAGTTCCATTTTTGCGGCCCTTAGAGGATGAAATGGGCGCACAAGTCAGAAAACTTGTTATATAACCATCCGATTCCATGTGAGACCCTCATCTAGGAATGTGAAATTGGCTTTCAATCCAGCCGAGTGAAGTTCACTGATGTGAAGTGGCCTTCCTTTCAGATATCTGTTTCTGCTTTCAAATCAAAGCAATCATGATTCAAAAGGATCCCTCCACTCATCATCTTCCTTAACAGCTCTGTTCCACCGTTCTTTGAACTTTTCTAACTCAGCTGATGATTGCCTTCTTATCTATTGAAGGAAGTATATCTAATATTAGAATTTGAATGCCATTATACACGAGGAAGATATCATCAATCATACTCACATGGGTCCTCAGATCTAATGACCGTCGTGGTGTCTGCACCAACAAAAGAAGATCAATGTCAGTAACAAACCTTCAATTCTAACCACAAGCTAGTACCATAATTGACAAGAGCAAAGAACTGTGAAAACATGACCGAAAGAAAGTTCTTAGTAACTCATTTACGAAATGAAATTTCAGACACTCCTCAAAGCAGTTTCCTGTTTTGAAGATATGATTTCAAACTTGGAGAAATCAGTAGTCTGGCCTGAATTCCTACCGAACCCTCACATAGAAAAGGTATGGGGAGGAAAACATAAACTGCAGATACATACTCTGATCAGTCATGAGCAAACATACCTTGCTGCTAAGCGACGGTCCTCCTAACGATGGTATCCCCTGATGGATGACATACTCACTATCAATTACACCGACCTTCTCAGTACGATCACCCTGGAATATCATGTCAACACGTTAATCAGCATCTTGGCTATTTTTCAAATCTTGCACTTACCAAATCAACAAAGGCATGTAATATGTCTATATATGATATCTTAAGAACTTGAAACAAAATTTCTAGCTTACAGACTACTATGCTATTAATTATCTTGAGTACCTGCGCACAATAGCCAAGCTTCATGTCAAGGCCCCATCCATGAATCAGATCATTCTGCAACCACACGCACAAATTAAGAGCTGTAACACTCCAAACGCACAATAATGACAAAAATTAGGCAGTATTGGCCTAATTATCATCAACATCACCAGAAAAGAAAATGAGCAGGCTACAGGAACACATTTTTGTACCTGAATTAGATGCCATACACATCTCCAGGCCGCGCGAGAAAAAACTGGAGCCATGCCCTCAACCCACCTATCCAAGAATGCAAATCATAGTATGTTCAAAACTTTGAATGTATATGCTGGAATAGTTTGTAAGATAATTGGTTAATTTATGCTCATAGGTACTAGCTGACAAAACTAGGAATGCACCATGCCAATGTTACTAAAATTTCAGGAAAATAAAAGAATATGAAGACAAGCACATGACCAATAAATCTGAGCAGCCTATGTGTAGAGGTAAAAGAGAAAAAAAATTGCGTGAAACCAATCAGTAGATCTCCCGAAACAAAATGCATAAAGTGCATGAAGTTAAGCCCTTACCCTGTGCAGGGAGGCCCTTTACTTTCGTCAGAACAATTCATACTAGGCCGATTGTCATATATTCTCCTACATGATTAATGAAAAGGTGGTTTATAGAGCATAATTGCTACATTAGAAAAAGGAAGGAAATCTCGAGAGGTGACAGAAGCACCACCTGTGCACTTTTGTCATCTTATTGCGGATTGTAATTCGATGGTGGATATCAGTCGATTGATCAGGATCCAGAGCAGGTTGTGTTATTTCTAAGCCTTCAGAGACCATTATGTCAAGATACCTACGGAGAGACAAAATGAAACTGAGGGAGCCATTTTTCACCAGAAAAATTGATACAATGAGCATATGTTTGGGAGTTCCGTATAGAAACGACAAGCCCCCGGGTGACATGAGGGAAAAAAAAAAGAGGACTAAGGTCTCAAACCATACCTTCTAGGGTTAAAGTTGTCCACTCCAAGGTCTTCATCCCACAAAAAGATGAAATCATAGATAGACATGACATCGGGATGAAGAAAACGCTTTGCGAACCACCTGTGCATTTTGGGAGCGTCCAGAACTAGTTATGTAGGAAAGAAACACAATAGATATCCTGGGAAAGGACTAACGAATGGGGGGATTACCATTTAGTTTGGTTGTGAGCGAGAATGTGAATGGCCTTATGACTCCACTGAAGACGATGCCATCCGTCTACATTTCCATCATAATGGAAGAGCATGACTGCGTAGTTTTCATTCAAAAACTAAGGAAAGCAAACGGGTGCAGACCATAAGAATGCGTCTTCTATTTAGCGAACCAAGCGGAATGGAGGAAAGAAGAGAACTGAGAGAAGCACGGACCTTGCGAGCCATAGTATCCACATTTTTTATCTGGGAAATGCCAACAGCCATGGCCAGGAGAGCGTTGCGGTCATCGTTTTTATTCTGTGCGTACAAAGGAGGATGATATATAATGCTAGCTAGCAGGGAAGCAGGGAGGCAGGCTACTAGCTAATAAGCAGGGGTAGTAGGTTAGTTAGGCAGCCTTAAGTGGGACTAGTACTGGTGCTAAGCCAAATGGTGACAAGAGCACGAAAACTGAATGATTTGGTGCAGGGTTGAGGCGATTGCAGTTAGCAGTAGCAGTACCAAAAAAAACAGGAATAGTGACCTTGTTGTGGGTGGTAGCAGCAGTGTAGAGGGGGCGGAGATCCATGTCGGAATGGGGCTGGAGGATTCCGCGCGGCAAACCCCTGGTGCCAATCTTCCTGGTTCCCCAGCGGTGGTGGTCTTGCGTGGTAGCGGAGGCAAAGCCGGCTTTGCCGAGATCCACCTGCTGCTGGTACAGGAGTGAGTAAGCGTGGCGCCTTGGAGCAAAGAGGGAAGTAAAGAGAGAAGACGACGACCTTAAGGTGGTGGTACTGGATCTGGAGGCAGGCCAGGAGGACGAGCGCCACGACCGCCGCGACGACGCCGCAGCGGCGGCGTGGCTTCATGTATGGCGCCAGGCTGAAGCAGGGCCTGGGCCGGAATGCTTCTGCCTTTCTGGAAGGAAGGGAAGCTCCTGGCGACGGAGGAATCCAAAATCCTCAAAGTTTTGGAGGAGGGGAAAGGAAATCAAAGTTTTGGAGGAGGGGAAAGGAAATGAAGAAGACGAGTGCGGCGCGCAGACACGCGAGGAGAGTGCAGCCTTTCTTTCTTCTTTTCTTTCTTTTTCTTTCTTTTTCTTGAATAATATAATAAGCCCACTCAAAACAAAAATAGCAAATCATTTTATTCTCGTTTTCCGATGACCGACTCACCGACGTGCCTGCTATTTCTGCCTAATCCTGGATTATATATACTAGGGAAGGTTGCGCGCTACGCCGCGCCCATGAGGCTTTGTAAATCCTGTCCTTGCATTTGTGTGGTCTATTTGTTTTGTTACCTTTTTTTTTTTGTATTGTCTGCGTGCTATTAGGGTGTGTGCTGTTTGGGAGACCTGTAGTTCTATCTTTGCTGTGGCGAGGTGCCATGTTTTGCCCTCCTGTTGTATGTTGTGTCTTTACTCATTAATGGTGTCTGATGTTAGTATGTGCCGAACTCTGTTAATGTATGATGTATCGATATGGTGAGCTGCTTTGTTTGTGATGAAAGATGTGCACAGGTATCTGATGTCGTGTTATGAGTAGCACAGGAGTACCATTTGGAGCGGAAAACGTGTGCCGAGCTTCTGTGGTGAACAGAATTTGGTGGCATGGTGTCCTGCTTTTTTGTGTTGTAGAGATAATAGATGTTGTTGTATGGCGTTAGTTTGGAGTAATTGAAAATCGGTAAAATTTTGAAGCAAACTCTTTGATGTAATTGCCTGGTGCATCAATAAAAATAAAATGTTTAGGTCGGCCTTGGCGGCTTACTGTAGTTTGACTAAAAAAATACCAATAGAATAGTTTCCCATCATTATTAGATAGTACAGATATCCAGGTCATTCCAAGTTATTATTAAAAGAGAACTAATTTAATCCGGTCCTTGTACCTGAGTTGTAAAATCAAAAGCTGCTTCCACCTGCATCTTCTTTGTTTTCTTGTTCCCTGTAAAAGTGGTTGTTGAAATTTCAATATCTGGCCAGGAACTTCAATATCTGGCCAGGAACACGCTGCAACCATCATTGTGGAGGCCTGATGCTAGTGTTTTCAGCTTCAGCTCTGACATAATGTAGGGCCACATCACTTGGCGAGGCACACAATTGCCGTATGAAATATCACGTCGACTACTTGAGCAGCCAGGAATAACAGCCGATCGACGATTCGAATAGGACAACAGCTGATCCTGGAAGCACGACGACGGTGGTAGAACAACGTAAACAGTGTCAGGCACGATTAATACCCAAATAAAAGGAGGGAAGATGAACAGGGACAGCGAGAAACAAGCAATCTGACCTGAGCAAGGACATGAACAGGGTAAAAGGACGCAGACAGGAGCCCCCAACGGAGAACGGCGGCATGATGGCCCCCAACGCAGCAAGAGATCAGACGGTAAGAAACTAAGAATGTCAGTCACCAGCAGGGAACAGAAGGAGACACGAAAAATAAAGAGAGAGAAATATCGACTGCCGCGGCGGGCACGGGGACCGTCTCCAGCCCGCGGAGCGGTCCTCGCCCAAGGACCTGAATCGGCCAGCTTCGCGTCAAGGGCCGCAAGCGCATGGCTAGGCACGCCGTCTCCATTGCCGCGCTTTGCTCCCGCTGTAGGCGTCGTGAGTCGCGACGCCAGCGTGGACAGGTCCCGGAGTAGCTTTCCTGAAGATCTATAGGGCAAGAACCAGGCGTCGTCGTGTCTCGCGGCCCCTCGCATCCACGCGAGCTCGACCGGGCTCCACTGGATGCTCGCACGACCATCACGTCGAGCTCGCCGTCGTGGGGGTCGACGGAATACCGCCGGTGCGGCCGGCGCGGGGGATAGAGGGAGCACCGGCAAACGGCGAGTGCCCTTTCCCTTGACTGCTCGCATGCCATGAGGTCGACCCCATTGCGGTTGGGCTCACCGGCGTACCGCAGGCACTACCGGCGTGGGGAATCGGGGAGGCGTCTGCTACCGGTGAGATTCGATTCGATGAAGCGAGAACCACAACGTCGTAAACCGGGCGAACCTAGACCGACCGGGTTTTCTTTTACTGCCACGAAGTCCGGGCATCCGATGCGAGAGCGGGCGGCACCTCGACCGACTGGATGAACCAGAAGCCAGTAAAAAATTCACAGCAGACGGACCGTGTAGTACAACAGTAGTGGTTGTAATCATTCCACGCTACAGCACAGGAGGAGGCCACGACTTTAAAAACTGACGTGTCACACGAAGAAGCTGGCCACGTATGTCAAAATAATCTCCATCTTGCTAGTCTTTCCTGAGTATACTTTAGACTATTCGTATGGGACGCGTGTAATCACCACAAAGGATGACACGTGAGACGCACCAATACTTTTTTTTTTTGAGATGGACGCACCAATACTTTTAGCACAAGACCAACACCAACTGTGTTGTAACACAGTTTGGTCCTTGGATCTAATTAGGACTTTTTGTACACGTGTATTTCTGATTTTGTCACTTGAACACCGTAAAAAGTTAAATTATTTTAATGATAAAAGACCGAATTAACACGAAAGCTGATGCAAATCAAGCGCGGCGAGACCACAAGGAAGGATGACTTTGAAGATGTTAGCTTTGCAGGAAATGAGCTAGGAGCATTTATGTCATTTATAAAATATATTCTCTTATTATAAGAAATTATTAAATAATGAATGTGGTGTCCTCCAGATAAAATCTCATTTTCCACATCGTCCAACTGAAAGAAAAACACACAAGGATGACATCTAGCAGGATTCTGCGATAATGGTCCGTAATCTTTCTACCGAATTGGGCTGAGCAAATATACGCAGAAGAATTGACCCTAATTCCCCTCTCGATAGCATATAGTATCAAGAATGAATTCCGCGAGTTGCGGGGGAACACCTGCCACGACCGGGCCTCCGTGAACATGTTCGCGTCCCGGACGGCAGATCCGGCTGGATCATCCGCTCCGCGCCTCCGTGCCAAGACCGACACCTAGCTAGCTCACGCTGGTTGGGGGAGAGCCTCGGCCACCGAGGTTTCAACACCTAGATCTCTCGGCATCGGGTGAAATCCTTGCTCGGCAGCTTGTTGCCGCTGCCAACAATGGCGGCACTATCCGGTGCCGTTACCTCGTTGGGGGCATTGTTGTGATGTCTTTTGATCTCACATTGAGTTTCTCCGAGTGAAAGCTCAAGTCCGGTCTTCCGGATGGCGGCGACGACGTGTCTACGTCGTGTTTCTTCTTGGAGACGCCGTCTTGGAGTTCTCCAAATGTGTCATGGTGTTTGCAAGTTTGGAGCTGAAGGTGTTCCCGAAAGGGCTCCACGAGGTTTGTTAGTGTTTGTGCTTGTGTCCTTGGCCTTGATGTGGGTGCTGCTATGATTCGAAGGGTGTTCTTCTATGGCGCCTCTCGCTTCGTCGTTGTTCTTCTTGTTGATTGGGTCGTCAAATCATATGTCTGGAAGATTCCATAGTAGCCACCACTCCCTCCTGCGGGTTTCCTCCCCCACCGGGCGTCGGATGGTGGAAGGTGGTGACCGGATGCACGGAGTCTGCCAACACAATCAGCTATAAGGAAGATCAATGTTTCTAGAAAGTCTTGCCTGGTGTCATTGTTCATGGCCTTTAGTCCCCTTTCTGCTGGGTGGTCTCTCGGATGGAGGGCGACACTAGAGCGGCGTAGTAACGAGGGGTGATGGATAGTTGCATTGGACAATGCGATCTGGCAAGTATGTTGTTCAACGAGGACACTCATAGATGATTGGCTTGTGTTTCTTCCTCTTGCGTCAGTGTTGTTGTCCAGTGGTGTTTGTTTGTCTTCTTTCTTTGTGACTCTTGTTGTGATGCACAACAAGTTCTCTGTAATATGTGGCCTGCCACTCTATCAATAAAATTGTTCAGGTTGGCCAGTCTTTGGCCCACCGTAGAGTTCCTCAAAAAAGAATGAATTCCGCTCCGTAAACCACAATTCTACTCGTCTTGGTAGTACACAATAGGTGCAAGGATCACACTATATAACCAGGTTGTGTGAGTCAGTAAACAAAGCATCTCCGATATACAACTTTGCAGACTACATGACAACTCTCTAGCTTACAAAAAGGCTTAAAACTTGAATTCCTTCTTCTTCGACTTTCCTTCCTTCTCTTGCTTCCTCTTCCTCTTCCTCTTCCTCGCGTTCTGCACAGCATGGCAATCCAAAAGAAAAAAAAGCAAGCACAAGAAAGAACTGCACACACCTCTGCCACCATATCGCTGAAATCCTCCTTTTGGTTGTGAAGCTTCTCTTCTTCTCACGCTTCTTGATACCTGTCAAGAAACCAGTTCCATTATTCATGATTTTAACAACCACCCTCCGTTGTCACTGTAGTATATAGAAGGAATCTTACTTGGCTGCCAGAACATCATCCATGACTTCCAGTTCCTCTGGCTGGATGGTGACATCCACCTTGTCGGCCTTTTGATTTTTAAGCAGATCCACCTGAACAAAACCACAAATAATTATATCCAAATCTCAGTGAATGATTTTTTTTCTCCCTTCCAAAGGGCACAATACTGCTCACCCTTTTAGATGCTACTGCTGATTTAAATTGCGCTCCCAGCACATACCTGTAAAGTGACCACATACAGAATTGTCATATGCAGTTTTTATGTTAATAAACATACTAAAACAGGAATCAACCCTTCAACTTTAGGTCAGGAAACATACGTATGGCTTGATCCATGTAGTGTCCCAGGGGTGATTCTTTCTTCTTTTTGCTCAAACACCTTAGGAAGCAAGGGAAAATTAAATAAGATTATGATTAGGCGTCAACGCAAGAAAATAATGCAAATAGCAACCAAAGTACTTACCTGGTACAATTGTCTTTCCACCTCCTTCTCAGGCTCCTTCCTCTGCTGCTTTCGAAGGTCGATCACATCAGGTGTTTCCACACCAGATGGGGTACTGTTTTTATGCAGGTGAAAAATTAAAACCATGCATTGGGTGTATACTCAGTACTTTCCCTAGATATACAAAAGAAATAAAATTAGAAAATTACCTTGAGAATGTATCAACAGACTGAGTTCCATCTTCCATTTCATCATCTTCCATTGGTTCTTCATCTGACATTTCTTCCTCTTCCTCCTCCAAATCTCCCCAGTGTTTGGTGCGATCAACGGGTTCATCCTAGAAAGGTGAGAAAAGCAGACATTAGTTCAGCTTACCCCAAAATTCATGCTACAATGTAATAAATAAACAGAAACATACATCATAATTAGGTTCATCCAGCTGGAGGATTCCAAAGACATCTCCGTATAGTGGGCGACCATGCTGTTGGGTAAGAAACAACCGAGTTAGTTCAGGAAGGAACTTTTGATTACTTAATTTACTGTACAGTATACCTCATCCACAGGAGGCTTTCCCCACTCCCCTGGTCGGTAACCAAAACTGGCACCAGGAGGGATTGATGCATTTAGACCCGGAATTTTTAGATGAGGATACGAGGGTGGCGGATCATATCGCTGCCAATTTATAAATTGGTGTGAGTTAGTCAGAATAACAAAGTTGTTCTCAACAAGAAAACACTTGAACTTAAGTTAAAAAGACACACCTGCATGTTGATGAGCCACGGGGGTGGAGCACCATCAGGCATACCAAGAGCTTCTTTAAGTTCTCGGGAAAGCGTAGCTGGCTTCATTTCCCTCAACTTCACCTGTTCAGAAATATACTAGAAGATTAGACTATAGCATTATGGTACCACAAAATCATGCTTCATTGTTCATTGGATGCTATTTATTTGTGCTTATTATGTTTTTTGCTGTCTATAGTACAAAATTTAGAGGAAGTACATGCACCTCAAATTCTTTGCCTTCATAATACAGATCACCATGGCTAGTCAACTTTGGTTTTGTCTGATATTTGAAGAATGCATCATGCAAAACCTGCGCAGGAACCAATTTAGGGTTAGATTATTCCTTTTGCATAGCATGGCAAGAGACAATAACCGATCCAGTCTAACACATTAACTCAGTTGAGCATCAACACTAGCGATGTTGCTTTCTTAAAGCGATAGACAATACAACATTCACATTTAGTGTAACAGATAGTTAGAAATACACTGGGAGGCAATATATAACAAAGGACGATAGAAGCCTCGTGATTCATCTCTAAAACAAAAGTCATCATATTGCAGATATTTTGCCAAAACTATGAACAACTACAATGTGTGTGTGGGAACAAGTTGAGTACATCTTGCCCATTTTAGGTTGCATACGCTCCCGCTGTTTCTGTTTCAACTTCTTGCTATCCTCTTTCTCAATATAAGCCTGCATATGAATTGAGAAATCAATTAGAATTTTTGCCTGTAGTACCCATTAGATTGGCAGCTTCTAAACTACTGAACCAAGTGTCAGGTTTTTTGAACAGACACAGAGGATTTACCATCTAGCAAGAAACAAGGCGTTGGTACTCCAATAAATAAGTGAGCCATCAGAAGAGAAAGGAAAATTGCCCATATACCATACTAACCTGTCTGATTTTCTCTATTCCTGTTGCAGCAATGAAGTCAGGAAGCTGGAAAGGCTGCTTCTCAATACCTCTCTTTCCCAGCTTGCACAAGTACGAGCTCAAGAATAAACAATTTAAAACTGAATACCACCTTGAAAACTGGCACATCCTTAAACACTAAGATTTACTTCCCAGAAAAAGAATACACATTCTATGCACAGAGGAAGCTAAAATAAAATAGCACAATCTCTCTAAGTAGGTTATTTGAGGAAAAGAAAACGTATTTTACACATCAAAACATGTGAGGGTCATCCTCTATCTATACAGGTATAATACAACTCAAATTCGGGAATACATCTATCAACTTTTATAAGTTGTTAGCAGCACAGAAGTGGAGCAACAATTTCACCTTCCCCTGTCGCAACAAGCCTTTCAGAAATTGCAGACACTCAACCAAATAATACAACAGTTGCAGACAGAGGCACAACTTGGGGTAAAAGACTCTTGGTCATGCATTTGGGGAACAAACACGTACACATCCAGTAGATTTTACAACTTAAACTTCCAATCCATCAATCCACCTAAACCCTTTAGTTGGATCTGGAAAATGAAGACCCCAAAGAAAATCAAAATCTTCATCTGGCTGCTATTCAGAGACAGACTCAACTCCAGAAACCTTCTCAAAAGAAAGAACTACAAAATTGATGGAAATGACTACAGCTGCACACTGTGCTCCACAGGAATGGAGGAGTTCACATATCATCTCTTCTTCCTGTGCCCCTTCAGCATCCAGTGCTGGGCATATCTGAACATCCACTGGGACCATGGACTATACTTCTTTGACACCATCCAGCAGGCAAGAGAAAACTGGGCAGGAAAGCACTTCATGGAAATCTTCTCCACAGCTGCATGGGAAATATGGAAACAGAGAAATGCCAAAATCTTCAGAGGAAAACAGCCATCCTTTGACTTGTGGAAAGCAGAACTCATCAGGTCCATGAAATTACAGCTATACAGATACAAGAATGAAACCAACCAGGAACTTCAGGACTGGATAAACTCACTGACATGAAAGTCCACCCTGCTCCTTCTTCCTGAAGCTGAAAATAGACTGACTTACTAATCGACCTGTAGTAGACTCCTCACCCCTCTGACCCTCTTGTACAGACACTAACCTTACCTGACTTCTGTATTTTTTGTTTATGACCTCTTTTATTTTTATATATATATAAATACCACAGTAGGGGATTCCCCTACTGTATTTCCTCAAAAAAAAAAAAAAAACTTTTATAAGTTGTTTTTATAATTAAACTGCACAAGGTAAAATGCCAATATACTTAAAAAAAGGCCATTTTTGTACAAGAGTTATAAAAAATAAGCCAACATGAAACCATACGATAGTTGCTAATTAACTTGTTCCATGCTTCCTTGCTCATCAGAAAAAAAAACCTTTGATGTTTCTCTCAAATGTTTATAGCCCTTAACATGCCTATGTGTCAAGGCATCTTACTAAAGTCTGTCAAAATGTGATTGTTATCTTGATTGTGTTCTATGAGGCTAGTAACACTGTTGCGAGCAAATGGGCACGTATCTATGCTATAGTTGAGTTAGCAAACATTTGACAGAAATATAACTATAGCACGGAACTTCAAATAAAAGCGAGCAGCAAGGAAGCAATAAACATATCCACAACACAATAAGTTCGTCATTGCACTTGCCTTAATTAAGGTTGATGAAAACCCGTAGAGACTCTCGACACCAAGACCATCCATGCCTGAATAAATTAATGCAAATAAAAACACTATGAGCATCTATATAAAAATTCCTACAATTTCTATGAAACCCGTAGAGACTCTCGACACCGAGACCATCCAAGCCTGAATAAATCAATGCAAATAAGAGAGTGGATTTATCATGCAAATAAGCCAGAACAATTATCGTGCAAATAAAAACACTATGAGCATCTAAAAAAAAATTCCCACAATTTCTATGATTATCAGTTTTGCCAATTCGCCCTAACAATTAAACAAAATTAAATCAACAGATTAAGGCATATACTCTGCAATCTGTACCCAGCAGTACTAATTCAACAATTTCTCCTTAACCACTAACTGGAAATCGAGTGAGAGCAGCGGCATGTGAAAGATAAAAACATCAGCTACAACTTTTCTTTGGGGTCATGGTCGAATTTCTAACCAGAACTTGCCAATTTAGAAAACAATAACACTGCACGCACTACTTATTTTCTCAAAAACTATTTCCTCCCATAAGCACATCTACTAATTTTCTATGGACTAATTGTAGGGTATAATAGTGCTGACAACCTGCACTTGAAATAAATCCAATGAATCTTGCAAGGGCTCCACGAATTCCTTCTTTTCCCTCCCCTGTTCTCCCTTTGACCCTTCCCTATCTTCTTCTCACGGCTGTAGAGCAGCAACAATAAGCGGAAATTGCAGGCATTACTGAGAACCGACATATACCAAACTATGGAAGCATCAATGAGAAACAAATTTTGTAGCCAGGGTGGGACTATCAAAGCACCATATAACTTGTTAAATTAAAGAAATGCATCATATAACTTGTTAAATTCTTACATTAATTGTTGACCTCGGATGGTTGTGTAAGGTCTAGGATGCAGGTGATACTTGGTGGATGCAGTGGAAACTCTTCATCAAAATATACCCCGCTTAGACTCTGCAGTGCTTATGCTAAATTTCACTAAACAGATGATTGAGTTGAGTCATTACCTTCCAGCTCAATTTTCTCTGATCCTCTAATTCTTCTCTTTATTCGCTTCTGCCTCCTTCCATCCTGAACACAGGAGTAGAACAAATAACAAAAATATCAGACTTCGGTCAGGTGTAATCCAGACAAAAATAAGTTAATGACAAACACAGTATTGCCATTGCTGAAATAACACTGCAGAGAAGACTGCTCATAATGCCACAAAAGCATACACACTTTACTACCAAGCTTTTAATATTGTGTGATTGTGCTAGCTGCTAAAATGCCCAAGAGAAGAAAAGGCACAATTAGAATGATGAAAAAAAAAAGTATTTTGCCAAAGAGCATAGGATTTAGTTGTGCAAAAAAAATGTATCAGAAAAGTAGATAGCAGCATGTAGGTCTATATTTTTGTACAAAATTTACATATTAATGGGACAATAATGAAACAATGGGTAAGTAGTAGCATTAATAATGGATGATATATGAACTATAACCAAATTCCAATTCTTAATCTAATACTGAGCAACTCAGATATAGTTCTATTAGTAGGAAAGAAATAGCCACAACAAAATAAAATTAATTAATTCTATGAGAAATGACCATGGAAATACCTCATGGTGAGGCACTACAATGTTAACAGTGTAGAGGTGGACATATAAAACAGAAATAGAAAAATTAACAAAAAGAAAAGCCTCCTAAAATGGTGTCGTAATCAATGTATAACTGACTTTGTGACTTATGGAAAAAAAAATAGAAACAAATTGCAATTCCCACTAAGAAAGAGAACTCAACTGAAGGAGCGGAAGGAGAAGAGAAGACGAGAGTGGCCCCATCTGTCAGCATCAGCTCTGGTTCTGTGTTGTGTGGGAGTTGTGGGTGAGGCCGGAGATGGATGGAGATGATGGGTCCTCCTCGTGCCCTCCTCCGTGTTGGTGGGTGCCTCCTCCCCACCGCCGCCGGCGTTGTCCTCCTCCCACCATCATCGTCATCCGTTGGGAGGCTGAGGAGGAGGAGCAAGGAGCTTCTTCATCAAGGCATCTGCTGCTGCTTCGTCGTCGTCGTCGTACAACGGGTGGGGTGAGCTCCCCCGGACTTGTCCTTTCCCCTCCTCCTCCTCCAATGGGAGGGGAAGAAGAAGAACCTCCTTGTGCTCCTGCTCCTCGTCCCCGCCTCCCTCCGCTGCTCCTCCTCGCCGCCGCCTTCACCGCCGGATTCGCCGCGAGGCATCTCTGCTCCTCCCCGCAACTCACCCTCGCCCTCGCCGATCTCGATGCCCAGGTCCGCGCCCTCAGGGACCACCTTACCTCCCATTCCCAGCCAATCCTCGACTCCCAGCCGATCCTCAACGACGTCGATCGCCTGCGCGATGCGGTCCTCCACGCCTCCAGATTGGCCCACCAGGACACTAGCATTCCTGTGCTGGGGGATCTCGCCGACTCCATGGCTGCTTGGGCTCGGGGCACCATGCGTGACCTCACCTCCTCCACGCGCAGCAACAAGGACCTGCATTCGTCTTCACCCATCCTCAAGGATGATGATAAGCCGGTTCCAATTCCAAGCAGTCAAAACATGCTGCCGTTCCACTTCCACAATGAGGAGGAGGAGGAGGAGGAGGAGGACACGACCGGTACCAGTAATAATCCGGAATTGGAGAGGCTGCTCCTCAAGCACAGGCGTCCTACAGGATCCTTGCTGGAGAAGAGGACCCTCGACATCCGGGACACATCCTACATTGACCACCAGGATCCCTTTGCTGCAGATTCCGATCCCCAGGAATTCGGCCGCAACCTCAAGGAGGCAGCACACATCATGAACAAGGCCAGAGAATGCATGCTGGCTGGAGCTGACGAGGAGACTGCCGACGCCTTGCTCTACAAATCAGCCAGGCTTCTCTCCACAGCCGTAGCCTTGAGGCCAACAAGCCTGGTAGCTGTCGGTCAGCTAGGGAACGCCTACCTCCTCCACGGAGAGCTCAAGCTCAAGATTAGTCGCGAGCTCAGGACGCTCTTGGCCACCACTCTTTCAAATGCAAGATCCAGGAAGCCAATGCTAAGCAGAGACAACGTTTCTGCAGCGCTAGTTCATGTCTTTGACGAGTGTGAAAGCCTCCTCCTTGAGGCGGGGAGAAGCTACAGGACAGCCCTCTCCATTGATTCCGGTGACGTCAAGGCCTTGTACAACTGGGGGCTCGCACTTATTTTCCGGGCATAGCTACTTGCTGATATTGGACCGGTATGGACACATCCACTCTCTATAGTTTTGATTGATACCCATTATCATCTACTCCCTATCGTCCGTTGTGGTCTGTTTTCATTGCTACCTGTGTAACTTCTGTTTTCAAACTAAACCGTTGATGCGCAAAACTATTCTTCGCCTACCTGTTGTTTTCAAACTAAACCGTTGATGCGCCAAAATACTCTTCGACTTCCATCTAATAATTGAATTGTTGATGCAGGAAGCAGCGGTTGATGCTGACCGCGTGTACTTGGCTGCAATCGACAAGTTTGATGCCATGTTATCCAAAAGCAACACTTATGCTCCAGAAGGTTTGGTACTGCTGTTAACTGTTTTCAGTTGCTAGCTGTGTATTCATTTCTCAATTGTGGCATTGCAGCTCTGTACCGATGGGGCACAGCACTGCAGCAGCGATCCCATCTCCGCCCTCGGAACAACAGGGAGAGGGTAAGGCTTCTGGAGCAGGCCAAGAGTTTGTTTGAAGATGTGCTCTACGTGGAAGCTGATAATACAATGGTGAGGGAAGCCCTGTCATCATGCATATCAGAGCTCAACTACCATGGACGATGGATATAGCCAATTTGCTGCTATTGTGGTTCGTGGTGTACCTCCATTTTTTTTCTCACTCTCTACTCTACTCCGTTTCACTTGATTGTGGCACTATATGTATTGTATCCGGGACTGATTTGCCTAGCAGGTTGTGGAAGGTCGGAAACAGATTTAGATGTTGAGTGAAAGAATAAGTTAAGTGATTGAACTTACAATATGAAGGAATTGGCTTTATAAATACAGCAATAGCAGATTAACTTGCATTACATTACAAATTGTAAGATCAGGGCAGTATGCCTATAGCTTTTGTTAACACACAAAGAGATGTAGACTGTTACCACTAGAGATCTGTATTCCACATTATTGAGCACAGCACACCCAAAAAGTCTTGGTGCATCAGTAAAAGCGACATGAACCAAAATGAGGATAACATTGTAATCTGACTCCAACCTAAGGTGATGGACTCAAAAATATTTGGCCCTCAGAATATCACAACATAAGATGTAACAATGACATAAACCTTTAATCCCAAAAAGGAAAGTTGGGGTATGATATGACAACATAAGGTGATGGACTCAAAAGTATTTGGTCCTCAGAATATCCATATCTTATTACATTGGATATCCATCAACGAAATGAATATCATTACAATAACCTCTCCACCGTTGTCGCCAGCGTGCTATCTGTGACAGCGCCGACCACAGTTTCTTTCCTCTCCCCATTCTTGAATATCAGGATGGTAGGGATGCTCCTGATTCCATACCTGGTCGCAACATCCTGGTTCTTGTCAGTGTTGAGCTTCAAGCACCGCAGCCTGCCTGTGTATGCCTTTGCCAAATCCGCAATGGTAGGGTGCATCAGGCGGCACGGACCACACCATGGTGCCCAGAACTCTACAACAACCGGCACATTGCAACCAAGGACGAGCTCATCCCATGTTGGTTCTGATACGTCCAGCACTGTATAAAGGATGAGATAACCAATCAGTTGCCGCACACAGACACAGTAGATATAGATGTGCTAAACTGCTAGGGTACTATAGATTTAATTATTTATTTTTAGTGAGCGAATGGAACAAAACAGTAGAATATCAGTCCAAAACAAAATATAATCAGATGGTTAAGCATTGCATCAAATGTCATAAAAAGGAACAATTGCTGAAATTCGTATTGGACCATGAAATTGGCACCACCAGATTCCTTTTCAGTAAGTTATTATCGGTGGATCGGATCGGATCGGATCAAATGATATGCCATGGAAGGACAAGCAAAAAGGTTCAGTTACCTAGGTCGTCGTCGATAGCGGTGGAGGCCTTGTTGTAGTCCTTGTGGCAGCGGCGGGCGGAGGCGGAGGCCGCAACGGCGCCTGGCAGCCGCGCCGTTGGGCCGAAGGAGAGGAAGGAGGCGGCGCGGATGTGGCTTCTCCCTCGCCGGGCGGTGCTGTTGACCGCGGCGGCAGTCTCCGCAGATGCGATAGCGGACATGGCACACAAGAAGGTTTCTGGTTCTACAGTGCTGGATGGTGGAAAGGCACGACGCGTTTGGGAAGTTTGGTCCGGTAGTACAAGGGCCAAAAGAAAAATGTATAGGAATAAATCGTACAAGGGCGTTTGGTCTAGTGGTATGATTCTCGCTTTGGGTGCGAGAGGTCGCGAGTTCGATTCTCGCAACGCCCCTTTTCTTCACTTTTTTGTTTTGTTTCCTTTTAGACTTCATTTCATCAGAACTGACCTCCAAACACAAGCAACAGCTTCAGCAAAATGTTGGTTCCAGAAGTTTTCTTACTCAAGCTTTCTGCCTAGTGGTTTTATTTGATAGAAGAGGAGATAAATCCAAGAGACTTGCTCTCTCTTTTCTTTATAACTAGTTGATAATCCCGCACGTTGCTGCGGAAACATGATAGATGAGTATAATAATTGAAAAAGAAACAAATGTTATAAAATTAGATTTCACATATGTCAAATAAGAAATATAATTTAATCTCACATTACTACTATCAGGAATCTATAAACGGAAACAAAATAATAACATAGTGAAATGAATTTGAACATCTATGATTTTCTATGCATGAGTGGCAATTTTGAGGTAGTAAAAGTGTACGATGAGAATGTTGATATTAGTGATGACAAAGTTATCATTATACTATTTCACACATGATGAAAAAATTGATTCCTAATGCAAACTTAGCCATTGATACCTTTAACAATTTTGTTCATGTAAATCATCTTTTTATAAAACAATTTCATAATACATATGATAGGTCCACAAAAAAATGTAAACAAAGTGGAATGGACCCCCTTTTTTAAGAGGGAAATGGACCTACAACACGATTTGTGATAATGATTTTACAGCACGATGATTAATGATCAAGGGTGCTGAAATGACCAGCTAATTTCAGTAAGATCATAAGTGGTGTCTATGTAATATGTAGGGAAAATTATGTTTTTACCATCACTTTCAAGGCCAATTGTGATTTTAACCTTGAATCTGTATTTTTGTGATTTTACCATTAGTTTTTTGAACTGAAACTACCATTCACCATTAGTTTCAATCTCCCATGAGATGAAAGTAAAAATCAACTAAAAACAATGAAAAACGTGAGAGAAACTAAACTACATGGACTGCCATGGCAGTGAGTCATGTCTGAAAGAAATATTTGTCCAAATTTAGCAAATTTTATCAGAACTTCAAAATTGTTACAAATCTATTCAAATTTGTCAAATTTTCCTTTTAGAAACATCATACTTTGAATATATATTGTATGTGAGTTAACGTAAAAAGTTATGTTTAAATTACAAAAGGATGATTATTTTTTTCTCGTGTAGTTAATACCATCAAAGTGCTTCCAACAGAATTATGGTAAAAGCTTGTTTCAGTTCAATAAAGCTATGCTAAAATCATAAAATTTCAGATTCAGGGGTAAAATCACAACTGCACATTAAAATGATGGTAGAAATGCAACTGCCCCTAATATGTAATAAATCCTAAGGCAAATAAATTGAGAAACAATATGAGAATCCAGACTGGAGATAAGTGGCATCCAGACTGTAGATAAGTGGCACAACACAATGGATACATACTCAGCGAGAGGGAAAATTGCACAGTTGTGTTGTTTTTGCTTCATACAAATATAGGAGGAGCTGGTACTGTATAAGCATCTGTCCGGCTGCTCCTAAGATGTACATACGCATTAGTCACTGCGGCAAATGGACTTAAGTCATCTGTTTAATCTTAGTTTGCAGTAACACACCGAATTTGAGAAAATGCAGAAATCACGATCTTTTATGTGGCATCTAAAAGCACATGCGCACTACATCAGGTGAAAAATTCAATTAGCTGAATCTGAAAGTAACCCCTAACAATAGGACAGCAGCATCGAACACATTCAATTCATAATGTTCATCCGTAACAAAACAATGGAAAATAATGGTTGAATCCATGTATACAATATCAAAACGATGGGAAACGAAATAAACACAAACGCGGAGAGAGAGAGACAGAGAGAGAGAGAGCTTGCTTATTGGTATGGATGCTCTTGGGCGTTTTGTTTTAATAAGGAATGCTCTTGGGTGTTGGACCTGGCCGTCTATAATACTTTATACAGCTGATCGTGTGACGCCTCGGCTGGCCTTAGTGGATACCCGTTTGAACTCTGAGGGAGGTGGTCAGGCAAGAAATCGTTGAGCCAAATGCTGAGTTGATAACTCTGGACGACGGCGAGTAATGATGATTCGCAGTGAAAGGACGCCAAACGTTTCCCCTCCTGCATGCACCAAATGGGTAGTGATGGTTGAGATTTATTCTTGACGCAAGGAGTTCAGTTTGGGTGAAGTCGTGAGGGACATTGATAAATGGACGGACGGATGAGGCCGTAATCTTATAATCTGACGTTATAGAACTAAAGGATGACGTGGCTAGATATGGATTGAGAGAAATAAGCATTAAAGATTGTTAGTGGGTTGCACTTTTAAAAGATAAGTAGATAAGAAAGGGGCAATTGCATAACAACCATCATTTTAATGTCTATTTATATTTTCACCATCGATTTTCAGATTTTACAATTTTACCATTAATTCTTGAATATGAACCTTACTATTACCACAAGTCCGTTTAGGGGCTATAACAATATTAACTTTCCTGCACAAGGATAAAATTATCCCTTTGTCATTTTATTATAGTTTTTATTTTTATTGTTGGGAATATGATTGCAGCATACTTTTGAAATGAGAAATTACAATACTTTAAAATTTCAAGATGTGGACAAATTTAATAAGAAAATATGGATTTGGTTACCCTTTGTCAAAATTCAAAATCTAGACATAATTTCAATTTTGAAAGCCTAAAAAATTAAACATAATTTTGACATAACTTTGAAAATAGCTTATAAATAGACAAATTTTGAAAAAATTATGAAAATAGCTCAAATCCATATATTTTCAACAAAAAGGATTATTTTTTCAAAATTTAAAATGTAAATCCTGAAAAGCTAGATCTACGTCAACCAAATGTATTATATATTCTTTATTTTTATTATTTTTCGAGTTTTTTTTCAGTTGGAGAGGAGGAAATTGTTTCTCTCTTCCAGATTGATTTCTTGAATCTGAACCTTACTATTACCACAAGTCTGTTTAGGAGCTATAACGGTATTAACTTTCTTGCACAAAGACAAAATTACCCCTTTGTGATCTTATCATAGTTTTTATTGTTAGGATTGTGATTGCACCATACTTTTGAAATGACTAAAATTTCTAAATTCAATAAGAAAATGTGGATTGTGGTTAACTTTTGTCAAAATTCAAAATATGGGCATAATTTCAATTTCGAAAGCCTAAAAAATTAAACATGATTTTTACATAACTTTGAAAATAGCTTACAAATAGACAAATTTTGAAAATAGCTCAACTGCATATATTTTCAAGAAAAAGGATGATTTTTTTCGAAATTTAAAATCTAAATCCTGAAAAGGTAGATCTACGTCACCCAAATGTATTATATATTCTTTACTTTTATTATTTTTCGAGTTTTTTTCAGTTGGAGAGGAGGAAACAACCCCTAACTGTTTCTCTCTTCCGGATCGACTTAGAAAAAAATTGTATCGAATCCACACACGTTTATTCCTTTCTTCCTCCCTCGCTCTCTCTCCTCTCGTCTCCTATGTGTTCGATGACCATTCCAGGCACCAGAGTGCCTCCGTCCGGCGATGGTCCACGTAGGAGATGAAGCAAATCGGTGCGGCGCCATGCCAGGACCAGGCACCGGAGTGCCACCGTCCGGCGATGGTCCACGCAGGAGATGAAGCAAATCGGTGCGGCGCCATGCCAAGACCACGCAGCTCCATGTCGTCGCCGCCCTACTCGCCGTGTCAGGCTGCTCCACCAGGCATGCGCGTGGGCGCCGTCGGCCAAGTCACCGCCCGTGACCAAACTGTTGCTCACCGTCGGACAGGGTGAAATCCACGCTGCCGCTTTCGATTTGGCCAAGATAGGAGGGGCAGGATGGTCCAATCCCACTTTTTTATTTTTATTTTCTTATTTCCTTTATTCGGCTGAAACTGACGTCCGCTAAGTTTCATGGTAAACGACGCGTTGGACTTCAAAAAGTTACGGTAAAAATACAAAATCTGAAAATCGATGATTATTTCACAAATTGGACTTCAGGCTGTGGTAAAAACACTATTGTCCCATAAGAAAGGGTACCTTCACCGCCTCTCGTATGCCATCAGAAAAGACTAAATAGTGTGCTGGATCGAATAGACAATTGTTTGGTTCAATACTACAACTATGACTTGTCACACTTTCTTAGACTTCTACCATTATATGTTATAGACTCGATTTCTTATTAAGGTCACAAGTGTGACGTCAAATTTTTTAGTGAACTTTTTGTGACCTCCACACATTGTCACATTGACTAAAGTTAGACGTGATAAAGTGTAGCTAGCAACTAAATAGGCCTTATCTCACGCCACACTGGGTATTGTGAGCGGAGGAAACGACTATATGTTTGGTTTGTTAACGATAAGGCCAGTCTCGATGAGAGTTTCATTAGCATTAAATAAGATGCCACATAAGCAAAAGAGGTGATGTGGCATAGCAATTAATATGAAACTGGGTAAATGAGTTTCATAGGAGGATGAAACTCATTTGGCACTGTTTCATAGGTATGAAACTGCATTGAAACTCCCATTGAGAGCATAGAGTTTCATCCCAACACGTTTTGACCAATCTCAATGCAACAAATAGTTATTAAATTAATCCTATAAATTGCTTATGAAACCGTGAGATGAAACTATGTATTGAGAGATACCTTTTCATACATCAAATTAAATCTTTAAATTTGATGTGACACTCTTGGAAACAGTGAGATGAAACTTTACATTGAGACTGGCCTAATATGCCTAAAGATCATGATCAAGATCTCATGATGACGTTGTGTTGTCATCTTTCCTCCATCGATGATGGAACCGTCAAACAAGCAGACCAGCCATGTGTCGGTGACCGACACACAAAACACAATGGAAAAGTCATGGAGGGAGAAAATAAGACGCTTAACAATATCTGTGGAGCTACATCCGATGTTTTATGGCTTGTTGCCTACTTTGCGATAATACATGCTGAGCAGTCATGTTATTCTTCGCTACCTCCCGTGCCAGATGAGCATTGTTCCTGTTGCTTGCAATCATCAATGCAGCTCCCGGTTGATTGCACCATTGACATTCTAATAACAATTGCATGACGTTTCTTGCTCCTGGTTCATCACTTGCTATTACTGTTACCTTTTTATTTTTAACCTAATCATGTCCTACGATGATTTCATTCTCTAGATGTTTTGGTGCAGCATCTAGATTTCAGCCTATACATAGACTAGGTTTTTTCCTCACGATTCTGGGAACGATGGAATAGGATACTGCAAAAAGTCTATCAGCGGAAAGGGCTTGTAGGAATGTTCTATTATCTAACGGAATGTGATGTGCCTGCCTCTTTTTGGAATAAAATTTTTATGACTGTTTACTTGGTGAATTGATGTAACTGTTCTTGTGAATGATTGATATGTAGTGTAACATTATCCTCCTGTAAGGAGCTGTTATACACACGCAGCAAAATTATCCAACCAAAGGGGGCATACTCAGACTTAGTAGGAGTAGCAAACTGCCTCTTGGGCAACAAATAAATGTCAATTGCTGTCATATCTAAGAAATTATTCCTATACAAATGTACAGATACTTACTCAGTGTTACAACAGGGAATGCCGATCCATCAACAAAGTAATTTCAATTCGCTATTTACATCCTACATCGGTAGTGTACAATCAATCAAATATTGAAAGTGAAGAAATATATATGATATTCACACTTAAGCGATCATGTCGATACATTATGATATTTAGCACTATATGTTCCCTGAGCCATCTTTTGTCCATGGAAGATTCATAACTAACCTCCTGCGAAAGCTACCTCTGTTTCCTCTCTTCGCATCCCACTTGAATGATCCAATCTAAAACCATAGATCTGCAAATCCACATCATTTAATTGTCCCTTTCATCTTGCGCTCTAAATTGTAACCATGCCGGCTTGTAAAACGTTGGAGCTGGTCATACCCGGAAAGAACTCCAGCACCCGCTATTCCTGACAAAATATTTGCACCAACACCTCTGAATAATGTTAAGAACCCTTCAGTGCAAACTAAGTGTTTTACAGCATGGAAACCACTCCTGTATTTGAATGGCTGTCCTGAGGTTAACATCATCCTTCGCCGGACCGTGTCAAATGGATAGGCACAGGCCCCAGAGAATGTAGTTATTGCCCAGCCCAAGGCAAAACTGGCGAAAAAATTTCCCTGCGATAGCAACCAACAGAAATTAAGGGTGTCATACCGGGATTACTATGTCAAATAAAAAAGGACATAATTACCTCCAATGGCCCAACTAGAATAAGAGGTTTCACGGTGTCGTAGATGCCAAAATAGAGACCCCGGTACAGGGTAATTCCAACAATAGACACACTGAAACCACGGTACAGTCCAGAAATACCATCAGTTGTAAGTGTCTTCTTGTAGACATCCAGCAGTCCATTGAACTGACGTTTGTCAGCCCTGGACTCAATTGCATCAGTAGCTAGCCTTGTCCGTGCGTAATCCAGATGGTATAGCAGCAACGATGTCGTAGCTCCGGCAGCACTGCCAGATGCTACGTTTCCAGCTAACCACTTCCACTTTCCGTCCTTCTCCCTGTCGTAGCCAAAGAAGCTCTTGAAGTAGCCCCTGAATGCAAAGTTAAAAGCCTGTGCAGTAGAAGCATAATTGAATTTTCGTTTCATTTCTCATGATAAAAGATTGTTTCATGGCATCTGAGAGTTGAAGTTGAATGCATATGCAGAGTCCGAGTTCCATGTTTGATAGCTCAAAATGAAGTACAGTTGCCACATTTAGTTATTTAGGAAACATAAGCATAGGCTTCTTCCTACAATGACAAACCATTTACAGGATACTTATTGTTATGCCAAAGCATTAAGCATCCACCAGAATCCATTACCGATAATATGGTTGGAACACCTGGCTATAAAACAGCAGGAATCTGCTAATGGCCTGCATCAGTAGGTTGGCAATATGGTCTGCACCACACTAGACTTATGCCAATTTAGATGATAAAATTATATTCATTCACAGGGACTGGTATTTTACAAGAGGCATATCACATTGTGTGGACTGGAAAGCCAGACACGTGCTTGGAGCGGTGGTCGATTGAGGCCTATAAACAGAACCATTCTTCATATACTTGATAACCAGTAACTTGCCAAAGCTATTCATAGGATTAATCCCTTGTTAATTTTGGGCGTGGGCATCCAATCAATACAAGAACAGCATGTCAGACGAGCCACCTGAGTGGGGAAGTAGCGGATGACATTGGCCTGGTTGCCGCGCCAGAGCGAGGCGACGCCCTCCTCGCGGAGAACGCGGGTGAAGGTGTTGGCGATGCCCTTGTATGGGCGCGTGAGATGGCCCCGGCGCAGTAGCTCGCCCTGGTTCTGCAGCAGCAGCTTGACGCGCTCCACCGGGGCGGCCCCCGTCTTGGCCACCGCCGCCGCCGCGCCGCCCATGGCGAAGTCTGCCGCCACACTCGCCGGCGACCTCCTACCGTTCTCTCGGTTGCCAGGTCCCGGTCCCGCGGCCATTACTCCGCGGCAGGTGAATCGCCTTGGTCGGAAACGATTGATTGTATAGGAGTGGGAAACAATTGTGCGGCACCAACGGACCGCTAGGAGTGGAGTGGGCGAACGCCGGCGCGGCGGCGCACCCTTTTTTTTTTTTTTGACAACCGCGGCGGCGCAGCTGGACTGGGAAGGGGGATGGCTGGATGTGGAATAGCGTAAGCCTGAAAATGAAGACGATCCATCCGGTTGTTGAGATTGGAATCCAACGGTGGACAAAAACAGCGGTTTTTTTTACCCAATAATACGTACCATCCTTCTGCGACATCTGCCTCCAGCCCACTACCGCCACTTCTCAAAATTTCTAGGACACACTACAATTTTGTGCTACCTTGTTTGGAACACATCGCACCCATTTTTTGGCTTAAATGAACAGAGAAATTTTTCTAAATAACAGTCGATGCCCTTGACCTCATCCATTCAATCCGAAACGAAAGCAACTCGTACCCGCATCTGAGTCGCTCCCTCTCATGCCCGTGCGTGCTCACCCCCGCCACCTGTGGGAACCCAACGCCGCCAGCCCGCATGTCGTCACCCGGATGCCATCGCAAGACAGGAGGCCGCTCCCGGTCCGCATCTGAGGAGGCCGCCCCCGGCACATCTGCGGAGCCCGTCATCGGCGCATCTGCGAAGGCCGCTGCCACCGCCGCTTGTGAGGAGGTCGTCAGCGCATTTGCGGAGGCCGCCGCCGCCGCTTGTTGGGAGGCTACCACCAGCGCATGTGACGAGGCCGTCGCCGACGCTCTTGAGCATCCCGATGGCAACTGATTGAGCACCAACTATCTCAGCTCGTAGGCAGTGCCGCAACTGAGCTCTCCGATGGGTAAGATTGCTCTTTGTATTGCTTGTTGTTTGTATTGCTCTTAGTATTGCTTGTTGCTTGATAATTGGGTTGTCTAATTATTCTTAGTCACTGTTCGATATACTGATGCTCCACCTACTAATGTATATGTTGTTTGATAATAGGAATCAACAATTGAATATTTTTCTTTGATTCATGAGCCATGCTTCCATCTTGCTTTAATGGAATTGCTAACCGATGCTCCTTCTGAACCTGACAACGCACAAGAATTTTCTGCTCCACCTACTGATCCATGGGGTGAGCATGATGAAGTGGAGTGCGTCGGTGCTAATGATGAGAGGACCACCTACAAGGACTTGGTGTCTGATGTGGAAAGTGAGTTTGATTGCATCCCTGACTCTAATGAAGAGGATCAGGATGATTGTGCAGTATATGATGAAGCAGGGAAGCAGGGAGCCATTTTCTTGTGTGTGCTACAGACTTAGAAAATCCTAGGATTGATGTTGGAGTTAAGTTTGAGGATGGCCAAACTTTCCAAAAGGCTATCACGTAGCATGCTATTTTAAATGAGATTGAAATTGGTCCTCACTACAATGAATCAACTCGTTACAGAGGCTACTACAAGTCAAAGAAGTGCAACTGGAAGATACATGCATCTCAGTTGCCTGATGGTAGAACTTGGGAGATAATACTCGTGGCAATCTTCAGTGCATTCTATTAGTGTATTTATCTTAATTTCTTTTGTTTAATGAATGTTTTTAATTGATATGCAGATCAAGAAGATGTCAAAGAAGCACTACTGCAGGAGCACGACCAAGCTTGATAGGAACTGCATGGCAACTCAATACTGGGTCAGAGACAAGGTGGTGCCAATGCTTGCAGATGATCCAACACTTGGCGCTAGAGCTTTAATCAAGAAGATGCATGAGAAATGCGTGATACAAGTATCATATACTGTTGCCTGGAATGGAAGAAGGCAAGCACTTGATGAGTTGATGGGAAAATGGAATGACAGTTTTCAGAATATATATGCATTCAAGACTGAAATAGAAAGGACATCTCCTGGTAGCATTGTGGAGATTGAAATCCAGAAAAAAAGGAACAAAGATCAGATTCTCCAAGATGTTCATTGCATTCAAGGCATGCATTGATGGCTTCTTGGATGGATGTAGGCCATACTTAGGAATTGATTCAACTGTGCTGACAAGACGATGGAAGGGTTAGTTAGCCTCTGTAGTGGCTATAGATAGACATAACTAGATGTTTCCAGTGGCTTATGGAATGTTTGACTCTGAAAGCAAGGACAACTGGAAATGGTTGATGGAGAAGCTACAGTTGGCAATTGGCTCACCTCCTGGTTTAGTCATTTCCCTGATGCTGGGAAAGGCATTGATACAACATTGACCAAGGTATTCAGTAATGGGGTGGAGAACAGAGAATGTATGAGACATTTGTTTAAAAAATTTCAGAAGAGATGGCACGGAGAGGTCTTTAAGAGGAACTTGTGGTCAGTATCAAGGGCATATAGGAGATCAGTTCATGACAGGCATTACAATGAAATGAAGTGTTCAGTGTCTGCTGCCACCAAGTGGATAGAAACAAATCACAAACATTTGTGGGCTAGAGCATTCTTTGCTACAACAAGCAAACGTGATTACGTGTCGGTGATATGGGACTGGGGTCCCTAACACCGTGTAATACCACACAAGCATCTACAGAAGATCGAAATGAATCTCAAGACAATAGCAAAAGGACAAAAACATTGCATGGCATGCAAGACACTTGATTTCACCACTATTCTCTTTGGTCACTCATTTGTTAGTATGACCTTCATTGACAGGCTTGCTTGAAATAATGGGCATCAAGTTTTGTCATGATTACATGTACTGTTATAATTCAGGCCTTTGATATTTTGTTGTTTTTTCTCTGGAAATGACATGTTTTAACATATATACTAGGTCAATTGTGGAAGCAGGATCACCCACTCCCCCGGTATGCTGTGGCGAATCAGGAGGAGTGGAGGCTACAATCAAGTGTGATGAGCCGGTTGATTTGATCAAACTACTTGATCGTCACAGTGAAATTGATAATAGCTCATGGAAGGACTACAAAAGCAAAAGGGCTGTGGCAAGAAGACGATGCAATTTCGTGGGGCTTTTATGACACATTGCAGAATGTGGCCAGGTTGTTTAGACCATTGTTGGTTGATTCGTTTAATGATGGGTTGAGGTTAGGAGGTACAAATAAGGACAAGACAATCATGGTTTTTATTTGGAGAGTCATGGACATGCAGAACAGCAGCAACGAAGCTAATTTGTATCTAAGATCATCTATCATAGGTGAAGAAGGTAGCATCCGAGTGCTTGGGTGACCATCTCTCCGGCTAGGTCTGGCCGATTGGTGCTTGACATCTGGCAGCACTTGACGGCGAGGTGAGCCAGCTGGTGGGCCTGCTCTTGCGGGTACCCTGCGGATGCATCGATGATGTGAGGGAGGCTGCCCTCCGCCAGCGCTGCCTGCACCTGCTTCACCAGCCCCATGGCAGGTCGCCCCGTCAGCAGCCAGAGCATGAGCACGCCCAAGGCGTACACATCGGAGCTAGGCCGCAGCTCCCCGGTTGTCAGGAACTCCGGGTCCATGTAGGCCAGTGAGGTGGCACTGCACCGCAGCATGACGGCACCAACATCGTGGGGCTCCAGCAGCCGGCACAGGCCGTAGTCGGTGAGCTTGGCGGTGAGGCCATCGTCCTCGTTGAGGAGGATGTTGGTCGGCTTGAGGTTGCCATGGACCATGTTATTTTGGTGGAGGAAGACGAGCGCAGAGCATACCTGGGCGGCTATACGCGCGCGATCCAACCATGGCATCGACGGCAGGCGATCCTCAAGGAGGCCATCCTTGCCGGGGAGGAACTCGTAGGCGAGCGCCGGCGCCTCGGGGGCCGGGCACGCCCCGAGGAGCAGCACCAGGTTGGGGTGGCGCAGCTTGCGCAACTCCCCCACCAGCTGCTGGAATCTCAAGGAGATGATGCCATGCGGGTTGAGCACCTTGATGGCCACCGCCGGCTTCTCATGCTCATGGTGTTGGAGTTGCAGAAATGCCTTGTAGACGGAGCCATAGCCACCGCCGCTGCCACCCTTGAGCTTGAGCGTGTCGTCCAGGCTGTTGGTCGCCTCCTGCAGGTCTTTGTAAGACAGCTCCGTGAAGCCTCTGCTAGTGGCCAGGAGCAGCTGGTCTTCCAGGTGCCGGACCCTGTCCTGGAGCGCTGCCGCCTCACGGACGGCGGCATCGCGCTGGCGGCGGAGGTCCTCCTGTTCGCGCTCCAGGGAGAAGAGCATGCAGTGCGCCTCAGAGAGCTTGGCCTGCAGGTCGTCGATCAGCTGCTGCTGCTCATCAGCTTGGCTCATCAATGGCTGCTCTCGCCTGAGCTTCTCTGCCTCGGCGAATATGGTCCGGATGTCCTGCTTCTGCTCGTAGCGAATATGCATCATCTCACCTGCAGCTGCTGATGGTAGCTGCTGCTGCTGCTGATATGGGATTGACGAGGAACAAGGCTCCTCCTGGAGGAAGGTGCCCAGCTGCACCTGATGATGGCCTGCTGCTGCTGCCGCCTTTCTATCCTCATCGCTCTTCCTGCTGCCGGCTTTACTGATTACGAGCCTGCAAATCGATGCCATTTAATTTCTATCCTTGCTAATATAATAGAATAGATTGAACACACACACACACACACACACAACCTGGTGCAGACGAGATTGCCCTTGCACAAGAACCAGATGCTGCAATTAGGGGGAGCCTGCTGCTGAACGCTTAGAGCTGTCTTGGAAGTAGGCGTCGTCAGCTTCCTGTGCATACATTATTCAATCCGATGGCAAATGCATTCATGGAATGGAAGAAAAGATATTGCTCTTCTACCACTGCTACTACCTGCTGTATCTTTTATCTGCAGCTGCTCCCATGACAAGGCGGGTGATGCCGTTCTCCGCCACCAGGTTCAGAATCCCTCGCCCAACATCGTCTTCATCCTCGATTGCCACCTTGCAGACGGCGGGCACCTTCACCCGCGCGCAGATGACCCTGTACTTGGCCATGGTCCTGTTCATCATTTCGGTCTCCGTCTGCCAGAACGCTGCCACCTCTGACTCGTGCAGCTGATCCGCGGGGAAGTTGGCACCCACTGCATTTACTAATTGATATTATTGGAGATTCATGATTGTCATTTTAGAAAATTGAAGTATCTTGAGGTTTCTTTTTTGGCGAATGGTTTCCAGAGTTGTAGATCCATGAAATGAAATGGAAATCCATCTACCCTTTTCCGCACTAAGAACAAAAAGAAAAGGATTAAGTCCGTTTTTTGTCCCTCAACTTTTGGTTTGGTTTAAGTTTGGTCTCTCTACTTTGATACCAGATATATGTAATGGAAAAGTATATTAGGTTACTGCTGGGTAAACAAAGTTAGCTAATATGAATGGTTTTAGACTACTATTATCCAGTTTTAAAGTTTGGGAACCAAATTTAAACTTTGTCAAGAGTTTTAGAGACCAAAGCTGGACTTATCCAAAAGAAAACGTACTGAAGGGGATGGTCTTGGCCGGGCGATGGACGTGCAGGAGCAGCACCTTGGCCTTGTTCTTCCTCTGCTTGTCATTGTTGCCGAGGATGGCATCCATGTTGCTGAGCACCCAAATCAGATTGGCCTTGCACTCCTTCACCTCCTTCCCCACTGCCACGGCCACCACCTCCTCCTCATCATCATCGTGACGCAGGCGCTGCTGGTGATCGTTGCTCATGCCTGACGAGGAAGACGAAGACATGGACACTGTGCTGCCTCGGCTGCTGATGCTCCATGTCCTCGTGCTACTGTCTTGAGCACCAGCCGCCGGGGAGCTGCTGTGGAACATCATGATGTTCCCCGAGGAGCACAGGGCAATTCGCACCGGTGCAGTAGATCAGCCGACTGGCCGTTTGTATATATATATATATATATATATATATATATGCGTATGTATTCTCAGCTTTTTCTTTTCTGAATGGAACTCGAGCAGTTGCTATTTCAATGTACCGCGCTGCAAGTCGTCATATAGAGTAATAACGAGTTGATAATTATGATATCTGCAGCAACCAGTATATGTAGGTAGTGCTCCCCATGACTCCATTGCCATCGCATGATTAGTTCCTCATCATTTGGTTATTAATTTCTAGGTGCATGAATGCATTATCATCACTAATAATATGGCCTTCGGGGGGGGGGAAATATTGCCACATGCTTGCCATCTCACAGGGGAAAAGAAAGGAAGACCTTTAAAAGTTGCAATTTCCTGACCGCCTGACCAAAAAAGTATTTCTCTTAGCTAATATACTGAATTTCCAATTGTATCATTAGTTTCTCAACCAATCTTTAATTGATCGAACTAAAATTTCAGACTTTTGATGTCTCCATTCGGAGCACCTTATCCCGAATGAGCTGGTCGATCTACAATTAGAATTTCCGAATCCCGTTTGTTAGAAACACGTTGGGTATTGAAAAATCAAAATATGATTGTAATTTGATGCACCGGTACTTTCCTTGATGGAATGCGGGTATGTTTCCTTCCTTCAGACGAATTTAATTTCATTTGATTCTTGAACCTCGTTTTCCTTTAAATCGAATATGAATTTAAAAAATAAATTTTAATTGAACTAAATTTATACCTAAGTGTTGGAGAAAGGCAAGGACAATTTAGTCTTTTCACGCATACCTACCATGTCACAAAGGTACACGTGGCAAAAAAAAATATGTTAGACAAGGTGATGTGGCTTGTCCCTTCTATTTTGAAGGGGTATTTTAGCCACATAAGGGCAAATCATAAAGTAGCAGAAGACTTATCAAGTATGATTACTGGAGCAGAAAGAAGAGGGGAGCTAGAAGGAATTAAAGTCTGTAGGGAGGCGCCAACAGTATCACATCTCCTCTTTGCAGACGACTCTCTGATACTTATGCATGCAGATAGACGGAATGCAGAGAATTTGAAACAGATTCTAGATGCTTATTGTGCAAATTCAGGGCAGCGGGTTAGTGAAGCAAAATCAAGCGTGTTCTTTAGTCCAAATACAAGTGTTGAGACAAAAGGCGAGGTGTGCGCAGCCCTCAATATCATGACCGAAGCACTGAATGATAAGTACCTGGGCCTCCCAGCTCTAGTGGGGGTTGATCGAAGTGATTGTTTCCAGCACCTTGTGGATCGGGTGCTTGCAAAGACAAAGGGCTGGAAAGAAAAAATCTTAAGCATGGGTGGCAAAGAAATTCTCATCAAGTCTATTGCTCAAGTCGTGCCAAGTTTTGCGATGATGGTGTTCCTATTACCAAAGAAAATTTGTAAAGGTATGTCCGACGCAATATCGCAATTTTGGTGGGGTGATGAGGATGACCAAAAGAGGATGCATTGGATGGCATGGTGGAAGATGTGTATTCCGAAAAGTCGTGGAGGTATGGGCTTTTGTGACCTTCACAGTTTCAATATCGCAATGCTAGCAAAACAGGTGTGGAGACTGCTGGCCGATCCTGATTCTTTATGCGCTCGGGTCCTTCGAGCGAAGTATTACCCGGATGGGCAATTGTTGAAGGCAAAGGCAAAGAAGGGAAGCTCATATACTTGGCAGAGTATTTTGGCCGGGTTGGAATGCTTTAAGCGAGGTGCAATCTGGCGAGTTGGGGATGGTACTCAAATTAACATTTGGGAGGACAACTGGATACCGTCTAGCCACAACAAGAGAATCTTGACGCCGAGAGGTAACAATTTGGTAACTCGGGTACATGAGCTGATTAATCCAATTACTGGCCAATGGGATGTCGACCTTGTGAATGAGTTATTTTGGCAAGTGGATGTGCACCGCATATTACAAATTCCTCTCAGCCACGGGAGGGAAGATTTGGTTGCATGGCACCACAACCGAAATGGGCTCTTTACAGTTAAATCAGCATACCATAGTCAGTGGATACATAAATTCGGAGGAAACAATTCTATGCAGGCAGGAGGAATTGGTAATGAAGGAACATGGTCCAGGCTGTGGAAACTAAAAGTCCCGGCGAAGGTAAAAATTTTAAATTGGAGATTAATGCTGGGAATTATACCGTGCCGGGGGATACTAGCAAATAGACATATCGGAAACTCAAGCAGCTGTCCTATATGTGCACAAGGGTGTGAGGATATTAAACATCTGATGTTTACTTGTCGAAGAGCACAAGATATATGGAGATACCTGGACGTATGGCAGCTAATTGAAAGGAAGGTCGAGGCAGATCACTCGGGGTCAGTGGTGTTAAGCGACATTTTAAATACAGCCTATGACCAAGCGAGTGACAAACCTGGAATTGCTGAAATTATTAGTACGGGTACCTGGTACATCTGGTGGGAACGACGCAGGCTTGTCCATGAGAACATTATCCAACCTGCATTCCGGTCAGCACTGTCTATAGAAGCTTTAGCAAAGAATTTCCAGCGCTCGATGTCAAAAAATCCAACAATAAGAGAGGGCTGGAAAAGGCCGATGGAAGGAACAATCAAGGTAAATGTGGACGCAGGATTCAATGAGGACTCGGGCTCGGGGAGTTCAGGCGTCATCATCAGAGACTCGTCGGGTGGGTTCATTGCGGCAGCGCAGAAATTTCTGCCTCACGTAGTGGACGCCCCTTCAGCAGAAGCATTGGCTCTTAGAGAAGGCCTAAGGCTAGCTCAAACCATCGGAGGTAACCGGCTCATATTTGAAACAGATTGTCTAGAAGTGGCAGAAACGATGCAACAAGGCGGATTCTCAGCAACATCGGCGGCAGCTATTTATGATGATTGTTACAGATTTTGGTTAGGATTTGATTCTATTTCTATTAACCATTGTAACAGGGAAGCAAACCGGATTGCTCATGAGCTAGCTAAAGTAGCTTCTTTAAATAGACAAGATTGTATTTGGGTCGATGAACCCCCTAGATTTATCCATGAGCACCTGGTTAATGATGTAACTGTCTTTGATAATCAATAAAGTCGCCAGGTGGCTTCCCTAATAAAAAATCAAGAAATTTTGCTATAGAAATAAATTTATAAGTCCCATTTGGTATATGGGCAAATCATGAATTGCCCCATATCTTAAGTGCATCAATTTTTATACTGTAATTCAATTGCACTTTTTTTAGTGAATGTATTAAATAAACGGCGCACCGTTGCGCGCCTCATTACACTACTGGAGTTTAGGTTTTCTCCATTGTTGGAGACAGCCTAAGTATATGAGCGTTACCTACTAGCCGAACTGGAATGGAACACGCTGACTTAAAAGGTTTATTCGGTGGGTGACCAACAAAATATACTGTCTACGGAGGTAGTTACATTATTTTTTGACCGAAGAGGTAGTTAAATTATTACTCATCCTCACGTTTATCCGGGGTGATGGGCCCCTGCAGCTGCATCCGCATATGCGTGCACACTCTCTCTGGCTCTCCCCTTACCCACAGGTTTCGCAGCTCCCCTCTCTTCCACCCAAGCGCAATCAAAGTGCCTGCACCAAAAAATTAACCATGGACATCATCATCTGCATGGAGCTGACTCGAGAGATGATATTGATGCAGCAAACTTCATTACCAAGTGTGAAGGGCACAATATAAAGAAGAGCAGGTTGGCCATGTCCATCCATCAGGTTCAATGCAACATATGTGATAAGAAGTCCTGAAAACCATAGCCAATTCAATAACACCAAAATTAATATTACTCCCTGCTGCACGGATTGGCGCTGTCTCAAACTTACCAGAACCATATGCTACCATTGCCCATAGAAAGTAACCAGACTGAATGCTCTTCTTCCCAGCAAAATCATATCTGAACAATGATTCAAATGCACAGCTCAATAAACAAATTAACAAAGCAAGCTATATATTGGTCTGATGCAAACTGTCACATTAGCAGCTTCAATTCACATGAAGAAATAACCAAACGTTTGGCAGCCAATCTTACCTTAACGCGAAAGCAACTAACAGCCCTGGAAGAAGGATATCACCAAAGCCAATGATGCTGTATCCACCCCATGGATCAAACATCCGTGGGATCTTTAGCAACATGGGCACACCATCTTCATCGGTCTTATCACCCCGCGCAACCTATTAGAAGAAATCAACATGTATAACAAGCAAAGCATGTACACCAATGCTGCCACCTATCAGATTAACCCTTAACAACTTACCACTATCATCACACTCTCATGAAACCACCTCTTGGAGACAAAAACCCAGAAGATGTCATACAAGAAGGCACAACTGAGAAGAACCGAACCCACCTGATCATGGAAACAAAGTAAACAACACATACCATGATCAGCATCAAGAAAATGTTGAAATCAGGGTGCATTTAGTTGATTTGCAGTTTTATTTTCTTTCAAAGAACTGGAGAGACCCGAATAAATGGTCAAAACCAGTAATGGTTCCACTTCTCATTTTTACCCTAAGACTAGAAACCAGAAACCATAAAATTGTGATGTCCGGTTCCTAAGTTCCCTAACATGCTTGTAGTCTATTAGTAAAGCTAGTTGAGGAGTGGATGAATTGGGTTCGAACCTGCTTTTTGCTCAATAAGAAAAAGAAAGAAGTGTGGTCCCCATGTGCGGTTGAGCATGGCCGTACTCGAGAAAATTTTCTCGACTTTATTTATTTTTCATGCACCGTCTTAACATGGTGATCAAGTTTCTTGGTTTCTCAGTTTCCCAGAAACCAGGAAGAAAATCAGAATTGTACAAAATGGTTTATATCTTTTATTTATATGAAAAATCATAACTCATTCAATTTTGATGACATCGATGAAGATGTTAGGCATAGAATTTCAGCGGGTTGGTTGAAATGGTGTCGAGCTTCTGGCATCCTTTGTGACAAGGGAGTGCCACAAAAGCTAAAAGGTAAATTCTATAGGACGGCGATTCGCCCAGCGATGTTATACGGTGCTGAGTGTTGGCCTACAAAAAGGCAACACGTTCAGCAGTTGAGCGTAGCAGAGATGCGTATGTTGTGTTGGGTTTGCGGGCATACACGAAGGGATCGAGTGCGGAATGAAGATATCTGGAAAAAGGTAGGAGTGGCACCAATAGAGGAGAAATTGGTTCAACATCGGTTGAGATGGTTCGGACATGTTCAACGGAGGCCTGCGTAGTGGGGTTCATGGTTTTTGTGGCGTCGCCTAGTAGTCGCCTAGGCGTCGTGGCGTCGGGGTCGCCATATCGATGCTGGTATGGCGTCCGCCATATGCATTATGGCGTCGATTTGGTGTGATTTTGGCGTCGGACGGATGCTCAGGAGGCTGCGGCGGCTTGAGGCGGACGCCGTAGCAGCAAAGGAGACGGAGGCGGGAGCTTCGGATTGGAGCGGCAGGAAATCCTTTCCATCGGGCGGGAAATGGATGCATACACGGTGCTCGCATAATTAGCACGGGCTACCTGTGCAGCACGCCATTCGAGCATTTTGAGAGAGAGAGAGAGAGAGAGAGAGAGAGAGAGGTCAGCGTGAACATGGAGCCGCCGCTGCTTGTTCCTCCTGCCGGACCAACAGCAGTCCTGCACTGCCACCGTTGCTACCTCTTCCCCATCCGAGAGAGAGAGAGAGAGAGAGAGAGAGAGGAGGGCGGCGGACCAAGGGCTTGTCGGCGGCGCTGCTCCTCCAGCAGATCTCGCTGGCTTCATCGTGCTCCAGCTCCGGTTGAGCTGCATCAGCTCAGCTTCTTCCTCCGGTTGGTCCACGCCCGCATGATTAATCTAATTTCCTTTCCTCTTCTTTGTGCACGTAAGTTCACTGTGCATCTTGTCTTGTTGTGCTTGTTTGTAACTAGTTAGCAGCTAGTGCTTGGTTGAATTTGCCTGTGCATGTGTGCAGCTTGTTGTGCTTGTCCATATGCACCTAGGAGCTAGTGGTGTGCTTTGCTTGCATGCCCACCGCGCAGCCAGCCCAGGATGTGTTGTGGCGTTCGCCTCAAACGCCTAGGCGCTGTGAAGGGGGTGGAACGCCATAGGACGCCACAACGCCACAAAAACATTGGCGGGGTTCAAAAGCGAGATGATAATGTGAAGAGAGGTAGAGGTCGACCTAACCTGACTTGGGACGAGTCGGTTAAGAGGGACATGAAGGAGTGGAATATCTATAAGGAACTAGCTATGGATAGGAGCGCTTGGAGACCAGCAATAGACGTGCCTGAACCATGACCCTTTTTCTTTCTTCTTGCTTACACTTAACTCAATCTTTGGTCTTGTTTCCCTTTTGGGTCTCCTTTTCGGGATTCCAATGGTTTTCATCTCTAGCCTACCCCAACTTGCTTGGGATAAAAGGTTTTGTTGTTGTTGTTGTTGTTATTGTTGAATGTGCGTACTCATTATTAAAAGATGAAAGTCGGCAGTAGCTAGTATGTGATTCTTATGAGTCAGCTGATGTGTAAGCCTACAAATCGGTTTGAAGCAGGTCGGTCTGTGTTAGCCTAAGTAAGGACATGCATTTGATATTTGTAAGACAAGTGAGAAGTTTAGATTGTTTTGTCTCTTCAGATAGCCAGCGCTGTATGCACGTGTGAATGTGAGAAGTGATAATAAACTAGTTGAGCCATTTGTATGTCTATCTTGCCTATGAGTAAGCTTATTCCCAACAAAAAAAAAAGCACCTAGAAAATCTCAACAGCACACAGAAATTCAAAAATCGACAGCAGTTAGATTACCTTGAGGTTAGGTACTCTGACAATTTGGATGACAGTAATTATCAGCGCAACACCCTAAAAATACAGTATCTGAAATCAGTTGATGTGGCAACTAAAGTGGGAGACATTGAATACTACAGATACTTGCACTCACAAGAATATCTTGCCCAATCCAGGCATAGGTCTGTTGGCGATAAACAGCCCACAGAACAGCAAATACAATGCAAAATGGGCAGACTGCCAGAGTAAGATGTGAAATAGCTCCGATGAACGGTACTTTCACAAAAGACTCTGCAGCAGGTTTAAACCATCTGGAAGATTCCATAGCACAAGTCAACAATAGCTATTTTCAAGAAGAGAGAACTCAAGTTGGTTGGAGAAGTTCTAGATCAGATGTCAAACAAAAGTTCAAAACTCCCAAGAAAATATACCTTGATAAAACAGCCACCAAGCATGTTTGCAGACCCTGCATATACAAAGACTTTTAGTTCAAGAAACAAATGACGTAAGGATTGTATATGAAAGTGAATTTCAAACTCAACAGGATCACACCTCTACACCACCGATGCAGAAGATTACCACCAGTAGTTCCACAAACCAATAAGACATCAGCTTATAAAGCATTATCAAGAAGCATGATGCAACAACGACAAACATTATCGCCGATGCCACGTTGATATCTATCATGCCACTAGAGCTTCTGTCATCAACATTCAGTAAGCCTTCATGGCCATCCTATACATTTAGTTCATTTGTCAGCACATCATTCTAAAAATTAAATCAGCATAAACTGTCATGGCATCAAAGATCAAAACCTTCAGAAGCTTCTCTTGTTCAACGTCTCCTTCTCTAGAACTCCATGCTGACCAGTACGAAGCACCAAGGACTGTACCAACAGCCATAAGCCATAGAAAGACCTCCGCCGTATCAACTACAGGTCGGTCTGGAGAGTACAGCTGTACAGAGACTGGAAGATAAGGATGGATATGTCAGTAAGCTATTTTAGGTCAAACAAATAACGAAATCCACACATTAAGGAAAAAGAAAGGCTAGAAATTAGAGGTGAACATTCTCATATTCCACACGAAAGTTGAAATGCTAATTACCACAGGTAATAAGCGATTTACCTGCGTTGCCACTCGTAAGAAGTGTATGTAAACCGACACCTGCATTTTTTGGCAGGAGAACTGCAGGTATATGTATATCAAGATCTGTTTCGTTCTTTTCACAGACCATCTTGTACAGTTCTGCAGGGTATATTCATGATAGAATAAGTGAATTCAAACATTCCTCAAATAGAATACTAAGTGGTTATTCAATTCTCTAAAACATCAATAGAAGGTGTTTGTTGAGGGAGCATGGTTAGGTTCATATGTGACATTTTACAAGAAGAGCGGCTACATATCAGAAATAAGAGCTACCATACCGTGCACGTGGTTTATGATAATTATACCAGAGGCACCAGCAGCTTCAGCAAACTTTGCTTTTCTTGTGAATTTGCACTTGCCCCTTTGAACTAAAAGAACATCTCCAGAAACCTATTACCCCCCAAAAAAAAGCAGGACACAAAAGTTCAGGAGCAGGCAAAAATTGTAGCTTTGAGTTAAGAAGATAAACCTTGTCTTTCAGAGATGAGCAGCACTCAATAGGATCTGCTAGTGTGAGTTTAGTTCGGTTTGCATGCTTTTCCTTGGAGACAATTTTGGGACCAAAGCGGGCACCAACACCAACAAATTCATCCTCCTCCTTGCCATTGACCCAGCTTTGCACTTTTACCTTCATTTTGAACAGGGTACAGTAAGAAATGATTCGGGAGAAGATGGCAGAAAGATATGTTCATTTTTACATGTAAAAGAAATAGAAAATACAGTAGCAGCTTCCTGCATTTCCTTCAAAAAGAAAAAGAAATAGAAAATAAATTTTGCCTCACCGGCATATACATCTCATATTGCAAGACAGAAGTATAGATTCCTTATAATGTATGAATATATCATTTGACTCTCACAGATCATATATAGAGTATATGGATGTGGTTGTAGCTGTGGAAGGCGGCACTAGTCTGAAACACCAGTTGAGCATACAGATAAAGATGCACAAAATAAGAAGTGCCAAACCAATGACTGCATTAGAAAACAGAGCCAAACCATGGCAAAGGCAAAGGGGCACTCAGATATGTCAACAAGTGCACCTATATGCTATATACGTGATGTTAAACCAGTGGCTTTACTAGACGACCGAGCCATACAATGGCGAAGACGAGGGAGCACTTGGATATGTCAACAAGCACACCTAAAAGTGGCGGGACTGGAGATGGTGGAAGGTGTAAAGCCAAAGTGATAGCCAGGAATGGTAGGATGGGTGTCTTCGATAGGCGATCCAAACGATGACGGCTTGATCACAACCATCAACATCACAGCCTAGGAAGATCCGTAGCAACAACATTGTTCTTGGGAGGTCAATAATGGAACATCAATGGATCAGCAGGATGACACCACACCGTTCTCTGATTGGGAATAAGTAGATAACAAAGCCGATCAAGTGATCGAAAAAGGATTCTCTAGGGCAGCCAATGAACGCGATTAAAGGCACAAAAGCTAGCTATGAGTTTTGCAGCCCACAACGGAGATCAAGGAGATTCAATCCCCGGGTTGGAGCGGTGCAGAAGCAGCAGGTATTAGGGTTTATACCTAGGATCAAAACCTAAGCTCATGATGCCATGCGAGATCTGCACAATGTATGAATATATTGTTTGACCCTCTAAGTTAGTACATATAGAGTAGAGTATATGGCTTGAGACGTAAAGCCTCTCATATAGATAAGGCAGGTTCGAGATTACAATCCTAATCTACATCTTTAAAAAAAAAATCCTAATCTACTGAACATACAGATATTCCAAAATCCTCAAAAAACAATCTTACATGTATAGTATAGGGCACTGGGCAAACAGTGACTCCAAGCAGTGATATACAGGAAGGAACATTATTTACAATTTTTATACGTTAGTTAAAAATGAGCATTATTTTCATTGAAACGGTTCTACCGAGTTTGCATAACTGATGGAATCCAGCAGCAAGAATCTACACTAAAAAAAAAGCAGCAAGAATCACATTCAGCACGGATCGATCCATTTTGGGGATTTAATTCGGGGGTGAAATGGAAAGGCAAACTCATACAAGCTACTGCCCATGTAGCAAATACAAATAAATATTCCGCCTAGCAATTAATGATGACAGGGGGAGGCAAGAAAGCCAACGAACCAGGACGAAATCGTTGGAGCATCCAGGGATCTTGGGGGCCTCATCGTCGTGGTGGACGATATCGCCACCAGCTGCAGCTCTCGCCAGCGCCGAGGCCAACAGCAGCGCCAGGACCGCCGCGGCGGCCATCCCTCTCGCCGGAAAGGGAAAGGAGATGGACGCTAGTCTTGGAGCAGCACTGCAGCTGGTGGCGGTGGTTTAACTTCTGGTGGCCCGGGTTGGGTTGACTTGCTCAGTTGGGCTGGGGCAGGTTCAGTCCCAAGCGGAGGCCCAAGTAGGCGTCTTTAATTCTTCTGAAAAACGTTTTTACATTTGAGACCTTCATAATACTAATTCAGTATTTTTTTAAAAAAAATCGGTGCAAATTATTTGGCTCAGTAGACAATTGACACGGCGACATGGGACGCTCAACATGTCTCCACCCAACAGTGAACCGTGTCACTATGGGATGAGTTTGAGATCTTGAATTTGCAAATTAAAATTTGATAGAAATGCACACCGGTTCTTAAACTATTTAGGAACCGTCATTTAGATACATGAACTCTCAAAATTACCACCTAGATCCCTAAATTATTTTGAATGGTCATCTAGATCCACAAACTTCATAGTAATTTCTTAGGTCCATGATCTATTTGTTAATTAGCTCCACAACACCGTCGTCCAACCACTATCAATGCACAAAGCAACCGTTAAGCTACTCTTTGCATGTGCCACAACTTATCTCTATGTGAGCACCGTCGAGCCTGCCTAACGATGCTAGCTAGTAATTGTTGTACTATGTCCGTTGCGGCCTCGCCCTTCCGTTCGGCACGCCTCTCATCCGTAACACTCCCAAATTTTTAAAAATAAATCTAACGAATGAAAAATAGCTATGAATTTATTTTTTTAGAATTTATAGCACGATTTCATTATTTTTTTGCAAAAATAAACTCCCATTAATTAAACTAGAGAAAATTAACTTTGAATAAATAAAATGAACCTTGCCAAGAGTAAGCAATGCAATTAAGTCATTCCATAGTTTTATTAGTATTCAACGAACCTGGTTGATGTATAGTACGCATTGTCATTGCTAGCCGGTGTTTCTAACTAATTCTCTATGGGTGTGTTTGGTTGCCCACACCAGACACCCCGCCGAGCCCCGTTGATGCAGCGTACCGATGATTGGTTACCTAGAGAGGCCTCGGGGCCGGGCTCGGTGGATGCAATATGAGGTCCGGAGCTAGGCCCGATAAGAACGCCCGTTTTGAGCTTCGCTCCGAGCCTGGCTCGAGGTGTGCAACCGCCCTTTCCGTGCACCCGCAGCTGCATGCAACAAAACCGGGTGCGGCTAGGGTTTCCGGAACCGGTAAACATTTGCGCCGCACTCTCGCTACTCACTTCATCTTGTCTCTCGAGGCGGCGACCGCTGGTGGGGGTCCGGCGAGGACCTCGACGGCCCTGCTTCTTCGGCGACGAGCTCGACACCGCTTCTTTCGTCTTCGGCAACTGCATCGACCGTCTTTCGCATCCCTCCTCTCCAACGACGGTATGGTCCTAAACGAATCATCCCTCTCCCGATATGCTTGCTCGATGTGATGGTTGTTCGAATCTAGCTTATTGTTATGTGCTAGGGATTACTCGTTTCTTGGCCGGACATGGTATACTTGTCCTTTGTGTTTCGAATCATGCTGAAATAAGCTAGTTTATGAGCAGAGGACATTTGTCCGTGATGTATTCCTCTCGATCCGAGCGAGTAACATTTGGTCCGTGATGTGTTCCACTCGATCCGAGCAGAGTACCATTCTTTTTGTTAGGTTTTGAATTCAAGCTGATTGATGCAAGTTTCGGACAGAGTAGCATTGTTTATGATTTGTTCTTGTAGATCCGGCTAGGGTATCTTGTGTCGATGCTTTTTTACATGGTTTACTTGAGCAGAGTTCATTTTTCTATGATGTGTTCCACTAAATCCGAGCAGAGTACCATTCTTGTTTGTGATGTGTTCATCTTGACTCGAGCGAGTATCATTCTTGTCTATGATGTGTTCGTCTTGATCTGAGCAGAGTACCATTCTTGTCTCGTGATGTATTGTTTTCTACCCGAGCAGAGTACCGAGCAACCAAACACACCATGTATTATCTTTGAAAGGCAGTGGAACAGACATGTTTCATGCGGCAGCCCTGCCATTCATCCACGAGTGCTAACCTTTGTTGTACAACATTGCCTAATTGTCATGTTTTCTTCCGTATTCTTTAGAATGGCTAGGACATCCCGTCGGCTTGTGAAGCTCAGGGCATCTACACTCATTGTTGCCATTGCTCGCTTGGGTCTTTGGTCGGCTTAGGCGTAGGATGTTTACACCTGCCATCTCCTACGGTCCCATGCTGCAGCGTGACATTGAGAGACAATTTAATCTCGGATTCATTTATGAGTCCGATGACACTAACTACTTGGAGCAGCTGAGGATGCACAAGCAACCTTTCTTTCAACTGTGTGACCTCTTTCGAGCACGACAACTGCTTAGGGATAGCATTCATGCATCAATTGAAGAGCAAGTGGCCATGTTTCTTCATGTTGTTGGGCATAACGAAAGGTTTAGGGTAATTAAGCTTACATTCGGAAGGTCCATTGAGACAATAAATAGGTATTTTCAAGAAGTTTTGTATGTCTGTTGGAGAGCTGCGCAATGAGATGATTGTCCCTCCTGCCTCTTCTGTCCCTCCTAAAATTTTAGCTAGTAGAAGATGGTATCTCTACTTCAAGTTACTCCTGTTACCTTGTATATTTCTAGGTTGATGTGCGGTGTCTCGTACATGCTTTGACTTACATTTTTGCTTGCTTACTTCATCATTAGGATTGCATTGGGGCAATTGATGGTACACATGTGTTGGCTAGGGTACCTAGTAAGATGAAAGCTGCATTCATGGACGGAAAGCATACTACCACTTAAAATGTGAAAGTTGCCTAGAGGGGGTGGGGAGGGGGGGGAGGGGGGGTGAATAGGCAATCTAAATAAAAGCCTGAAAAACACAACACTTAAAACAAAATGGTTAAATTCGCCACCGGCGGAACTTCCGTCGGGGTTGGGTGAAAAACCTAGAAAAATACATCATGATTTTTTATCATTATTTTGATAGATAATGAAATTTAATAGTATATTGATATGGTAAGAAAAAGTGTATGAAGAATAATGATAAAAAATAAAAAATACAGTTCTTGACATGCAATGCGATACCAACTATCACCCATGAAATTTTAACTAAATATTCCTTTGTGCATGGAGAAATAAAAAAGATAAGTTCAATTAAGAGATGAATTGAACTAAATAAACTATTTTGGTGGATAAACTGGACCAAACAATAGTGTAGGGGTCATCTAGACTTTGGTTATCTTGAGGTGAGTAATTTGGACTTTGTCATTTCTTAAACTCTTTGTAACATGTCAACCAATTGAAATTAGGCTCATAATGGGTCATACGGGTGGACGAAAAGCTTGAACACATGGCTCGGCTCGACTCGGTGAGTAGCTCGACTCGCTCGACTCGGCTTGTTTTCTTAACGAGCCAAACCGAGCTTATATTTTAGCTAGTCAAATTAGCGAGCCGAACCGATCTAGCTCGCGAGCTCTAAAATGATAGTAATAAGTAATGATCAATAGCAATATACTAATATCAAAACCTATTTCAAAGTAACCTACACTAGAAGCTATTTTGTTAAGTATAAACCATATATCTAACCTATTTTCAATAAAATATTTATAATATATATATATATATTATTATTATATATAATACTATAAAGAATAAACTTATTTTACTATTTTCCTTTGTTTTTCCTACTTATAATACTATAAAGAATAAACTTGTTTTACTATTTTCCTTTGTTTTTCCTACTTAGAAGCCAACGTACCCACTGTCAATCCACCCTTTGTTAAGTGCCACCAAATCATCATGTTTAACTGTTTTCCCTATGATTCGTGGGCCCTAGCTAAAAAACATCACGGTGTTTATGTCAATAGCTATACGGATTGTCCTAATCTTTTGTCACCTAGGCACAAGTATACCCACCCGCATCAGGTGAGATTTTTTCCTTAATAATACTATAAAGAATAAACTTGTTTTACTATTTTCCTTTGTTTTTCCTACTTAGAAGCCAACGTACCCACTGTCAATCCACCCTTTGTTAAGTGCCACCAAATCATCATGTTTAACTGTTTTCCCTATGATTCGTGGGCCCTAGCTAAAAAACATCACGGTGTTTATGTCAATAGCTATACGGATTGTCCCCTAAATGTAATCTTTTGTCACCTAGGCACAAGTATACCCACCCGCATCAGGCGAGATTTTTTCCTTAAACGCGCTCTCATTATTCCAGCGCTAATAAATCCATTTACTTTCCTTCCTAATTTATTTGTTCCCTTTCATTCAGAGATTTCCTGGATTAATTCGCCGTATCTTTCGTTCCTTTGTCAATCTTCTCACGCCGAGTTGATGGTCACTTTAATTCTACTTTCTACATTCGCCGTAGTCGCCAGCTCCACCATAGGAAGACGTCTCCGCTGCCGTGGCCACGTGCGACGATACCTTGCACGCTCTTCCTATGTTGCCCCGCCTTTCGTCTTTGATCGTACAATTGGTGTTCGTCCTCGATCACTCCCTCAGTGTCCATCTCCGCTGCGACGGCCAGGGCCAAGGTGCATGCGTACTGGGAAAAGCAAAGTTAAGTTTTACGATACCTAACTGTCGTCGCTAACCTTGCCTAGCTCTCCCTACACGGCCGTCCAAACTGCTCAGAAGTGCTTGTGCATAACTTTGTTTTCTTCTTCTTCTTTTTATGGATTTTAAGGATGCAATTGATGCTTAGATTCCAAGAGAAATTGCTCTTAAAAGTGAGCGAGGTGGTTCTAGAACTAATCCAAGACATCAGGGCTTGATAGCAGACATTGTAAATTATTATTTTGCAGTTTTAAGGTTAATCATTTATATGTATATACATTGCTCATCAAATAGTTAATGTTTTCATTAAGAGTATTAAATTAAGTAATTATTTATTGAATGGTTGTCCAAATTTAGTTTTTCTTTTGTCTTAAACACATGATTTTGACCGTTGTACTAGGGAGATCATTTATCTAATTTTACAGCAAAGAAACATTTTTATAAACTTGTGCAGCAATGGAAGCATTCACTGTCACAAGTTTCAAATATACAATCTACTTATTGAAACATTTATGGGTACGAGAATTACTATATTGAAACTGTGTAGTGTTTTATAAATGAAGAAATTATAGCGCGTGCGTGTCGCACGTACACACTACTAGTTTAGATTAAGAAAATATAATGTCTGCATTATTCTATACTCCTAGCTCGTGAGGCTAACAAGCTAGCTCAAGTTATCAAGCTGGGCCAAGTCATATTTTTAGCTTGTTTATATAACAAGCTGAGTTAATTTTCTAACGAGCCAATGCAAGCCGAGCCAAGCCACCTTGATATCCACCCCTAGTCATACACAGTTATGTTCATAGATGAGTGAGTTGAATCCCACGTTGCTAGTTTTAGTGAGAGTAAGACCAATATATGTCAAGTTTACATGAAAAAACGTAAATAGGTTGATGGAGGCATAGTTCATCCAACGAGTGAGTGGTCTTTACAAAATTGTCAAATAATAAAATTCTGCAGCAAAATAAGTGCTGAATATATTATATGATGTATGAGATCGATAATACTGATTGTTAGCAACGCTCCTACGAAACGTGTTCCATTACAATAATAGGTATACATTATACACATCGAGTGAAAATGAGGAACATACAACATCCAAACTTGCACAAGCACGCCTGAATACAAAAGATGGTACCGTAAGTTGAATCGAAAAACTTTCCCAGCCCCGACTCGCCCCCACGCACATACGCATACGAGTTACTCTAAACCTAGTACTGCAAATACAGACGTTCCCAGCCCCGACTCGCCCCCACGCACATACGCATACGAGTTACTCTAAACCTAGTACTGCAAATACAGACGCAATGTCGCACTAGTCTCTGCCATAAACACAATAACACAAACGCAGGCAGTCGCCGCGACCCAAACTAATGTATGCGCAACTTGGCCTCCTAATAAGTTGCCTCAAATTCACCTGCTTTGCCATTGCTGCTTGTCCCTGATCACGATCTCCCCTTACAAGCCATACCACTATGCCCATCAAGAGTTAATAAGATTCTGTTTCCTATCCACAACAATCAGGAGCGCTATGACAGTGCTATACATTTGCTACCACAATCATAAAACTAGCATTCCTGTTCCGTGACCAACTTGTGAAGGGTTGATGTTCCCTGGAACACGGTTGTTCGCCCACCCTTCAGATACTCTCGGAGCTGCAGCATACAATTTTTTTACATCATTAGAACCTTGAATTAGTTTCAGCCCCATATACTGACAATTGTATCTAGGAAGACGAACACACCTCATCCTGGCTTATCTTAGTGAAACCAAACCGCTGTGTCCAGATAGACTCTGCTTCATCTGCAGCTGGTAGCACGAAATGTTTCACCTTCAAAGATGCCAACAATCGTTCTATGCAGCCAAAAAGTGCTTGGAAGTATCCCTGCTCAGTTCAGAGGACAAGATTAATACTACTGCACCTCAGTTTCTGTCTGCTGAAGTTACAATATGATGTAAGCAACTGCGATTCTGCCAGCTGTATAACATGCCAGTGCAATGATGGATAATTTTGTAACAAACTACCTCTTCTTTCCAACATACAGAGGCATATTTCGAAACCATAAAAATTGCAGTGGAGTGAATCTAAATCTAATTCCCAACTTAAGTAGCTTTTACACCCAAATATCAACATCATCTACAGTAATTATTAAGGCAATTGACAGCACTAGTAGTCCTTTGTCTACATGCATTGTTGGAGAAACTACACATCATGCATATGGATAATCTGTGGAACTTTTTAGCTCAAATGCTTCAGACCGCAAAAGTTTCATTTTTTTATCTAAACATAATGTGTATATAAACTAGTTTTCCTACAAAAATTTACAACTTGGCCAATAAATGAGATATCTCGAACATACATAGATGTGAACTTACCAGGCCTTGGCTATCCCTACTCGTAGCAACCAATGGCAGCTCAGCTATTTCACTACCCATGATGCGAAAAAGACCCGCAGAAACAACATTGTTGCTGCATGAACAGACAAAACTACAGTTATACAATTACAACCAACTAAGATGCTCATTTTTCAGCAAGTAACTATATACGATGAAAATATACCCCACGGTCAAGACAGCACAATACATTCCTGTGTAATCTTGATCTCGCACACTCCTCCTGGAAATAAAAGCATATATTATGTTCACAATTTCTATTCGCAAGTGATACAAATAAACAGTCAATAGTAGTCCATCATACCCATAAACCATAGCTGGGATGAGATCTCGCCCGGTTGTAATCTGGATAATTGGATCAAATGATTCCTGTAAAAAGTGTAATTGTACCTTAGTATTTAGGAAAATGACTGGTGATACTGATAATACGACAGATGGATGCATCCTTAGTTTTGTAAAAAAAAAAAGTCTACATGCTTAAGCTATGACATGTTTAAGTCCTGACTGAATTTGCCATTATTGTTGCCCCCTTAATAAGTTGGACCCCAAGTTGATTTCTTTTTCCCTGTTAACGAAGCAAAGGCGATTTTATTCTATCGACTTCTTGATAATGCTTAAACTGGCAGTTTGCAAGCCTGCAAGGTTATGCATGAAATGGGAAAAGGCAGTATAAGGACATGCACTATATGCTATCACAAACTGACAAACTCTTCAAGTAACTGCCACTGAAAGATTATTTCATAAGCTCTCTATCTAACGTGACGTGAACATAAAATGGCAGAAACTCACATGGAAAATCGCAACTGCTTTGGAGAGCACCAATTTGCTATCTATGGAACTCTTGTCCTTTAAAACTCTCCATCTAACATCAAGGTCACCATCCTCAGTTAAACCTCTTTCTTCACGCTTCTTCTTTATAAGATCCATATCCACAACAGTAACAGGTTCGGCTCCACGGCTCAGTAAATCTTCCAGTGTCTGGTTAATCCTCACACAGTCGGTGGAACAGTACCACGCTCCCTCAGGCAATGCCTGCGCAAGTCAATATTAATACAATGTATACTTTCTGCAACAAATTCCTTAAGATGTTTCAAGTTAAAGAAAATCACCGTTAAATCAGCCATGTCATGCTCCTTCAGGCAACCGACATGATATTCTCTCCCACACTAGTAAAAAGACAACATATGAATGCCTACTAGAAAACGAAATTGCAACTGCTGTCTTCAAAAGCACAACTCAGAAACAGTGAAAACAATAGAGATAGATTACGAAAGAGCACTACTATCAACATGTGCAACGGTAAATCATGGCCAACATGACAGACAGACATACTTGGTCACAGAGAAGAACAGTTCGGGTACTGAATTTCTTTCTGCTGAAATCATGGAGCCTGCAAAAATGAAAAAAAAAATCCTTATGGATTATACACACATGAGAGGGCCCTCACAGAATCAGATAGTAGAATGGAAGCATGTACAAATAACAAAGTTGTATCATGTATCCTAAACCAGATGTAATGGCAATCATTCATTCAATGAAAACATTTATGATGGAGGTACCAATCATAAATTACTTTCATATAAACCAGTAAACATTTAGCTGAACCGATAATAATTACCTCAAACACATAACTAAAACTACGAACAGATACCAACGCAAAACTATGATCACATTAGTGAAATTAATAGGTGATCTTGTAAGGAGCAACAAAATAGAACATTCTCACATTGAGCTCCTTAGCTCAACCAATCTACACCTACTAGCAAGCAATATTTTGGACGGAAATTGTAGTGTCCATATTTAATGAAATAGGTAAATGAAGAGCAAGCCAAAGGGCAAGCCAAAGTGGATATACAAGGATCATGGACGGATACCTACTTGCACAATGCACAACCACCAAATCCAGTCTCAGGTGTTGTAGCAATACGTATGGACCGTGTAAATATTTGCTCCAAGGGATCAACTCCTTCAATCCTTCCAGCAGCTATTGCATTGTTGTTATATGCCAAACAACTTTCCCTCTGTTGTCTATTCTCACAATATCGGCAACACCAAGTTCCCTTTGGCATAGAAGACAAGCCAACACATTCTGCAAGATGCACACAATATAACAGTATTAAGAACTCAACGATGTGGCATTGCTGAAAGACGATGCTTGTGTATTCGATGGTGCCTCTCCTTCAATCAATCTGATTTTGAGGGAGTTCAAAGATGAGCACAGCCTATGGTGCATGGCTGGTGCAAAGATGTAACACCCCGCATCCAAAGTCCACTTACCGCCCAGCCCTTACGTAGGGGCGGGCACGTGCATTCATGCATAGCACCACTCTTACACTTTCGGCCTCGCTTCACGTAAAAGGGTTAACCCGGTGGTGCTATGGTTGGAACGAGGGTTATATGCTGACCCTCACCCACACCCACCTAAACTTCCAACGTGGGACTAATCCCACCTCCACTTCACTTCATGGGCCACTTGGGCCCAATCCACAACTACTACAGGCTTCTAACGGGCTGAGGTGTTACAAAAGAAGTTGCTAGGTTTGGGTCTAGGAGAAGGCAATGTTTCTTAGATTTTGCTTTACTGGTCATGTTAATGTTTTGAGTTTTCTTTCCTGATGTAATGTTACCAAAAGCACCTCTCATATTTGGTCCCCGTATGAGGATATGCTGTTGTGGGGGACCTTTTTCTCTCTCTAATACAAAGAAGCACAGCTCTCCTGCATTTTCGAAAAAAAGGGGGTTCACCAAAAGGAGGTATATGAAACATACTTCCTGAAACACCAGGCGTTATGAACAAGAACGACAAAGATAGCAATAGGAACAGTTGAACATTAGGCATCAAAATGCAACAAGAATATGTATTTTTTAAAATATATATCTCAGAAGGTGAAAAGATGCTAAAAATGAAAAAAAATTGAGGCATTTGACACACTAATTTAAGCATCAGTGAAAAGATGCTATCAAAATCACTGTTAGGCATAAGTAGTTCAGTCAATCCATCAGAAAATTTATATATTGACAGCCATATATCACAAAAGAGTGAAAATTAGCTTAATTAACAAAATTAAGCACCAAGAGACTTGTGTGATTAAGCAGAACAGTGGAAACATCCCAGTTGGCTACGTATCAAGTTATTACCTCTGTGAAAAGCTCTTGGGCAGGTATTGCAAAGGAGAAGCTGCCCACCATCAGAACAGATGCTGCACAAGTCATCACTTTGTCTGCTTGACATCTTTTGACCTTTCGAAAGCGATATTGACAGCTCATGCAGTGAAACACCATTCGACATGTATATGTTGTGGTAACTACAGTATTGTTACTGGAAGGGGTCAGAGATTGAATAGTACTCTGGATGAAAACACAATAACAACTCACGGTTTGCGTCGAGCAGCTCGACCGGCATGAGATTCAAACTGTGAAGGACTAACCTGTTCATCCAATACAAATATTCCAGACTAAGATTGAGTTCCGAGTTGGAGTTTGTGGTAAATTCCACTAAATTGCAACACGTGTCTAATGAAAGAGACTACAATAATACAATTTACCACTGTATTGCAGCAATGACAAAAGATGCCAAGTTCCTTTATATATCCATCCAGTAACCTCTGGAAAGTTGTAAATGTCACTGTTAATTATAAAGGTAGAATGTGTATTGGCTGAAACAAGAACTTGAACAGCAATGAGCAAGAAATTACCTTCCCACCAACATAGTAGCCAACATCAGTTCCCTCTGGTAAGACACCACTCATAAAAACAACCTTATGCAACCCCTTATCCCTTCTCCCCATTAAACAGTAAAAGGAAGGTCAATGAAATTTGGAAAATCTGAGGAAGATAGATGCTTAATATGATCAATAAAACACCTACTTCCTCGTGAGTCTTCCTGAGCTCAGAGTCTTTGCTCCTGGGGATGCACTCTTACATCTATTAGCAGATGAAGTGGGACTTCGCCTTTTTTTGGGTGGCCTGAATAGGACAGCAAACAAGCAACAGTTGGGTAGTCTTAAGGGCCTGTTTGTGTGTTGTAGTTTTATCAAAACTAAAGCATTAAGAAACCATGGTTTTAGCAATAACATGGTTTTTAAAACTGCAAAAACTTGTTGCCTCCAAACACCAAGTATTCTTACAAAACTCCAAACAATACTATGTATTCAAACAGGGCCTAAATGTTTTATTTTGTCTAGAGAAAATGTGATCAGTAGTACTGAAGCAGTCGACCTGTTACTGTTCCTAGATCCCTTGGACACGAGGCATGAATCACATAACAAAGCAAACTTCCCCCTGCGAAGAGTGCTGAATGAACCTGAAAGATTAGACATCCATGAAAATTGGAGCATGGTTCAGAACCGAGCTTGGGGGAAGGGTGACAAGAGAAACAACCCACTTTTGCAGGTCTGGCATTTAAACACTCTCTTCTGAGGTGCTGGTCCTATTGCCTTGAGTATTGCAGACTCCAGCATGTCTGAAGTAGCATTTGCGCACACCCTCAATATATCATGCAGATTATTTCCATTTTCAAGGAAAATGTAATCGGAAGGGTGCTTTTTGGTACTCCCAGCATGCACCTCAAAATAGTAAGGCGATACAACCTTCAAGTCAGGGGGCGTTATTCAGTTTAGAGTGTAGAAGCTGGGATATCAGGAGGTGAGTATGTTATGCACAACTCACTTTTCGGCCTTTGCACGAAGAACAAGAGCACAGTATGCCGACATGGTTGATAACTCCCCGAAGTACTGCTCGCTGAAACAAGACACAAAACACATTAAAACGGCAGAAACTGAATGCAGTTTGCTTCTTCCGGTTACTAGTATGATCTGTGCAGTGACTAGGATGTGCACACCTTGCCTTTCCTCATGATGTACTTGACGGGCTGGCCCTCAAGCAGGCCAGTGGCGAGCAGCTCCTTGAGGTTAGCGGGGATCTTGTTTGCATGTAGGATGGAGGTGCCCTTGTTGATGCTGGTGGTGGAGGGTGAGGAGGGGGAGGAATTGGTGGCGGTGGTGGTACCTGAGAGGTCGTCATTGTTGTTGGCGTGATCAGCCTTGGTATCCTTGAGCAAGAGTGACCTGGTAAAGCGCCTCAAGACTTGAGGTGGATCCACCTCCTTGGCATTGTGAGGAGGAGGGGTCTTGGGGAGCATGGAGCGCGTGATCCGCCTGGGCGAGGACTCCATGGTCTCCATGGGTGCAGGGTCCACATCGGCGTGAATGGTGGTCGGGGCCGGCCGTTGGGGGCTGGGCGCGGCAGCAGCCATCAAGGCGAGCACGGGGCCTGATGAATCCTGCTCTTGCTGCTGCTGAAGCTCCTGCTCCTTCCCCTTCTCCTCCTCCGGCTCCTCCAGATTGGGGGGAGAAGTAGGAGGTGGAGATGGGCGTGGGCGCTTGGGCTTGGGGGGGCTGAGGAGGGTGCGAGATGAGCGGCGGGTGCGGCCGAGGGGCTCGAGAGCGGCCTGGGAGGCGATGGCGAAGGCGAATTCGCGCTTGAGGCCGGAGCGGACACCGGAGCGCAGCACGAAGGAGTCGCCGCCGGCCGCCTCCATCTTCCCTTGCCACGAACTAGTTCATTGGGCGATATGAAGGACTGTTTTTTTTTTTTTTTTTGATTGGAAATGAGGATTGTTGGGAAGCACTCGATCGTTTTGGGTGGAAGAAAGCAAAGCAAGCTCGAGGTCGCGGTAGAGAAGAGTTAGGGACGTTTATCGTTTTGCTCCTCCTTCCGAAACAGTTTTACGTTTAGGTCCCTACCAATCATTTCAAGTCAAACTCGCGCCCAATATTCCTTTCCTCTCGTCATATATATATGTATGTATGTATGTATGTATCCTGCTGACCTAATAATAACAAGAAATAAAACTCCCTATTGAATGATGGACAAATCAATACTAATCCGGCTACTAGTGCTTCTGGAAGATCACCATGCAGAAGAAGGCGACACACCGGAATATCACCCCGTTGGCCGCAAGAACGACGATGCACAGGATCTTGTCGTTGATGTCGTAGCCACTCTTGAGCAGCGAGCCGCACCGCGTTATCAGCCACACTCCGGAATACCTCTGAGCATTCGCGATCACAAATGCTTCCAGAGCCCACTTGGTGTAGCATAGATTGGCAAAGAATGTGTCCTTCTGATTGGTTGCTATTAGAGTCAGAACCACCGGAAGAAGAGCCGACCACTGTCACAGTAGTTATCAGATCGAGATCATTCAAGAAAATAACAAATTATTTTCTTCCCACAAGAATTTCATTACTTGCACAGAAAATAACAAATTACACAATCGAGAGATTATCCAAGAAAATATAATGGAAACACAAGGCAAGAAGAGATCCCCTCACCAGCTGCGCAGAACCCGGCTGGAAGAAGATGGCGAATGTGTAGCCGATTCCTGTGACGCAGTACACCAGCGCCACAAGAACCACGTAGTTCTCCCAGATTGATGACCTCGGGTTGTTGAAGAAGTAGAACATGGAAAGGTACACTATCGGCTTGATGATCGTGTTGAAATGATCTATCGTATCTTTGGACAGGAAGTAGGCCAGAGAGCTCATGCCAGATGCTCGCTCCCTCCAGTAGTGTATCTTCTCCAGCGAAAATGATCTCAGGGCTCCAATCTTGCACAGAAGAGCTGCAGCAGTATGTAGCGCTCCATCAGCTACTCTTCTCTTTTCCTTTCTTCCTACTACTTACTATATATAAGTCTAGCTCACGAAAATAAAACTTACACACAGCAATCACGGTGTACGTGTATCCAAGTGCTCCAAATGTCTCGTCGCTCACTTTAGCCAATGTGCCTAAACAGATACCAGCAAGACCCAGTATCAAATAGTCGACTCCTTGTATTCTAGCCTCACGAAGCCTCTGCTTGCCACACCTGAAGAAACAATAACGGTGTCAGTTATCTGGTATAATTGCTGGAAAAGGTGTAGAGGCAGGAACTTGGTTCCTTTATCCAAAAAAAAAAAAAAAACTGGTATAATTGCTGGAAAAGCTAGTAAAGTCGAATAATGCAATTCTACTTGCCTCCCCAGGTAGTATTTGTATTGTCTCAGGATCCCCGGAGTGCGTCGATTCGACAGGTTTTCAGAAGATTTATTATAATCGTACTCATCTTTCTTCTGCCCAACAATGTCCCTGACATTACCCCACACTTCACCAGCAATAGATTGCCCAGCAGAGTCCTCACCTGAGCCCCCTGCCCCCTGAAAGATGATTCGGCGTCGGAAGCACTCTGCAGCATATCTCGTGGAACTTCATACCCATTGTGCAGCATCCATCTGAGAGGGAGATCTTTAACATTAACAGGTGCGTTCGAGCTTGGCTTCACAATCCCTTCCAAGATGTCTATGTAGTAGTCTGGTGGGTTCACACGGTCTGGTACAACGATGCCCAATCCTGCAAAATACTCCTCCACTTTCTTTACAGGCCCGTGGTACACAGTCATACCACCTTTTGCCAGGAGTATCAAATCATCAAACATATTATACAATGTATAGCTGCAAGTAATTAAAACCAGTTGGATCAGTTTCTTGTCAAGTCTGTAAGGCTGTAAGCAAAGCATAGAGATCTCGATGCTCTGGAAAATAACCAAAGGTACCTGGGTTGATGAACGACCATAGATATGTTTACACCTTCAAGAGCTTCCCTGCGTAGGGCGCGAAGCAAAAGCAGGGATGAAGCGCTATCCAAACCTGATGTTGGCTCATCTAAAATAAGCACCGATGGTTCCATGACCATTTCTAGCCCAACATTTACTCGCTTGCGCTGGCCACCTGAGATACCGCGCTGTTCAACAGTTCCAACCAAAGAGTCACGAACAGCTTGCAGCCCCAACGACTCGATAACTCTTTCAACCACAAGCACCTTGTCAGCTTTTGACATGTCAGCGGAAAGCCTGATGACGTGGCATGCATGTGCAATAATAGATTCAGTATTTCAGTCTAAGTTGCTATGCATAAATTTGGTTTATGAGTAACGGCAGACCATGGAGATTTACATATTGCACATTATTTACATACCTGCATCTTGCATTGAACCAGAGATTCTCTTGAACAGTTAAATTCCCATGGACAATATCATCTTGCGGGACAAAGCCAATGATTCTCTTGTATGCGCGGATTGGCTCCATTTTCCCATTTATAAGTATCATACCTGTTGTCTCGCATCCGGTTGCCTTACCAGCAATGGCACTCAAGAATGTGGTCTTTCCCGCGCCTGATGGACCCATCACAGCAGCTACCCGACCAGGCATAAGCTTCCCCGTCACAGATCTCAGGAGTTTTTTCTTGCTCCCCTTCAAGGTTAGAGTGAGGTCTTTGAAAGCAATCTCAATTGCAGGTCTTTTCTCGATATCATCCTCGGTGGCCATCGATATCACTCCTGAGAAGGTAAGGTTTTGATTCTGCTGTTCCATTGCCTTTTCCTTTTCAATTTGCCCATATGCATACTTGAAAATTTGGCTCTGGGTATGCGCATGTCTCCCTTTAGTCTTCTTTTTCTCTCCTATTTCCACATTGAAGCCTTCGCCTTTTTCAGGGTTCTCTTCGAGTGAACGCATCATGTCAGTAAGATTGTTATCAGCCTTCTCTCCTGATTCCTTTGGCGGAACAGCATCTGATTCGGTTCCTTTGGACAGTTCGTGAGTCCTAAGGGTACTCTTCTTGCGTGAGAATGTGCGAGACAGTGATGACTGCAGACCCGCCGCGTGCTTCTTTGCAACATCTTTAGCTGCTTTCCACCTCTCACGAGCTATTGCTGTCTCTCTTGCATGTCTTGCAGCAGCTTCCCTGGACTTTGCTTGCTTCTTCTCCCGGTTTATCAGAAGTTGTCCAGAGAAGTTGTAGATGATCAAAAGCACTAAACATAAGGCACCCTGCAAAATCATAAAAGCGTAGATGTCAGCTCAACTTTATTTCTTAGGTTATTATGAGAAATCATGCATACTTTTGACTTCCACTTCAACTGTACTTTACCACTAGCAATGCACCAAATATGGTGATGTCCTGATTTGCAGAGTTTACTTTACAACTGCCCTTGTTGAAGCATTCTGCAAATGATGAGGGAAGCAAATGTGTGACAACACTGCTGGGTTGGGACATTGCAAGCATATATAAAAAGGGCAATATTTGTGGAATTTGCATCTCTATTTGATAATCTTCCCCTTAATTCCCTAGGCTTCTGGATTTTTCCAGTGTCAAAGGAGCTAACAACAAAGATATTGCGACAAAGGATAAAGAACACACAAATTATTAATATCTTCTATAGAAGATAAAATTAACTTACTGGTTTGTGAAGTTGAACCTTTCCTGCAATAGAACCTGCAAGTTATGTATGTTAGTGTTAGTATTTAGAAAGGATATACAGATAAAGTGGCTCAGATAAAACTAGTGCAGACTGATCAAGATTCTATCTAGGAGGTTGACCAAATATCAAAAGCATTAATTTGATAGATAGAATTACCCACTACTACAAGAGACTATCTTTATAGTGCTTGGACAGTAGTAACCAGCTGGACAAAAAACATCATCTGTACTAACGACGTCTGCCCATCTATCAGCACCACCACAAGTATGATTTGACTTCCCAGGAGGTGGCTGATAGTGGTACCTGCACATGGCGTGTGTCCATCAGTATATTTCTTCCTTTTGCAGAAAGATTGATAGTTAATAGTGATGACATCAGAATCCAAAAGCCAAAGCGCATACCATATATTCTCCTTCTGTTTTATAGTCATGAGACAACACAACAAAAAAAGAGGAGAGAGTAGCGGAGAGAGAATACAATTTGCAACTTACGGATCACAGACTCCAGTTGTTTTATTTAATTTAGATCCTGGGCAGTACGCTCCCAAAGGACATGCTGCATAAAGAGGATGTGGGGCTATCAAAATGCTGTCTAGAAGAAGACCCTGATAAAATACAAACAATATGGAAGGAACAAGGATGCTGCATGGTGGGTGCGGTTGCGAGGAGCTTACTTACGTATCATGCAAGTGAGGCCATGAGGGCAAAAGAACCCAGCACAGCAGCCTTGACAATCGAGGGTTCTAGAAGGAAAGGTGACAGCATCAGTTAAATTGACCTGCTCTTCTTTTCCAGCACTGCACGCCCATCCAGGCTCACAGCCATCGATCCATGATGTGAGATTGCAGTTCTTGTTCGGTCTAACATAGTTTTTCCTCCCATTGCCTTCAAGGAAGCTTTCAAAGAAGAACTTCATCTCTGCAGCCGTGCACACACGCTGTGGCAGGTCTCCTGTTAAATCGATTGTTTCGTGGTGGAAGATGGAAAAGTGATACATGTGAGAGACTACTGGACAGTACAAGATCAATGCTAAACAGCGACACGCTAGAGCAGAGGCAGGTGTAATGTAGCATGTAATGTCCATTTCAAAGTCGATTCACCTAATATAGAGAGTTCACAGAATTCCAAATGGCATAAAGGGGAATTGTTGTTCATTTCTTTCAAATGCTCATCTCAACCTACTACTAGTTTTTGTTCTGAAACGCAACCAAAAGAGGGGAAAGCAACAATGTACCACCGGTGTCTCGCATGCATTCGGTGAGGAAGGTGGGATCGGAGGAGAAATTAAAGGCGGTGTTCCACTCGTCATCCCTGAAAAGAAATCCCATAAGAAAAAAATACAGTAATAAAATTTGCATTTTGCAGCAGGTGGGATAGTGAACGGAAGTACATGTTCTTGATGCAGTAGTGGAACTCCCTTCCCATCTGCTGCGCGAAGGAGGTGGTGATAGACTTGAGGCGATCGTTCATGGCCCCCACCACCAACGAGCTCCCGGCGGCCAGGGCCGCCACGTCGCCTCTGGTCTGCGCCGCGCAGGCCGTAGCGGCGGAGAGGATGAGGAGGAGCAGGAGCGGCGCCATGGAGACGGGGCAAGGGGAGCGGAGGAGGCGGAAGGGATGGGAGGGAGACAGGGAGAAGACTCATGTCGAACCTCTTTCCGCGCGAGCGTCCCCGCATCGTCGTCTTCCTCGCTCTCTTTCTCTCTCTTTGGTGTTGATGGCGCGGAGACTCGCGCGCCGAAGGTTGCGGACGACGGGTAGGGAGGGAGGAGCAAGCGGTTGCCACCGAGCTACAATTCATTCACTACTGTGGAAATAGAAATTGTGGAGATGATCAGAGCCTTAAAAAAAGAAAACCAGGGTCTTGATTGATAATGGCTTTGGAATTCTTTTTCTTTTTTGAAACCAATAGCATTAGAATTTTTCTTAAAAAAATGGCTTTAGATCGATTTGGAATCCACAAATTGATATTGCTTCGTGCAAAATATTCAATTAAGGATCCAAAGAAGACTGCTTGAGCCTACTGTCTTTTCCTTCTTGTTCATTCATGTACGAGTCACGGTAACAGCATATGTTCATCATATCCGATCAGTTTGTTAACTAGGTTTGGTTTCATGATGCCTTGTTGAGCTCATCCAGGTATATCTTTTTGGGTCGATTAAATATAATGCAACCCATTATTATTATCCTAAAACTCTAAACCCTAAACTCTATAAGAGATTTTTTTAAAAAATTATAGTCGGATCACTTGGACAATATTAGTGTCATTCTAGCGCCATAGAATCAGGAGTTCACTGTGGTGTGTGTCGCACAAATCACGTCTTCGCAGTGTCTTACTGACAAACACCCCTTCAAACAAACCAACGGTCAAGAATCATTCTTATCTGCGAAAATGTCGAGGAATTATCTCGGCACTAATACTACCTAGTCCCTTCACGAACGTGGAACATACAAAACATACAAAAACACGCGAGATTTTAGACATGTTCAAGCCTCTCAATTGAGAGTAATACCATACGTCTTGTATGTTGTGCATTGTCTTTAGCAGATTGCTAATTACATATGTCCATATTGTTTTAGAGGGGTCCCTCCTCCGTCTTATAAGATCCGAGGGACGATATGGTTACATGCGAGTTCTAACCGATTTCATGAATTACATACTCGAAGCTATATCTCTAAGATTCCTTATTGATTGAGTCTTAATTGACCAATCTTGCTCCTTTACTTGAAGATCAAGTCACATCTCGTCGATCTTGACTCCGCCTTTATTTCTATATCGATGTATGGAACCTTCTATGATTCTATATCGGTCGGACACCACTACTGTGAGCCCTCTCGATTGGTCTTATCTTCTTCATTAAGCCACCATATCTTTGATTAATCATTCCTTGTATCATATCATACCCATAAGGTAAGTATACGACAATGAGTCCTCGAATAATTCTTTATTTTACCTTGAATAAGACCAACCGAGTCCTTTGTATGTTGGTCCGATTCCAATACGAAATTAAAAAGAACTCCATCTTCAAAAAAAAACTTCTTCTTGCAATTCATCTTTTAAAAGCCAAAAAATTGATCTTTCATTCACCATACCACCTACTTAGGTGATCGAGAAAAATCCAAGCATTTTTCCTCCAAATATTTTTCCTCTAGTGCACCGGTCGAGTGCACCAATTGGGTTTAGCCCCGACTCTTGTATCATTTGAACTCCTTTCAAATAATGCAAGAATCCACTAGTATTCTTCATTATTTTCATGGTTTTACTGCATCCCGCGATTCTACGAGACCGCTCTTGTATAACCCCCGACTCTTGTATCATTTGAGCATCGAAAATAATGGAAGAGTCTTTTTCAAGAGACTATGCTTTATTATTTTCCTTAAAAGCTCATACCTTTTAACAATTTTCACTAGAGACCGATCATACGATCAAAACTTCTTATCCCTCGAAGATTCACACCAAGCTATAATAACGAGACCTCCTGAATATGATTAACACCCAGGGCCTAAGGCATTCACATTCACATTACTCGGTTAGGCAAGACCTAATTATCTTCTATCTAACCATATCGTACCCCCAAACAATCTAGTTTGATACTTGATACATTATCGCGACTAGATATTCCATATCACATACCGCTTCAACATTCGCAAAAGAGCCCTTACAATTATGCAAATCATTCGGGCTTTCGCTTTGTAGCGGTTTAGGTCACGAGACGGGGCGGAGCTAGGTGTATTTCATGGTGTCATAGGACACCAATGGATCTTGGTAACCTCCATAGGAATTATGCATTTCTTGATACGGCCCAATACCATCCGGCCCCAGAGCCCGGCTCGGGAACCTTTATAAGGAGACTAGGAGTTGACCTAGGTCAAACTCACTCCCAATCCATCCTCGGCGTGCCCACATTTCACAAGCTGTTTCGTGTTTCACACTTCGCGATCTGAATCTCCCATTTGCTTCCAATCTTCCCTCGATCCATCCCGAACAATGGGAAAGCCAACCAAGAAGACCACTACAAAGCCTGCGTCCTCCTCCGCACTCGTCCCGCTCGATCAACTCCCCCATGCGGTGCAAGAATTCAAGACCAGGCACCTCCACTGAAACCAATTTGCAGGAAATGGTAAGCGACGGATCTCTTCCCCCAAAGCCAATGATCAACCGGTATGCTCCTGGAGGCTGGAGACGTCCCATGGGGATTCGAAGATACCCGACGGGTAGTCTTCCGCTCCTTTTTCATATGTGGCTTAATCTTCCTTGCTGCGGTCTTTCTTCCGTGGCCTTCTTCATTTTTATGGATTGTAATTGGTGAATTTAAATCCCAATTCCATCCTTCACATCGTCTTTTTATCCATCTCTCGTGAAGCCTTCACGGGGGTTCGCCCTCATTTCAAGTTATTCCGCTATATCTTCCAAATTTGTCCCCTTCAAGAGTCCAACAATCGCCAAGCCATCGGAGGTGTTGGCATTCGGAGCCGGCACAACGAAGAATACTTTTTAATACCGCTCAACAAGAGTATAGGAGGCTGGAAAAATGAGAGGTTCGTTTGCGACAATCCAAATCCAGCCCTCCCTTCGTATAGAGCCAAAGTAGCCCTAGAGCTTTCCCGCTGGAATCCCGTTAATCTTTGAGATGAGCTGATTCAAGATGAAGAAGTTTCCACTCTCCTGGACAAGATCAAAGAGTCTGAAGGAAGATAAAAGCGAAAGTGCATCTCGGGCCCCTAGTGGGTTTTGATGAGTTGATTGACAAAACGGTTAAAGGACTAATATGTTTATTGAGATGATAAGCAGGAATTTAATTGGTGATATTATTATGAATCATCATTCACATGCACACTTATGGATATTATTTTTATAAGAAATCATAGATTCCATAAGACGAAGATTTATGTGTATGACAAACAAGTGAGCATAAATGAGAAAGAGACATGGATATACAATCTTATGTTTATATGTCTCCACTATGATAATTGTGAAGAGAAGAAGGACATCCTTTATCAAGAAAATATCAATCAAAATCAAATCAACCAAAGGAAGAAAAAGGGAGTATGGCTTAATTGTGAGATACAAAATTATATGGGGATTTGGGTGGTAGGAAGATGAAGGAATAACATGACTTGGCTGCGACGGACCATACATTAGAGAAGGCTTGGCGCCGAAGGACCGTAGTGATGGAGAACGAGCAAGTGGAGTTGATTTTGACGAATCTTTCAATCCATGAACAATCACGTATAATTGAGTATCAAATTACTTATGAAAGATGAGCTATGAATGGAAAGTGCAAAGTTGATCAAAAGGATTATATATTCATAGTCATAAGCTCAAGGTGGATATGCTCGGCTTTCTATTCATGTTGTCAACCCCAAATTGAAGCAAAATTGATAAAGTGGCAAGTGACAAGTCTACAAGCTCAAGAAGTGAAAAATGTGTATTTGCTTTTTTTTATTTTGAGTATAGATTTGTCGTACTATCAAGGGGAGGCAACATTATGCTTCTACATGTCCAAAGTGCTCAACATCCTAAGTAAGAAGCCATGAGAGAAAAACCACGAAACCCAACCTCGTTATTGTGCTTGACCGACAAAATAGGTCCGGCCGGTTTTGTAAATAGGTTAGACCGGCTTTGTAAACTTAGGGTTTTACCTCTGCATTGAGTGAGATAGTGTTCTAGAGCTTGTATAGAACGTACACACAAAAGTTGGTAAGATGAGATCAAATAGAAAAGAGTGGAGTGTCTTGTGGAGCGAAACAGGTCGGACCGGTTTGGCAAACCGGTCGGACCAGTTTGGGTTGACACAACGGCTAGTTTTCCACAAACATTTTAAATAGTCTCCCTCTCCCTTTTTCATGGGCTGCTGGTTCCAAATCATTTCAGAACATCCCAACGGCCATATTGAGCTCTCCCTAACACCTCTTTGTGAGACTTGAGTGATTTGGTGAAAATCATTGAGTTGGCTTGAGAGCTTTGAGCATTTGTGAGCAATCCAAGCCTTGAGCACTTTGTGGCTGCGTTGAGCAATCTTGTGGCATTTGTTACTCTTGGAGGTGAAGCCCCTAGACGGCTAGGCGTTACCCACGAGCTCCCAAGTTGTGGTGAGCCAAGGGTCGGTTTGTGAAGGTTGTGATCTTGCCTCCGGAAGGGAAAAGATCAAGCTAGTGGATCGGAAAAAGATCAAGCTAGTGGATTGGGGAAAGTGGTTGAAAGAGATCCAGCATGGAGTTGGTGTTTGAGCAACTCAAGCTTCCTCAATGGAGACGTAGGATTCACAAGATGAATCCGAACTTCGGCAGACAACTCTTGTGTCATCTTGTTCGGTTTGCATCTCTTGTTTAATTTCTATCTCATATTGTGCTTCTACTTCGATCTACTCGGTTGTGCTTGTTTGTGATGTGCGGGGACTAAGTATGACTGCAAAAAACATCCGTTGAGGCACTACTTTGAGTATTAGTTTGAGATATATACAAGAGCAAGGTTTCCTACATTCCACGACAAAACAGGCACGACCAGCGTTGGTAACCGGTCGACCGGTTTTGGTGGTGATCTCGATTTTATGTTTTAATTTGCAGGATTCGTCTATTCACCCTCCCCCCTCTAGGCGACATCAAGGTCCTTTCAAAAACGTCATTGCTTTGTGGCTATCATATGGAGCTTTATCGTGCGCGTAATCTAGCCCATCAAGCACCGATCCGAGCTCGGGTGGATGTTCCAAGAGAACAACAATAACATTGGTCAACCAGATTCAAGGCGTGCCTTAATCCGAGTGTCCCCAAAAGCATGTCTTCCGAAATCGTCTCCACAATTTGCTTGACCCCCACAATATTGTGGAGCCGGCGACGTGAAGACTCGCTAGCCATTAATCTATGCCTCGAGGACACCCATATCAAGGGCCCTTGCTGCACGATTACAATTCCTTTCGCCTCGGGATCCACGACTATGCGATGGTGAATTTTCTCGTTTGTTTCGTCCGGTGCATCGGCAGCACTGGACTCCGGTAGCAAGGACTCCGATGGCCGGTGCTCCACCCACGGGGACTCCGGCCTCTAAGGCTCCGGCTTGACTGGTTCCTACCGCATTAGTATTTGTATGCGGATTATTGATCGGTACTACGAGGCGGAGGGCGCCGATCCACTCTTGCATCCTCCGTATCGCCACCGGCTTGCTCGCATAGTCGTTCTTCCTCGGACAACCGATTCATCCTAGCTTGCTCCGTGGTAGCCTCCTCGGGCGTAAGCTCCGTAAGGATTGAACCGTTCATAAAGACTTGGAAGAAGATTTGAGGACCCTCCTTGAAATCGTTTTCAAGCTCGGAAGAGCCGCTTAACGCTACGGATCGAGTAGTTGTCATGATCGTAGCTCTGACCGCCGGACCGAAGGGAAACTCGACCGATCCGATGGACCGGCCACAAGATTGGCAACGTTAGACTCATCCGAATCCGAAATAGAAACCGAGATCGCATCCGGTGATCGCACTTCAACAAGCAGCAACCGGAAGATTTCCAGCGGAATCGGCCTCAAAGTCCAAAGACTCGAAGCGGATCACAAAACCGGGCTCGAAGTTGATGTTGAACAAAGAAGCCATTGAATTCTCTAAAAACTCGCCAGGACTCCTTCTCGGTACGTCAAATGTCGAGTCTTTATCTCAAGCAACTACCTAGTCCCGTACAAACCAGGGAACTTGATGGTGCAACACAAGAACACACGAGGAATTTAGACAGGTTCGGGGCCCTCGGTTGGGAGTAATACCCCACGTCATGTATGAGTTGTATTGCCTTAGATGATTGCTAGTGCGTAAGATCGTTTTCGAGGGGTTCCTGCCCCACCTTATATATCCGGGAGACAGAGTTACATGCATAATTCTAATCGGTTAAATGTTAACATACTTAGAAAGTCTATCTTTAAGCTTGCTTATCTATTTAGAGTCTTTTACGAATAATCTTGTACTTGTCTTGAGGATTACGCCAAGCCTAAATCGGTATAATCGTCCACCTCTGTTTCAATACCGGTATATGGAACCTTCTGTTATCTTGTATCGGTCGGACACCACCCTGTGGACCCTCCCGACCGGTCGTATGCCTTCAATATGCCACCACATTCTTGACGAATCATTATTTCGATCAATGTATACCCATAAGGTAAGTATACGACACTAAACCTCTCCAAGCCGCCACCAAGCCTAAGCTTGAAATCCAATAATCAATCTCCACGCAGCATACAAGCGATCCGAGTCTCAACCACAAGCTTGGGAGCTCCTAACCGTCTAGGGGATGAATCCCCGAGAGTTACAAACACACCAACCGTCGACGATGAGGTTGAACAAGTGCTCTTGAAATTGAGATGAATCTCAATCAATCCTCCTCAATCTTCTCACAAATCCGCCTAGGATTGGAGCGGGGAATCAAATGGGGAGAGGAGGAGTGCTCGGGTGAGTTTGGGGGTGTTGTTGAGAGTGTTGGAGTTGCCAACCGGCCAAAGGAGGAGGAAGCCTCCTATTATAGTCGGGGAATCAAAAAGAGTCCTTCGGCTCGACCCGAGTCGTATTTTGTCCGACTTGGTCGGATATTGTCCGACCCATTGATGATTTTTGCTCTATAGTCCGATCGATAAATCCGACAAAGTCGGATATTGTCCGGTTAAATAGACGAGTTGGATATTATATCACGGAGTTGGACATTGTCCGACCACTAGGTTTTCCGGAGTGGTGCGGGGTTCTAGAGTCCGACCGGTCCATCCGAGGGGTCGGATATTCCACGCAGTGGGACATTATCCGATTGGGTCGGACTTTGTCCGACTCCACGAGCCTCTGCACATCGTGCACGCCTCCGGAGTTCGATTCTAATATCCGATCGAGTATATATTTATACATATAAACATATATATAAGATATATATAAATAAATAAATAAACACATAATATTTATATAATATATATGTATATAAATAATTAAAAGTCATATAACATGTATATACATGTATATATGTACATACACATACGTATGTAGGTAATTTTTTCAAACTTGTGAAAGCCAAAGCCAAAAAAAGCACCCCGCACATGCTTTCGGAAATGAACTAGCAAAAAGTCGTTTTTGGCTTTGGCTTTTGTTGGCAGACCAACCCTTTGGTTGGGTTACTGGCTTTTTAAAAAGCCAAAGCCGAAAAAACCCAACCAAACACACCCTTACTTGGCTTTGTCTTTGGAGTCCGATCGAAATGTACGATAGACTTGGACATTGTCCGATTCTTGGGAAGTGGAAAATTTTGATTTTCGACTTTAAGAGGGAATTTTGAGCACTTGATTTCTCACGCTTCATTCTTGTGTGTTCCTCTTGATAGCACGGTGTTTCCTATACTCAAGACATAAAATAAAAACTTGAAATCTTGATCTTGAGCATAGATGGTCCTTTTTCCAAATTTTGCAACTTTGATAGCGCGTGCTCACTTCATTTTTGTGCTTCTTTGCTCTCAAATGAATTTTAAATATAAACTACGTACAAGCTCATTTGAAACATTAGTCCTTTTTAATTGTATTGACGTCAATCACTCAAAACCATAATTAGGAGCCTAGATGCACTTTTAGGCATGCAATTTTGTTTCCGCCAAAGTGGTTGGAAATGTCACGCGCATTGTTTTACAACGCTCTATAAATAACCGACATTAGACCATCATGCAAAGACTATCACCGCAAATAGATTTGTGCCCGATAGGCGTTCGGTAAGCTGGAGCTCTCATCCATTTTCAAAGTTTTCTCGCCTTTTGCCCGTTCGTTATGCTTGTTTCTTGCTCTAGCCTTCCTACTCCTTGGAACTATGGTGCTCTCGAGAGGGCTCGCGTGAGGCTAATAACCGGGGAGACCGCCCAATATTTGATGTACGATTCTCCGCAAGAAGGCTACGAGTTCTACAACATGTTTTCATGGGAGAAAGGTTTCAACATACGCTTCGTGTGAAGTAGAACCGGTCGTTCCGGTCACCTGGACAAGGCAGGACACTCGTATGTTATTGCAAGGTGAGTTCTTGGGAGAACGGTGCCACATTGTTGTCATTATTTCGTTTCTTTGCTAATTTACGTTTCAATCTATGTAGAGGCACGATGCGTGCACCGATGCCCGTAGTGCAAAGAGTTTTAGGGTTTAGGGTTTAGGGTTAGGGTGCATGGCCATGATTCGTCTGCTGTGCAAGGATGACAATTCTTGGTGTATTAGTCGACACATACATGAGCACAATCTATGTCTATTAGTTGCAGGGATCGTAGGCAGTGGAACTCGCACAATATGATAGAGCCGACATGCGACCCGGTTCGCAATCTAAGGATGAACAAGGTTCAAATCTCTAGGGTTTGTTCCATTAATTGTTAGCTGCCTATGCTCATGTTGAAATTCCAATACATATCTCTAGAGGCTCATGTCGAAATTCCAATACATATAGTTGAGCTGAGGCTAGATCCTTTCCATTGGTTCTCGAACTCGAAAATCATGTTGTTATGCAATTCAGTAGTTTGCATAAAGGTGAATAGTTCATTCAATTCCATTTCCGTTGCTTGTATGAAACTAAAGGTGAATAGTTCATTCAATTCCATTTCCGTTGCTTGTCCAAAGAGGGGCATGAGAATGCCACAAGAAATTTGGCTCGTGTGACAAATTTGTCATTGAAAATTATAGCGTTCCCTTGTTTGCCATCAAAATTTTTCAATTCCCTTATCTCGCCACTCTAGTCACTTTAGCTGACCAAATTTTTTGCTCTCATGACTACAACATTCATGCTACAGTAGTGAAATAGGTCTAATCTTAATACATACTTTATGTAAAAAAAGTTCAATTTTTTTGGGTGCATATTAGAGCCGGATATCATTTTTCCTCAAAATTACCTTTATTTTTAATCCAAAATTTTTGAATTCTTTTTGCGTTAAGTACACATTAAGACCGACCTATTTCACTATTATACTATTAATATTATATCGATGTGAGCAAAATTTTATAGCATCTAAAGTTGTTGGAATGGCGGATAAGGGATTCAAATTTGAATCAAATGGCAAATAAGGGAATTAGAAAATTTCAATGGCAAATAAGGCAACAATATAATTTTCATTGGTAAATAAGGAATTCGCCCTAAATCAATCCGGAATCCTATCAACATTTTTGTTACTTGCATGAGGAGTGAGGACCGAAGAGGGGGGACACTTCGGGTGAGATCTCACGGGAAACGCAAGGGCTATACTTGGTTTAGGCCTCCGAGGAATAAAACTCTACATCCGGTTCGGATCTGTATTACGACGAGTTACTCTCGACAGGAGTTGCGAGATTATAGGATGCCCTTCCTCGTGGGAGGAGGCAATAATCTATAGTCGGGGAACCATCTTGTAGATTTGACAAGGAACCCGACCCTATCTCTAATTTCCTTTCCTTTGCTCCAAATTACGTTCGAATCAGAACGCTAGTGGGCTTAATGTGGTATAAGGTCACTCTTCGGATACGGGTCATGACTTCGGGCTTGGCCCATGATCAGGCAAAAAAAATAGGGGTCAACAATATCATGCACTATATAGTAGCATTTCTAATTTATCAGAAAACAGCTAGAAAAGGATTTTTTTTTCAAAAAAGAATAACATAATATATAAGGAGGATGTTCAGGTGGGCTAGTACCAATGTCCACATGTTATGACCCAACCCTCAACAGTTATGAAAATTTTAGTGAACTTGAATGATTTGATTGATGAAATACATTTCTCTTTATCTAAAAAACATATAAGCTGGGTGGATGTCCAAAAAAGCATACTAGTACTAGTATTGATCATCAGCTTGAATTGTTTTGGATAATGATCAGCTTGAAATTTGGTCTCTACTCTAGGGGATCCATGTTCTAACTACATACAGAAGAGTCCTCTTAAAAAAAAACTACATGCAGAAGAGGAGAGAGTATCCAAGAAATAATGATGATATCAGCTCCAAGCCTCCAAGGATAAGAGCTATGGAGAGGTGGAGGTGAGAGTTTTAATTCTGCCAGATCCTCGGCAGGTTGTGCAGGAGCGGGTGGAGGAGCACTTGTTGCAGTAGGTCCACTTGGTGGGAAGCCTGCGCGTGAATCAGCAGTGATCATATATACAATGGAATTGAAGCATGAGCTTGGGAAGACATACCCAGCGGTGTATCTGGTGGCCATGTTCTTGGCGGCCTTGCGTGCCTTGGTGGCCGTGTCCTCCGAGAGCTGTTTGAAGACGAAGCCCTCTCCTTTACAGCGCCCGCACAGCCCCGTGCCACCGCAGTCCCAGCACTCTTCACCGTTCTCCTCTGCTGGAGCTTCTTCCCCTCCTTGCTGCTGCTCTTGTGATGAGGAAGATCGTCGGAGCAGGAGGGTGGCGCTGACTCCGACTATCCCGGCGACGAGCACTGACGCCGCAGCAGCCTGGGGCTCGGGCAGAGCAAGAAGACGATGATGCCGTTTACTGATATTTGCGCAGTAGTATTTTTTGTAACTAGCACTACTGGCGCAAAAAGAAGGCGGGTGCGCCGATGAGCAAGCAGCCGGCGAGGAGGCTAATGGCATCATCGACCCAATCAATGGATGAGCTCAATTCTCTCTGCTCCGGACTGGAAGCCAGGATAAGGAGTCTGCCTGTTGGATTTTTTCTTTTTTTTTACATGTATAACCAGCGGCCATTTATATTCATAGATAGATGGGCCCCAAATGGCTTCAGTCCGGCCCACACCATATTGAGAGAGATAGAGAGAGGATCAACGGCCACGATCGAGCAGGTCCAGACCATCCATTCCTAACCCCCATCCAATCCTCCTCCATGGCTTTGGTGGCTGCTCCCGCCGCCGCCGCCGCCTGGCTCCTTCCTGCCGCCGCTCGCCGGCTCTGCTCTTCGCTCTCCGTCCCCTCCAGAAAGCCGAGCCTCCTCGTCGCGCGCTCCAACCTCCCCAGAGGTATTTCTCAATGATTTCTGTTCTCATCCACCATACCTGCCCAGTGCCCCGCCGCAGGATTAAGAGCCGTGCTTTTAATTCATGCGTTTCGTTTCAATGTTATTAGGCCTAGCTACTTTTGCTTCCAATGCAAAACTCCCCTTTGCCTCTACTGAGTGTTTGTTTCTATTTTATTATATACGCCCCTCAAAATGTGACTCTGTTATTCTTTCAAACGACAAACAGTTGTTCAAACAGCATTGAGGGTTGGTAAGGATGCCGTGGAGGCTGGAACTCGTCTTGTCCCGGTATGTGCTCCTTAATCATTCATTCATAGCTGTCAACCACAACGAAGCAACTCATTGAAATTTTGGCGTCAGGGTTCAGTTCCACGACCAATTGCTAGGATAGGGGTAACCTTTGCTGCTGTATCAGTTGCCCTTTTCCTTCTCAAATCGATCGTCTCCACTGCATTTTTCGTGTTGGTAAGCAATCAGAAACAGCATTTGTTGTTGTGGTATACTCTGCCCACTGCTCAAGAATGATGTGACATGACAGGCAATGATGGGGCTTATATATCTAGGCTTCCTTGCTTTGAACCCAAAGGAGATAACTGGTTCTAGTACTGACGAGCCACCATCCCAAGACCCTGTCGAAGAGGCCCGTCGTATAATGGAGAAATACAAGTGAAAAAGGAGGTATGTTGGTGGTGGTATACGGTTACATAGAGAGTTGAGTTATGGTCAGCCAGCCATTTGTAGTGGCAGATTCTTCCATTTTAGCCAGAGTTGAATTAAAAAAAAAAAAGCTGTTTAGTAAATTGTGTAATTTGATACTTGTAAATATAGAAGCCATGCTACGACAATAGGCTGATTTCACTAAATTTTGTGATGACATTGGGGCTCAGGTGTGCTATATGCTTTTCAGCCGTAGTTTTGAGCTTTGTGAAGGAAAGTCTGTCTCTTTAGGCCTCCGAGGTGTGCATCATAATTCATGAGATTCTATTAGTTTTGTACCTGATGCTAATAACATTGAAAAAGACATGCATTGGAACAGACAGATGGTTGCTACACTGGGTAGTAGAGGGCAATCTCGGCCTCGGCGTCCTTGATGAGCGCATCCAAGTCGAGGTGGTGGTAGTCAGCCTCCAGCTTGGCCAGGAACTCGTCTTCTACTTCCAGCTCCTCTGCCAAGGCCACAGTATGCTTGCCTTTGTCCCCCTCGTCTTCATCGGTGGTAAGCAGGTTGTCGGATGGCGGGTGGCGCCTGGAGATGGTGCCCTTCTCGATAGTGATGAAGCCGGAGGAGGATTGGTCGTCGTCGCCATAATCTTCCATGGGCCTAGTCATAGTCTTCCGCAGGCAGTCCGGGATTGGCAGTGGCAGTGGCAGGCAGTAAGAGTGAGTGGCCCGACGGACGAGTCTGTGGTGGAGAGTAAGAGAGAGGACTGCGGTACCGGCACCACCGAGGACGAAGCTGAGGACGGTGGGGGATGGATGGTGTAGCTGCGCCGCGAGGTCGATGACGCAGTTAGCACTAGCAGTGGCTTCTTCGTGGTTGTGAAGATGGAAGGAGACTGTAATGAGAGCGGCGGAGTTGACGGGTGCGCCGTGGAGGAGGAGCACCTGGTCGTGGAAGGAGGCCACGCCGCCGGCCTCACACCTTGCTGCCACAGCCGTCTCTTGTTCTTGGTGGAGCAGGCGCACAAGGATCTGGTGGCCCTCCGCAGTGGCGGGCAGGCCGGAGACGTGCCGCGCCTGCAGGCACACTAGCATCATCATCGTCTTCATGAAATATTTGGATCGAGGCACAGCCCTTGGCCACGAATTTAGATTAGATATATACAATCCAAGTAGAGAGTGCGTGGCGCGTGCAGTGCATCCGCCCGCCGGCCATGGATTTGGGCGGCGCTCTCCTATGCTGTTTTTCCTCCTCTTCTGCTTCTGAAGTACATATTCTTTGTGGCTGCACCATCGAAGCTCCATGGATCCCGAGGAGGAACGACTAACACGTGTTTGTCTCGTTGTGGAATGATCTCTCCTCTTTCTCTCTCTCATTTTTTTATGGGAATTGTGTTTTCGTTTTTTAGAGAATTTTCTTTGTTTTTTAAATTTTTTAAACTAACGAGGTCTTGCACAAGATGTCGTAGCCTCACGCGAGCAATAGTCTCAAAGAACAGTCTTAAGAAGCACAGCCTCTAGCTTGTAGCTTCCCTCAAAAGAACCATGCTCGTAGCAGGTGGAGAATTCATTGGATACAAGATGGGGACGCGAAAATACTAAATCTGTTTCAACTTCATGCATGGAGACTACCCTGTGAGGGTTAGGTACTCAGGTGTACACTAGTCATGAGGACAAGGCTAGAATCATTGATGATTTCTATACAAATCTGCTGGGATTAAACATGGAAAGACAACACTTGATATGCTTTGGGGGTTAACACCCATGTCTATCTGCTGCTCTTGATATGCCTTTCTCGGAAGAGTATTTAACACGATTGAGCACTTGCCGTCAGACAAGGCCCCAAATTGTTGCCCAAAGAGGAGAGCTGATGAGGCCAAGGGTTTTAGACTTACTAGTAGTGTGGCCGTGCGTTGCTACGGACCAACTTATAACAAAAATATAACAAAAATAATTATAATATTTGAGTATCGATTCATTTTTGCACTCTACTATATTCATTAAAAATGTTATTTCACTAGTTCATGGAAAATTGAAAAGTGTACGATAGTACAAACTGATTGGAAAGTATATTTCATTAGTTCATGAAAACTAGCCATCAATGATCAACAATAGTATAAACTGATTGGAAAGTGTACAAAATGTTTCACTCTAACAACTTTACCCTTTCTAATTAAATGAGTAATGATTCTCATATTTATCACATAACTAAACCTGCTCTTCTCTGTCTCCGGGTCAGACAACAAGAGATCACACCTAAGACCTTCATGAGGAACCTACACAAATTTTAGAATTGTTACTCGCGCGTGCTCCATGAACAATTGAGCAAAGCTGGAATTTTGAAAATTCATTCACGGAAGAGACGTGGATAGTGGCAGTCACAGGATAAAGATTTAGCCTTTCTGGTATGTGCAGGATTTAATTTTTTTCGGTGGCAATGAAGGGATTACAGTTTATGGGGATGACACATAATGTATTTTCTTTTTCTTTAATATAATCCTAAGTGTTGGAGAAAAAACAAACTTTTGTCATACTTTGGTGTGTTTAGATTCCATTGATCATGGGCAGACGGCCTGTCTTGAGATGTGGGCTCAGATGGGCCTGGGTTCTTCTCTGTCAAAGGAAGCCGCGCCAGCTCAGCGGAAGTCAACGCAAAGGATGTAAGCGAGAGAGAGCAACGCAACCCAGGAAAAAAAAATCCAAATCGGAAGAAGAACCCCCAAATCCATCGATGGCTCGCCGGAGTACCAGCGCCGGCGGTTGGGTCACCTGCTGCCTGGCCTTCCTGCTCAAGCTGCTCTCCTTCCTCCAGGCCTTCGCCGCCTTCTCCGCCCTCCTGTACGCCGCATGGATCCTCTCCCGCTGGACGCGCCACCACCAACTCCACCTCCACGACCTCCTCCCGGACCTCTGGTTCCCCTCAGCCGTCATGGCGGCCGGTCTCTTCTACAGCCTGCTCCTTCTTTCGGGGTACCTTGCGGCAGAGATCAACACCGGATGCTGCCTCTGCTTTGTACAACCTCTTCCACTCTCTCTTTCTTTTTGTGTTGGTACCCAGGATATATAAAAAATCTAATCTAATTCCTATACTAGTACACCATCCCGGCCATGGCGATGCTGCTGCTCGAAGCTACTCTTGCCGCCCATCTCATGCTCAACCAGCACTGGGTCCAGGTACCTTCCATCTCTGTGTCTGTTAACACTTTTCTTCATCTACTCCGGAAATGAAATATGTTTTGTGTGTAGGATCTGCCATTTGACCGCACCGGGGAGCTCGACAATTTACTTTCTTACATCCACAACAATCTCGACCTGTGCAAATGGGCCGCTGTTTCCGTTTTTGCTACACAGGTAGCTCCCCTGCCCTTTCTCTTCGTTTAACATGATGACACTTTGACTACATTATCGAGATTCTTCCACATTTCCAGGCACTCTCACTTTTCTTGGCAATGATTTTACGAGCCATGCTGTCAGCCCGGAGCACAGGCTATGACAGTGATGAAGACTTTGTGATCATAAGGAAGCCTCTCCTGGTCGCCCAAGTTCCTCCACCCTATCTTCCTACCACAGTCAATGCTAGAGGTTTCCGTCCAGAACTCTGGAGCTCGAGAATGAGACAGAAGGTAACAACAGTTGTTGTATAACCTAAACATGAAGCAACTGTTTTGCAATTGTACTTAATGCACCCCTTTCATCAATCAGTACCCTTTCTACCGAGGATCTGGGACTTGAGGATTTCTTTTCTCTTAATACATCAATGAGATCAGGAAAGCACAAACGCTTATCAAATCCAAATACTTTACTGCTTTAGATGGTTATGGTTGTGGAGCTTATTGGACTTTGGTAGGATTTTCCATAAATTCGGAAGTTCTTTGCCAAAAAGCTATATTGTAAACATTCTAGAGGATCCTTACAATTCATTTGCTCCGTGCACATATTCCATTCTACTCCCGGGTGTAGTTACTCCCACGTTCAAAAACCACCTTGGGTATGTGTACATACCCATTTATCATTTTGAGTATGTACACATACCTAAAACAAGAATTTTCAAAATGATAACCATGAAAAAATTTATGTTAAAATATTATATTTATGCACCTTGTTATATATTGCATTTCCTACATATATAAAGGAGTATGTACATATACTTGATTTAACCTCTAATAAAATAGAAGTATGTATACATACCACTTTTAAAATTCAAGTATGTGTATATACTTTATTTAGAAACCACAAGTATGAAAAGATACCCTCTAATTTGTGAGATACACACATGGGAGTAGAAAAAATGCTTCATATATATATATATTTGATTTTAGGGTAGGATCACCCAAGTCTCATCACATTGTGATTGTGAGGGACCCGAATTTCACCAACGTGAAATCCGAACCCTTTGTACCTCATTGCCACTCCCGGGAGTGTGGCACGTACATCCAACACAAGTTAGTACGGTAAAACCATAAATTAAAGGAAATAACAAGGCAAGATAATAGATTCTCCAAGTACATTATTATTATGCATAAATCTCAATCTCAAGAGTACAAGAGCGTGGCACGCGAGGCCATCGCGAAACCATGGTAGAAGTCTAACGAAGCGGAAGCAAAGCGGAAGCAAAGCGGAAGCATCTCGCGGTGAAGATCCGTAGTGAAGTCCATACCCACAAGCAACTCGAGTGTAGGCGAGACCGTCACTCCTCCTCGTCGGCTCTCTCAATTGGCTCGGCGGCTCCTCGGCAACGGCGTACGAAAAACAAAGTGATAAAGCCGTGAGTACATAACGTACTCGGCAAGCCGCAAACTACCTAGCAACAATGTATGCATGTTGGGATAGTTCAAGGAAAGGCAAGGGCTAGCACCTAAAGCATTAATCCTCAAGTCTATGTGAATCATATTTTATTATTAGTCAAATTTTATAAGTGGCCTTGCAGGAAACAACACAATCCTGCAAGGGTCAAGTTTTATGTCCCGCACACCTCCACGGGACCACGGCTCGAGGCCGGAAGTAAAACACCTATCGAGAGGGAGAAGTAGTAAATGCTAATCAAGTGGATTTCTCTCGGTAGTGCCCATACTTTGGGCTAGACTATACGTATAGATTTATATATCTCTGCAGAGAGTAAGCAAGCTGTACCCACGTGAAGAGGTACTCAAACAAAAGACCACCGTCGTGGCCCAAGCAAAGCAACACTCACAAGATCACTCCACAAAGCATCGGCGGTAGGCGCCCGTCCCTCGGGTGCGGGATCCTCTAACCACAACATAGGAAAAGAAGGTCTGAAGGGTGTGACAAGGCGTACCACGGGCCGGGTGGGATATCCTCTGCTCGTGGGTTGAGACAACAGCTCCAACACCCACTACCACTATTCTCTACACCACGGCGGGCCACCCGGTCCTCCGCTAAGTATCATGATCCGGCCCGCCCATACAAGTCACGTGGTATGCTAGTAAAGCCAAGAGAGGTATACGCACAAGAACCAGGTCCTTAAGGCTGCAGGGCGAGTCACCATCCCTCTCCTCAACAACAACGATCTCAACGGTGTCACCACAACGGGGGTCCCATAGCCCAAGACCCCTACACAAGCTGTACCCGCAACGGGTACTCTCCAAATAGAGACCCCCGAAGTCTCCCGGCACCTAACCACCTACACACTCGCCCCCGCAAAGGTCCTACGGGGTATCTAGTACGAAACTCGACACCTAAGAAACACCTACAATTTATTTTACACAAAAACATGTATAGTCATCATGGGGTTCAATTAAGCAACTAAGCAACATACTAAGCATGCGAGTAACGAGTAGAACAACCTATGGCAAACGGTGGCAAGGATAGCATAGTATGGCATAGGTAAACTACAAGTGCAAGTAACCATTAATCATGCATGGTCCAATTTAATGCAAGTACTAAATAGGATCAAGAGTGGTCAAGGATTGCGGCTTGCCCGGATAGGGCTGCTCCCGAGCCGGGTCGGGGTACTCGTACGGCTGCTGCGGCGGAAACTCCTCAAGCTGCGGCTCGGACGGGAACTCCTCGGCACCCTCGACGGACGGATCGCGAAACGAGGGGTTAGGCACGCTTATCGAGACAATAGGAAAAAGTACGGAAATAACGACGGAATACACGGTGCTAGAACACGACCAAAAGCTACACTAACGCGTAGAGAACGTCGCTACGAGTCCAACGCATAGCGACCGCGTATTTTTACGAGTCTCCGGGAAAAAGATATGAATTTCCAAAGATAAAGGAATTATGGAAATTCGGGAAAATCCAATAAATAGAAATAGAATATTCCTGGAATATTCTTTGCCACGTGGGCACCTCGTCGGCGCCACGTTGTCACCACGCGAGGACGACGCGTCGGCGCCACATTGGTATAAATTCCGCCACGGTGGCGCCACGTCGGCGAGAAAAATCACGCCACGCAAGCGGCGACTACCTCGCCACCTCGGCCGCCACCTAGACGCCACGTCAGCGAACGCTACGCCACGTGGGGAACACATCGGCAGATTTTGTGCCACATCATCCGCCACCTCATCTCACCGAGAGATGGGCGGCGCCGCCCGTGCTCCGCCGCGGGGTTGCCGGAATCGACCCGCCGGCCGCTACGGCTCGCCGGCACGCGAACCAAGCATACCGGGCGACTCCCCGAGCTAGCGCGCACACGCCGGCGCCGGTCCCGGACACCGGCTCCTCTCCGACGAGCGGCGAGCTCGCCGGAGTTGCTCACGGCGGCGGCGCTCGAGGGGAACACACCGAGCTCAACCAAACCCACTTCGCAAGTTACCAAAACAAAGCTTGAGCTCGCGCGGGTAGAACGGACCTAGTTCCGACCGGAGGAAACGGCCGGAACCTCGTCGGCGGCGAGAACCGCGGCGGCGCGTGACGAGCTCCGACGAAACCTACGAAAACTTGCTCCTTCTCCCAAACAAACACACGCGCGAGCATCTACGGCTCACCACACGACCACCCGAAGAGCTAAATCAACATGAGCGAGCTCCCAAGGCGAGCTACGCCGGCGGCCATGGCACGGCGGTGGCGGAGCTCGACGTGGAGCACCAATTCATGGACAAATCGAGGGGGAAACAAGGGGGCAAGAGGCGGGAGCTTACCGGCTAGCTCCGACGGTCACGGAGACGATGGGAAGGCGTTGACGAGGGTCGGCGACGGAGCTTGTCAATGGCGGACGCCGGGCGACGGCGAAGGGAGATGGTGACCACGCGGTTCGCGTTCCGGAGCTACGAAGGGAAAACGAGGCGCGCTTAGAGCCGAGAGGGGGTGCGTGCGATGGGGAACCAAGAACAAGCGGCGAGCTTGGCCGCGACTCACCGGAGACGCCGGTCGGAGACGGAGAAGACGGCGGCCCGAACCTTCACGTGCGTCGCGCTCCACCTCCGGGGCCGCTCTCGCGAAACCAAGGGCACCGGCCGCTTCGGCGTCTCACGCCGCGCGCGTTTATCAACACGAGCTCGCCAAGCTTCGAGTTCCGCCCATGGCGAGAGGGAATACCGCAGGCGGCGGCGCGGCTAGGGTTTGAGGAAGAAAGAGGGGAGCGGCGGCGGCTTGGGGGTTTTGTAGGAGGGGGAAAGGCTCACTTTGGAGGCGCTACGCGACACTCGTCCGAGGTGGCGTCACCTGGAGCTGCCGCGCACCGCGATGAGCTGGAAAGGGCGAAAGGTAAGAGATGCTCTGTTCCGCCTCGGACTCGGGTCTGAGGCTCGAGGCTGGCGCGTGGGAAAGAAGGAGAAAAAGATGGGCCGATGCGAAGAAGGGAAAGAGGATGGGCGGCGGAGCGAAATCGGCCCAAAGCGCAAGGAGATTTAAACAATTCGTCTTGCGAATTAATTCAACCGAATCGAATTCAAATGCTCCCCAAATTGATTCAAATCTCGTCCAAATTCGAATGTTTTTATTACACAAATTAGGGTACAAAGTTTCGAGTCTGTTACGGTGATGGACCACACTCTGTACATATTTATGTACCTTCCTTTATTCTTAAGAAGCTTTTCCTTTCCATTTTCTTCAGAATTTAATTTCTTTTTTTTAACATTTTATCATTGTACACAGAGCATATCAACACATAATTTTAATTAGGTATCAGTCCATTTGATGCACATAACATTGTACGCAATCGAATGCAAAGTACTAAAACAATGGATGATATGCGCATGTACTTTCTGAACTTGACCCATGGCTCATGGGGAGGGGCTTGCTTCCAAAAGCTAGGATTTAAACTATGGTGCATGAGGTCTTATAAATCAAGAGACTATTTTCAAGAGCAGATCTGGAATTTTGAGATTAATCCTTGGTTTATTGAATTGTTATGACAAACTAACTATTTGGAAATTGCAACCTCCATGTTTTGCAATTCAAACCATATTCTACTATAGGCGCACGTTAACTGATGACAACAGCAACAAAGCTTTTTAATCCCAAGCAAGTTGGGGTAGATGCTTTTTAGTTTTTGTTGGCGCCTACTGACTCATGTAGTTTCTCATCATTCTTTTGGAATTTTACTTGTCTTATTTATTCTAGATCCGAATAGATAAGTTGCCATTCTTTTCTTTTTAATGGCTGCCTACAATATTAATATTTCTGTTTGCTATTAAATTATGATTTCTGGTAAATTTGATCTAAGATTCTTCTTACCTGTAGTACGGGTTGAGCTCAAGTGATTACACTTATGGCACTCGTGGATCCGAATGCACCACCACCTCAGTGAGCAGTCATGCGAGACGTAGAAGGTTACATTTGCTCCGGACACCTTGTATGTACATATATTCTATCTTATAATCATCTATGGCGCACCATTATTTAGTTTGTGTTACCTTGATGTCCAAGTGACAGTACTGGCAACCGTTGATATATGTATATTTGTGTTGGTGCGAGAGTCTTGTATCTGTACGGTTTTGCATAAAATCTGTTATGTGTATGAGGTGTCTGTACATATTTGAATTAACTTGGTTACCTTAGTTGAGGGTTGAGGGTTTAGGGTTTAGGGTTTAGGGTTTAGGGTTTAGGGTTTAGGGTTTTAGGGTTTAGGGGTTTAGGGTTTAGGGTTTAGGGTTTAGGGTTAGGGGTTAGGGGTTAGGGGTTTAGGGGTTTGGGGTTTGGGGTTTGGGGTTTGGGGTTTAGGGTTTAGGGTTTAGGGTTTAGGGTTTAGGGTTTAGGGTTTAGGGTTTAGGGTTTAGGGTTTAGGGTTTAGGGTTTAGGGTTTAGGGTTTGAGGGTTTGAGGGTTTAGGGTTTAGGGTTTAGGGTTTAGGGTTTAGGGTTTAGGGTTTAGGGTTTTAGGGTTTAGGGTTTAGGGTTTAGGGTTTAGGGTTTAGGGTTTAGGGTTTAGGGTTTAGGGTTAAGGGTTAAGGGTTAAGGGTTAAGGGTTTTAGGGTTATAGGGTTATAGGGTTTAGGGTTTAGGGTTTAGGGTTTAGGGTTTTAGGGTTTAGGGTTTAGGGTTTAGGGTTTAGGGTTTAGGGTTTAGGGTTTAGGGTTTAGGGTTTAGGGTTTAGGGTTTAGGGTTTAGGGTTTAGGGTTTAGGGTTTAGGGTTTAGGGTTTAGGGTTATAGGGTTAAGGGTTAAGGGTTAAGGGTTTAGGGTTTAGGGTTTAGGGTTTAGGGTTTAGGGTTTAGGGTTTAGGGTTTAGGGTTTAGGGTTTAGGGTATAGGGTATAGGGTTATAGGGTTATAGGGTTATAGGGTTATAGGGTTATGGGTTTAGGGTTTAGGGTTTAGGGTTTAGGGTTTAGGGTTTAAGGGTTTAAGGGTTTAAGGGTTTAGGGTTTAGGGTTTAGGGTTTAGGGTTTAGGGTTTAGGGTTTAGGGTTTAGGGTTATAGGGTTTAGGGTTTAGGGTTTAGGGTTAGGGTTTAGGGTTTAGGGTTTAGGGTTTAGGGTTTAGGGTTTAGGGTTTAGGGTTTAGGGTTTAGGGTTTAGGGTTTAGGGTTTAGGGTTTAGGGTTTAGGGTTTAGGGTTTAGGGTTTAGGGTTAGGGTTTAGGGTTTAGGGTTTAGGGTTTAGGGTTTAGGGTTTAGGGTTTAGGGTTTAGGGTTTAGGGTTTAGGGTTTAGGGTTTAGGGTTTAGGGTTTAGGGTTTAGGGTTTAGGGTTTAGGGTTTAGGGTTTAGGGTTTAGGGTTTAGGGTTTAGGGTTTAGGGTTTAGGGTTTAGGGTTTAGGGTTTAGGGTTTAGGGTTTAGGGTTTAGGGTTTAGGGTTTAGGGTTTAGGGTTTAGGGTTTAGGGTTTAGGGTTTAGGGTTTAGGGTTTAGGGTTTAGGGTTTAGGGTTTAGGGTTTAGGGTTTAGGGTTTAGGGTTTAGGGTTTAGGGTTTAGGGTTTAGGGTTTAGGGTTTAGGGTTTAGGGTTTAGGGTTTAGGGTTTAGGGTTTAGGGTTTAGGGTTTAGGGTTTAGGGTTTAGGGTTTAGGGTTTAGGGTTTAGGGTTTAGGGTTTAGGGTTTAGGGTTTAGGGTTTAGGGTTTAGGGTTTAGGGTTTAGGGTTTAGGGTTTAGGGTTTAGGGTTTAGGGTTTAGGGTTTAGGGTTTAGGGTTTAGGGTTTAGGGTTTAGGGTTTAGGGTTTAGGGTTTAGGGTTTAGGGTTTAGGGTTTAGGGTTTAGGGTTTAGGGTTTAGGGTTTAGGGTTTAGGGTTTAGGGTTTAGGGTTTAGGGTTTAGGGTTTAGGGTTTAGGGTTTAGGGTTTAGGGTTTAGGGTTTAGGGTTTAGGGTTTAGGGTTTAGGGTTTAGGGTTTAGGGTTTAGGGTTTAGGGTTTAGGGTTTAGGGTTTAGGGTTTAGGGTTTAGGGTTTAGGGTTTAGGGTTTAGGGTTTAGGGTTTAGGGTTTAGGGTTTAGGGTTTAGGGTTTAGGGTTTAGGGTTTAGGGTTTAGGGTTTAGGGTTTAGGGTTTAGGGTTTAGGGTTTAGGGTTTAGGGTTTAGGGTTTAGGGTTTAGGGTTTAGGGTTTAGGGTTTAGGGTTTAGGGTTTAGGGTTTAGGGTTTAGGGTTTAGGGTTTAGGGTTTAGGGTTTAGGGTTTAGGGTTTAGGGTTTAGGGTTTAGGGTTTAGGGTTTAGGGTTTAGGGTTTAGGGTTTAGGGTTTAGGGTTTAGGGTTTAGGGTTTAGGGTTTAGGGTTTAGGGTTTAGGGTTTAGGGTTTAGGGTTTAGGGTTTAGGGTTTAGGGTTTAGGGTTTAGGGTTTAGGGTTTAGGGTTTAGGGTTTAGGGTTTAGGGTTTAGGGTTTAGGGTTTAGGGTTTAGGGTTTAGGGTTTAGGGTTTAGGGTTTAGGGTTTAGGGTTTAGGGTTTAGGGTTTAGGGTTTAGGGTTTAGGGTTTAGGGTTTAGGGTTTAGGGTTTAGGGTTTAGGGTTTAGGGTTTAGGGTTTAGGGTTTAGGGTTTAGGGTTTAGGGTTTAGGGTTTAGGGTTTAGGGTTTAGGGTTTAGGGTTTAGGGTTTAGGGTTTAGGGTTTAGGGTTTAGGGTTTAGGGTTTAGGGTTTAGGGTTTAGGGTTTAGGGTTTAGGGTTTAGGGTTTAGGGTTTAGGGTTTAGGGTTTAGGGTTTAGGGTTTAGGGTTTAGGGTTTAGGGTTTAGGGTTTAGGGTTTAGGGTTTAGGGTTTAGGGTTTAGGGTTTAGGGTTTAGGGTTTAGGGTTTAGGGTTTAGGGTTTAGGGTTTAGGGTTTAGGGTTTAGGGTTTAGGGTTTAGGGTTTAGGGTTTAGGGTTTAGGGTTTAGGGTTTAGGGTTTAGGGTTTAGGGTTTAGGGTTTAGGGTTTAGGGTTTAGGGTTTAGGGTTTAGGGTTTAGGGTTTAGGGTTTAGGGTTTAGGGTTTAGGGTTTAGGGTTTAGGGTTTAGGGTTTAGGGTTTAGGGTTTAGGGTTTAGGGTTTAGGGTTTAGGGTTTAGGGTTTAGGGTTTAGGGTTTAGGGTTTAGGGTTTAGGGTTTAGGGTTTAGGGTTTAGGGTTTAGGGTTTAGGGTTTAGGGTTTAGGGTTTAGGGTTTAGGGTTTAGGGTTTAGGGTTTAGGGTTTAGGGTTTAGGGTTTAGGGTTTAGGGTTTAGGGTTTAGGGTTTAGGGTTTAGGGTTTAGGGTTTAGGGTTTAGGGTTTAGGGTTTAGGGTTTAGGGTTTAGGGTTTAGGGTTTAGGGTTTAGGGTTTAGGGTTTAGGGTTTAGGGTTTAGGGTTTAGGGTTTAGGGTTTAGGGTTTAGGGTTTAGGGTTTAGGGTTTAGGGTTTAGGGTTTAGGGTTTAGGGTTTAGGGTTTAGGGTTTAGGGTTTAGGGTTTAGGGTTTAGGGTTTAGGGTTTAGGGTTTAGGGTTTAGGGTTTAGGGTTTAGGGTTTAGGGTTTAGGGTTTAGGGTTTAGGGTTTAGGGTTTAGGGTTTAGGGTTTAGGGTTTAGGGTTTAGGGTTTAGGGTTTAGGGTTTAGGGTTTAGGGTTTAGGGTTTAGGGTTTAGGGTTTAGGGTTTAGGGTTTAGGGTTTAGGGTTTAGGGTTTAGGGTTTAGGGTTTAGGGTTTAGGGTTTAGGGTTTAGGGTTTAGGGTTTAGGGTTTAGGGTTTAGGGTTTAGGGTTTAGGGTTTAGGGTTTAGGGTTTAGGGTTTAGGGTTTAGGGTTTAGGGTTTAGGGTTTAGGGTTTAGGGTTTAGGGTTTAGGGTTTAGGGTTTAGGGTTTAGGGTTTAGGGTTTAGGGTTTAGGGTTTAGGGTTTAGGGTTTAGGGTTTAGGGTTTAGGGTTTAGGGTTTAGGGTTTAGGGTTTAGGGTTTAGGGTTTAGGGTTTAGGGTTTAGGGTTTAGGGTTTAGGGTTTAGGGTTTAGGGTTTAGGGTTTAGGGTTTAGGGTTTAGGGTTTAGGGTTTAGGGTTTAGGGTTTAGGGTTTAGGGTTTAGGGTTTAGGGTTTAGGGTTTAGGGTTTAGGGTTTAGGGTTTAGGGTTTAGGGTTTAGGGTTTAGGGTTTAGGGTTTAGGGTTTAGGGTTTAGGGTTTAGGGTTTAGGGTTTAGGGTTTAGGGTTTAGGGTTTAGGGTTTAGGGTTTAGGGTTTAGGGTTTAGGGTTTAGGGTTTAGGGTTTAGGGTTTAGGGTTTAGGGTTTAGGGTTTAGGGTTTAGGGTTTAGGGTTTAGGGTTTAGGGTTTAGGGTTTAGGGTTTAGGGTTTAGGGTTTAGGGTTTAGGGTTTAGGGTTTAGGGTTTAGGGTTTAGGGTTTAGGGTTTAGGGTTTAGGGTTTAGGGTTTAGGGTTTAGGGTTTAGGGTTTAGGGTTTAGGGTTTAGGGTTTAGGGTTTAGGGTTTAGGGTTTAGGGTTTAGGGTTTAGGGTTTAGGGTTTAGGGTTTAGGGTTTAGGGTTTAGGGTTTAGGGTTTAGGGTTTAGGGTTTAGGGTTTAGGGTTTAGGGTTTAGGGTTTAGGGTTTAGGGTTTAGGGTTTAGGGTTTAGGGTTTAGGGTTTAGGGTTTAGGGTTTAGGGTTTAGGGTTTAGGGTTTAGGGTTTAGGGTTTAGGGTTTAGGGTTTAGGGTTTAGGGTTTAGGGTTTAGGGTTTAGGGTTTAGGGTTTAGGGTTTAGGGTTTAGGGTTTAGGGTTTAGGGTTTAGGGTTTAGGGTTTAGGGTTTAGGGTTTAGGGTTTAGGGTTTAGGGTTTAGGGTTTAGGGTTTGGGGTTTAGGGTTTAGGGTTTAGGGTTTAGGGTTTAGGGTTTAGGGTTTAGGGTTTAGGGTTTAGGGTTTAGGGTTTAGGGTTTAGGGTTTAGGGTTTAGGGTTTAGGGTTTAGGGTTTAGGGTTTAGGGTTTAGGGTTTAGGGTTTAGGGTTTAGGGTTTAGGGTTTAGGGTTTAGGGTTTAGGGTTTAGGGTTTAGGGTTTAGGGTTTAGGGTTTAGGGTTTAGGGTTTAGGGTTTAGGGTTTAGGGTTTAGGGTTTAGGGTTTAGGGTTTAGGGTTTAGGGTTTAGGGTTTAGGGTTTAGGGTTTAGGGTTTAGGGTTTAGGGTTTAGGGTTTAGGGTTTAGGGTTTAGGGTTTAGGGTTTAGGGTTTAGGGTTTAGGGTTTAGGGTTTAGGGTTTAGGGTTTAGGGTTTAGGGTTTAGGGTTTAGGGTTTAGGGTTTAGGGTTTAGGGTTTAGGGTTTAGGGTTTAGGGTTTAGGGTTTAGGGTTTAGGGTTTAGGGTTTAGGGTTTAGGGTTTAGGGTTTAGGGTTTAGGGTTTAGGGTTTAGGGTTTAGGGTTTAGGGTTTAGGGTTTAGGGTTTAGGGTTTAGGGTTTAGGGTTTAGGGTTTAGGGTTTAGGGTTTAGGGTTTAGGGTTTAGGGTTTAGGGTTTAGGGTTTAGGGTTTAGGGTTTAGGGTTTAGGGTTTAGGGTTTAGGGTTTAGGGTTTAGGGTTTAGGGTTTAGGGTTTAGGGTTTAGGGTTTAGGGTTTAGGGTTTAGGGTTTAGGGTTTAGGGTTTAGGGTTTAGGGTTTAGGGTTTAGGGTTTAGGGTTTAGGGTTTAGGGTTTAGGGTTTAGGGTTTAGGGTTTAGGGTTTAGGGTTTAGGGTTTAGGGTTTAGGGTTTAGGGTTTAGGGTTTAGGGTTTA